>OY735201.1:33269917-33609917 GCA_963457665.1 Thysanoteuthis rhombus
CATGTATATACATATATATATATATATATACATACATGTATATACATACATACATACATATATATATATGTATATATATATATATGTATATATATATATATATATATATATATATATATATATATACATTGTTTGTTATCCCCATTGAAAGAGATGCTTCTCATGACCTTAGGGCAAAGATACCGGACTTCAGAGCAGGTGATGCTGTTTAAAACATAACAGCAGTTACTAAAGTTATTTGGCATTTATGTCCTTCAGAAAAAGCCTTTACTTCTACACTCCCATCCTCAAACATCTATGTACACATTAATACATAATTTTATAATCCGTTGAAGGCAAAACCAAGAGTTACTCTATACCATGACCTATATATATATATATATATATATATATACAGTGTGGTACAAAACTTTAAACTCAGGCAAAAATTTACGTTTGATTTTATTGTTCTAATTTTTGAATGAATCACGTACACATTTGACCCGATCATAAGTTATACCCATAGTTACTGTGACAAAATTGTCTTGAAAAAAAAAAAATTAACTATTTAGGTCATTAATCAACAAGTTCTGTGATACTTTATACTCATTGATATTTGATTGTTTAACTGAAAATATCATCAGATTTTTTTATAGAAAAAACCTTATAAAGACTTTGTAGCATTGCTACTACTGATATTCACTGGGAAAACCTGATCTGGCATCTTTTGAGCCAAGCAATAAAGGAATCTATGACACTTCATCACAATCTACTAAAATGGCTTTTCTTACATCCTCTACAGCATTGGCAACTACATTCAAAAACCCTCTTTGCCAACCATATCATGGTGTGATCAGGGATGTTGGCTGGCCAAACTGAAATGTTTATTATACCTTGCTCTTGAATAAACTGTAGCATGGCTCTGCCAGCACAGGTGGGAGCATTATTCTACAGGAACATGAAACCTTAAGCAACTAAATTTGGATTCCCTAGCAGATCCACACATTGGACTGACTAAGGTTTAGTCGCAGTACTCTGGTAACTTCCCTCCCATTAAAATCGGACGTCCTCTTAGATCTCCCATCTCTGTTCTGGATTTCAAAACTTTCTGGATTGTGCAAAATATTTTTTTTTGTCTGGCTTCAATTAATTCAGTCAGCTATTGCATGTTGTGATAGCTCCAGATTCTAAAGTTCAACAATTCTTTCACTACTTTTATAAGGTGGCTTTGATCCTTACCCCATACTGGGTACACTTCAAAGCATTTTTAATAACAACAAAACCCAATAAATTCAACTTTGAAACACTTTATATCAATTTCATAATGCAAAGTATTCTTGCATAAATCTTCACAAACTTCAATATTTTTTCTTCTAGAATGAAAATTATCAAGGCACTGATGCTCAAATTCTTTTTCGATTATTGCATTGCTATTAAATTACACTGAGAAATGAGATTTATGTTCCAGTGTTGTGAGTGTTATTTTCTAATTTCTTATGTGAAAAAAGTATGAAAAATGACATTCATTCCCTCCAAACTTTGCTTTGGTAAATAGGACAGAGACATTAATAAGTAGTTGTTTTTTTACTTCATGAGAATGAAAATATGCAAATTCACCATTGGAAATAAGTTGATTTCAAATTTCACTGTCGGAGTCACAGAACCAATGTTAGAAGGAAATGATAGATATTTTCTATACTTATCAAACATAATCCATTGAGGAATAACACTCACTACTCAGGAACAAAAAAATGTAAATATATGTTACACGGTGTTATCATATCTATTTGCTGGGATTTTGCTCGGTTTCTCATCTGATTTCACGTATTTTCAAGAGTCTATTCAGAAAATTTCCAGCTCTATCATTTTTTTTAAACATTGGTTAATCCTGCAACAAAATTCACAAATTTATTTGAATTCCTATGAGATAACTTTTTTTTTAGAAAAGGAACCACTGAACTCGTTTCAGTGGAGGAGTCCATTGTTTCAAATGGTAGGTAGGAGATATTTTCTATCAGCAAAATTTACTTACCTTCAAGTGGAAGAGTCCATTGCTATGTACAGAGAAACAGAAAAAAGTTTCACTGTTTACAATATAAGTATATTTTTTTTATTGAAATTTAATTCTAATTTCATGAGTTATTTTATTACCGAAAATATAAAATTACAAAATATAACCTTTGTATGCACACAATTTTGGAAAAACTAAATCACTCAAGCGAGACTTGAATGTTTCGGAATGAATTGAAAATAAATTAACATAGATATAAATGAAATATATATTTAATGTAATTCAGCTTGCAGCAATATTTTTTAATAGCAATTATATTCACAAAAGTAGATCATGTCCTGAACAGTGAATATTTTTTGAAGAAATAAATTGCATGTAAAATATATAGCATATGCTTAGTAAACAAATGGATTTCTAAACTATATGCCAACAAAGTTCAAAGAGGTATATGTATTTGCGTGTATCTTTCTGTCCACAGAATATCTGTAGAAGTTCTCAATGAATTTTTTCTGAAATTTAGAGAAAGGGTGGGCAATGAGTTAAGAAGAGATTAATAATTTCAAGGATAGATTCATTAATTTTCAACTCCCCCACATCGTAGCTGTATGTCAATATCATACAACATCTCTAAAAGTTCTCATTGAATTTCGATGAAATTCTAAGGTGGGATGGGTAATAGGCACCAGAAGAAGTGATTAAATTTTTTGGTGGATCCAAAAATCATCATCATTCACCACCCCTGCATCGTAGCTTTATGTTCACACCATATCCCCAAATGTTTTCAAGGAAATTTTGTAGAAAGACAGGCCATGGGGTAAAAGAGAATTGGTTAAATTTCCAGGTGAATCCAGGAACTTTTTCTTCTATTGAGAGCCATCTTTTCATTTTTTCATACACTTATGTATTCTCTTATATTTGTCCATACAATATCTCCAAAAATTCACAACGAAACCCGATGGCCTTTTATTGATGGTTAGGCCATGAGTTAAGGAAGAATTGATTGAATTTTGGTCAGGATCCAGGAATTTTTTTCACAGCCACTTCTCTTACATTGTCCTCATTTGCAAACTATTCTTTATTGAGTTTTCAGTAAAAATGGCCTTGGGAGATGTATGCACTCTCTGGGTGCTTTCTAGTTTTATAAGGTTATAAAAAATACTCTAAAAATGTCTTAAAAAGCTGGTATGAATAAATGTTTAAATTATTTGGCATTAAAAACCAGCACCATTTTCAAGAAGATATTCTTTTAAAATCAGATTTTTTTGGTCGATTGAATTCAAACAAATGAGTAAAAATAAGTACATAGAGGCATTCATTCATTTACATGAGAACAACCATTTTTCTTATTTGGCTGACTTCCTTCCAAAGTTGTTGATTAGTCAGTTTATATTTGCCTTCCATGATACTGTCAATATTACTGAGTCCATCATGCACAGCAGAGAAGCCTTCATAACACTTTTTCTTCCAATGGTTGATCTCCTGTTCTAACTGCTTCACATGGTAATCCATTTTTTCTTCGATCGACTGAAAAAAACAATTTATTCAATAGTTGTAAAAAGAATTAAATGATTGAGCCAAGAATTAGGAAATATGGTGGATGATATAAATCATTAATAATCACATTTTTACCCTTCATAATAAAAACATGGTATTATGATTTGCACATGTGAGTCTCCAAGATAAGTAAAGAAAAATATGATAGATCTAAATGGACAGATTCATTAGATAGATGTGGAGATGAAATTAAATGTTGAATCTAGATTTCGGGAAGGGTCTGATTTCAGAGTATACAAAGCAGAATGAGATTTACATTCTTATAAACAAGAATGTAAAAATGAAATGAAAAACAACAGAGTCACAAGATTTTAAAATAATCTTATCAAAGACTTTATTCAATTACGTGTTATCTACGTTATACTTCGTTGAATAAATACCAACATAAGAGATAAATTGCTGATAAAAAGCAGCCAATGGTTTCAAGTATCAGGCTAAAAGAAATAAAATTTTTGAAATAAAATTTCAATTTTTTCTATTCTCATGGTAAACAATTATCAAATGGCTCAAATATTTATTTAACAGCCACCACATCGAATACTGAGTAGTTGTTCATGAAGATCTTTCTTCCCAACATTTTGCATTGGGTGACAGATGTGTGTTCTGTGGAAGAAAGTATTGCATCGTCCTCAGTACATAAATTGCTTTCTGAAGTCAGCATGCCACACGTAAAAAGGCTGGAATGAAACATTAGAGTGGATGACAAAACTAGGACATAGACAGCTGGTACACTTGTTTGAGAGAATCTAAAAGAAAATGGAGAAAAAAAAAACGGGCAAACAATCAAGACAAACGAATGTACAGCAGGAGTCTTCAATGACTCTGCCTAGCTGGTAAAATCTAAATTGTTTTAAAGACAAGCTGCTTGCAGTATAATCCAGTGGGGATCTCAAGGATGTTTAACTTTGTTCTCTTAGTTTTTCTCTGACATGTCACTTTGGATTTTGGTATCTTGAAATGAATAAAGCCCAAAATTAAAATAGTAGCAAATTTTAATGAGAAGAAAGTGAAAATAGTTCACCCAAAAATGTGGTTAATATTAAAAAAATTTGTTAGTTCAAATTCAAGTATGTGAACAATTCTTATCAATAATTTATTCTGGAGTTTTAGAATATGGTTATTTTTAGTGAGCTTTAAATGAATCTATATAACATTTTTAGCTATAAAGTTAGCTGGAAATTATCAAATTTTGCTGATCCTAACCATTTTTTAAAGACAGTTTTAGCTATTATTAACAAACAATACCTGGTAACACTGTAAATTTAAAAAAAACACTTGACACGTCATCTATTGATCAGGACAGACACTCTCTTAATGACATCACACTTTCTTCCTCTTTCTGTTGTTTACATACATGGGACCAGTTGACTGACCAAGTAAAATGTGCCTAATAGAAATGTGTGGACACATCTAAAAATAAAACTGTCATCATTTTGGACAACCTGGATACAATAGTATAAGTATATACAAATAGTCTTTTGGGTATTTGGGGTTCAAATCTTGCTCATATAATATTTTCATGATTCATTTGGACTGGTTTCCTCATCTTTGTTATCTTTATTACAACTTTCTTGCCAACGTACTTGCTAGTCTTCCTTATGTGTTTGATGACCTTCAATAACCCTCTAGTAATATTGAATGAAACCTTTCATCTTATTCACCAAGATATGCCGCTCTTATTCTTATACCTGTTACATTTGGTATCCTTGATACGTGATTTTAGAACTTATCAATTCTTCCTAATGATTCTGATCTGCCTCTCTGCTGAGCAAGTATATATTTCTATACTAACTGACCCAGAGTAGTCAGAACCTGGTCCAAATGAATCAATTCATAATAGTAACAATGCCTCAGCTCAGAAATTTAGATATTTTTTTCCTAAAGAAATTCAAGACCTGAGTTTAATTCAAAATACAATATTTGATTAAAATCAATTCCTGCATCTATCAAACTAAACCATGATTTTGCTTACTCTATCAATTTTTGGATCATGGCTGAGCCACTGGTGTGAATGTAATTCAGAGGTCTTCAATATTAGCGATACTGCCCACTAGTGGATGATTCGTGATTTTAATTGGGCGATAGTTTGTTTCTAAAGAAAACTAATTTCCATGTTGGGTGGGTGGTAGCATGTTTTAATCTTTTTAAAATGTCAAAGTAGGCAGTGAGCAAAACAAGATTGAATAGCCCTGATGTAATTTAGCACCTCAATGATATTCAATCCAGCTCACCAGAATTAACCAACTAAAGCGTTGGCTGATTCTTACTGGACCAGAGAACATGGAGAATAACAACAGCATACACTCCTGTGGGAGTATAATTTATTTCTCATGTGCATCAATTCCATCTGAATAGCTGGAGTGAACTAACCACTCCCAGATGATTTGAGTATGGAGTACAGATGCCTGGCCCTCTTCTATCATAAATTTCATAACAGTTTCAGGGCTGTATACTCCCAAGACACTGTTTAGGTAAAACCCTTTTTTTCTGTTCAGGCACAGAGTGAATAAACATACATCCATATGTACATAAGATGTTGGTCTTATTGCATTCCCTGGAAAACATTGATATTGTGTTTCATTTTATTCATCAAGGACAAATATTATGAATTCTCTTTTGTCTTCATCTTCTATTTCTAAACGATAAAGACACATCATGAAACTATCATGGGTACACAGTTCTTATGAAATCTCATGAGAAGATTTTATAGGGCATAATCAAAATTTGAGTTTTAAGGACTTGAATGAATACATGAACGAATAGATGAAATAATGAATAAAAATTCTAAACTGATTCAATGAACTCTTATTTCTGAATTTGATCATCTGAAAATAAGTCTAATAATAATCTAGTGGCCTCTTTATTTTCAGTTAAATCAATTACAAAAATAAATAAGTATTATCTTTTGCTACAAAATCCTAAATCTAGCCCCCATATAGGAAACGTTACTTTCTCTGTTGATTCCCAATAAAAGTTCCGAATGCGCGTGTTCACTCACTCATTTGCCATGGCTCTGTTGGTCGGTTACTTCTCTCTTTCTCTCTCTCCCCTTCCTTCCCACTAGGATTAGTAAAATTTTGTCGGCCTCCCAGCAAATCTAAACTTTACTATTTTTTCCACCATGACCAATCACTGTTACATTACCCATTTTATTTCACAGATGCCGTGGTATCTCTCATACACTCAGCTATTCAATCATGTCCTCTTCTCTACCTCCATCTCTCATGAATGGAATGACGATGCCTTTACTGCAAAACAGTCACGATTACCTGTCTTCTAATTCTCCTTACTTTGGGAGGCACACATGGATTAAACCCCAATGTGTTTTCTGTGACTTATATAGTCTGTCTGTTGAGTGTTTTTCAGCGTCTTAGAATGGCCCCCAAGTTGCTCATACATGATCACAGATACATATCCCACAACTTGGCAGTTAGACATACCACAGATACCTAGTCTCCATAACCATTCCCTGGTCTTCTTCAAGCCATATCGATTCAAAACATTTCAGCCACCGCTTCATTAAAACACGACTACTAATTGACACAGAGCTCCTATCTTTCGCTTAGAAGCTATCTTCTATCTTCCTCTTTTACTTAGCTACAAGTTTACTCTGCCCCGTCTATCATGGATCCAATCTCCTAAACTAAACAGGCCTCTTCTCTTCACAATCAATTGTATCAATGTTCCCTTACATGTATTCCTTTTCAGTCTTCTACTGTTCATGAAATGTATGTTCTATTTGTTTGTCTAAATACTCATACATGTCTTCATTGCGATCATTTGTACTCTGTTTAATCTCCACGTCCACTCATACTTGACATTCATTTTCTCCATTTTGTGATGCCGACAATCGTCCACCTTCCTCTTTCAATATTTCCAATGAAGTCGGCATGCGGCTCTAAAAACCATCCTTCATCCTCTACAACTACACAATCTCATCGCTATATCGAGAACTCCAATTACATTACTACTTAAAAGAGCCTCATATAACTAGTGACTTCCCTCTTATATATATATAATTGTATTTATGATAATATCTAACTTGATTTTGCACTGGGTCAATGCTAGGGTGTTGACCTTTTGCACAAATCAAATGACAAAAATGCTGTAGAGGAACAGAAAAAATATGATGACAGAAGAAGTTCTCCATACTGAGGAGAGCAAGCATCTTACTAGAGTTGTTGGACGGTACATGGACAAAGAGGGAGAAAAATCAAATGCAAACCAGTTAGATGGTGCAACATTCTTCCAAAGCCAATGAACCTTGAATTGTGGAAATCAATAAGATCTGACTGACGCAATGCAGGTAGGAAGACCACTACCTTCAAGCGCATCCTTACTGTTTGCTAGTCTTCTCTGAGAAGAGAAAATCAGGTGCTAGATGTCCTTGTTGATGATACAAGATATCGCAAAGCAGCCAATGAAATAACATCTACAATAACAGTAAAAATGAATCCCATGAAAGGAGGAAGCTACTTGAAAAAAACTACAAATCATTATTATTTGATAGTAGCACAGTCTGGAGCATCATAGTATATTTTGAATATCATCTCAACCCCACCAGCTAATACCTCTTAAACTGCCCAGTGTCCTAATTTTGTTTTCTGGTCAATTAATTGAAAATAATTCATGTTGAAATACCAGTTCCTCTTGACAAATATTGTGACTGGGCTCATCAGCAAGAGCTGGAAAAATGTAAAGATCTGCAGGAAGAATGTGTAACATGCAGCTGGATGACTAATATATTTCCAGTTGGAATAGAATGCTGAGGTTTCTAACTTGACCATAACATAACTGACTTAACTCAGATTGTCAACAACAAAAAAGAGTAAATGTATCAAGATCGGGAACTGGCACTTTCACACTGTGATGGAAAATTAACAAAACCTGTTAACATTGTAGGGTATTGCTGGAGCATCCTGAGTTAGTGGTAATGCTATTTTAGTCCCAAAACAATACTTTTTTAAAATTATTCTTTCACTTCATATAGCCTGTTTTTGTAAGTCACTAGTATGTTTTGTAAGTTTTTAATCAAGTGCTTTTAGCTATTTGTCCAAGACAGAAAAACTGATAATAGATGTTAGTTATTTTTTTAAATTATTTTTTTTCAACTTGGCATTATGGCTTTTGTGCATAAAGATGATGTTACATATGAGGCACCACAGAATGTATGCATGCATAAAATATGAATTCTGCAAGAAGAATGCAGGAAACATGGTTGAGAAATTAATATATTCCTTGATGAAATGAGATGTTGAGGTTTTATCAGAAACTTGCCTTTCAGATAGCTAGTTGAACTTGGAATATTTACATCAGAAAAGAGGACATATAGAGACACACTGGGTTAGCAGTAATGATATTTAAAACTCCAAATCATTCTTGACAACAGGATCATCATGTGATGAAAGCTTTGTTGGAGATACTACTGCAGTTTCCGCATCTGTAGTTGTATGAAATTCTTATATATATATATTTATGGGATACATCACTTTTGTTTATCTCACTTCATCAAAACTCAGTTTTGTTGACTACACTTTTGTCTGGTATTTCAAATGTATAATTCATCTTTCATATAAACTGAGTTTTTTCTAATTGTATTTTACTATAAATCAATTTAGTATAAAAAGCACATTCGTATAAAATAAATTTTCCAGTGACCTTCTTGATTATTTCTTTGTGGGGTTGGAAGAGTTCATGCTTCTAAATACTCAACAATGATTTTCATTGGGTAGAATATACAGGCCTTGAATTTGCAGATAAATTTTTTAGACTTAATTGGAATAATTTTCGCTGAGCAGGCTCACTCATCGACTGGTACCCAGTGTAATTTATTTTTTGGCAACAGGAAAAGATGATTATTTGAACAATTCAATTCATGTATTTACACATGTTTTTATTTTTTGTTTTTTCAAAAAATAAAAGTGTGTTTTTTTACGCCTCATTCAACAAGATTAATTAATTATTTAAACATATTTTTGACTTTTTTGTGAAATATTAACAACTATTGTTTTCTTATCAATTTTATAATATTATTCAGAGAATTATACGAGCAGAATATTTTTTTGTCGGAAAAGTTCTGAAAAGTTTAATTTTGCAAATAACTTTTGAATACAATATTCTTAGCTGGAAAAGTAAGGTTAAGCACCTCCATGAAATCAAACTTTTTTATAGAATCTACTATAAAATTCCTGTTGAATCTGTTTGGGATCTCATTGGGATATTTGTTCATCCAAAATTCAATCACTTCTAATCCTATCATGGCTCCTGTTTGAATATAGTGATTCAGCATCAAAAGGAATGAAAAGGGTGTTATAGTCCGTTGTTCTAAGTATTTTGCATAAAAAGTCTGTAGTGTCTTTAAGGAAACAGGGTACTTGTTTGGTTAAAGGTTTCAAAAAATATCCAACAGGTTACTCAGTCTGTTGGATAGACATGAGGGACCTGCAATTATCGGCAGTGATTTTAAAACTTTGACTTCAGATATATTCACATCTGAAGTAATAGATTTTTCACTGGCTGCTTTGTTTGTGGTACTTTTACAGACCTATGGAAGGCTGTAAAATTGTCTTTCTTTCACCTCCAATTGTTTGAAGTGTTTGTACTCTTCTCCACTGAGACATTTTCTGTTTCTCTATATGTCCATTGTAAAGAATCTGGTCCCTTTAACTGGTGTCAGTTTCAGGTTTTTGTAATAATTCTGGTCTATCAGGATTTTTTCTGCCATTGACTTATAGTGCAATTTGTCCAATATAACAACACTGACCATTGTAATAACAATAACAGATTTATTACAGGAACCTTTTTTCCAAAGCCCATCACCCTCAAGAAACTCATTTCCCTTTTGATAATCGGTCAGAGAAATCTTTTCTATGAGCTGAGAAATACAACTATGAGCATGAACCATTTTTACTAAATATTCCAGTTTTTGAATATATAATTATTTCCAACCAGTGTGGCCTTTCATCACTTCTTACATATCTTAAATCAGTTTTATCTACAGCACTTTCATTTAATATTACAAATGTATAATTTATCTTTCATATAAACTGAGTTCTTGAAATATGTTTGAAACAACTACCAAAAACCGACCCCCACCCCACGTCAAATCATGTAAAATTTGATTGTATCATTTAAATATCGATGTCAAAGACTGGAGAAAAATAGGAAGTAAAAATTATGTGTGTACCCCCTTGTAAACCCTTCCCCTCACAAAGAGATAATTAAGAAGGTCCCAACAAAATTAAATTGAAATGAATATGCTTTCATACAAATTGATTTAAACTAAAATACAGTTGGATAAAACTCTGTTTATATGAAAGATAAATTACATATTTGCAATATTAGACGAGTGCTCAGTTTATAACATCCTTGAAAAAATTCACAATAATCAACTATAAACATCAACCTCCCAATTTAAACCAACTCCTGACAAAAGCCAAATTCACTGAAAAAGCTGAAGTAGAGAAAATGATGATTAAATACTATTATCCTGTGGACTTTGTACACACCTATCTGAAGGGGAATATATTATCAAATGTGGTAAAACCATTAAAATCAAATCCAACATAACTTGCAATGTAAAAAACATCATTTATGTCATGATTTGCCAGGGATGTTGGGGAGAATACACAGGGGAGACTACACACTTGAGAAATTGAATAAAGGTGCACAAACGATAGATTAGGGCTCTACCAACTACAATTCTGAAAGTCAGCAAGCATTTAAGTGACTGCACCTCAAAAGAATCTGAATTTTTAGTCTTCCCATTTTACAAAATGAAGACAGACCACCCCATACAAAGATGATGAAAAGGAAACTTCTTTATCAAATGTTTCAAACCCGCTTTGAACTGTAATTAGTAGATGTATCTCACATATAGATGTATAGGTGTGTGTGCTTGTGTACCATGTGTATGCATAAATGTGTGCATGGCTGTGTGGACCTGTGTTGGTTTATATAGGTGTGCTTGATGAATGCTCCTCATTAGAAAAAAATAACCATTAGTTATAAGTTAGAATGGATACTACTATACTAGTAATATGAGGACCATTTCTCTAAATATATATATATATATATATATATATATATATATATATATATATATTTGTGTGCATATGTTTTTGTGTGCATGTACACATGCATATGTTTATGTACACATGTATTCAGATGGATGTCTATATATGCATGTGTATGTATATATCTATATCTTGGGGGGGTTGCATGTATGCTTATGTATATATCATGTGTATGCATATGGACTTACTTGCATGTACAGTATTTTTTTTGCATATTTTTGACACGATGACATCGTAGGAGGCTCTAATAGACTTCATCTTGCATATACCTATATGTGGATATATGCATGCATGTAATTGTATAGGTATGTATGTGTTTATGTGTCTTTATCTGCTTTTCATATGTTTTCTTTCTTTCTTTCTGTTATAACTATTAAATCTATTATTATTCTAACTATTTGTATACCACAATCATCCATGACTTGATAATTAGAATTTTAAATCCTGTATTTGTATATGCATACATGTTTTTGTACATACATATGTATGTACATGTATATTCATTAATGTGTGTGTGTGTGCATGTAGATATGTGGGTATTTTTATGTGTATGTATGGATGAATGTATTACCATTCCCCAGAGACTCAAGAACACTGAAAGGAGCCCACATTCACCACGCCCTGATTCTAAGGATTTTCTACACATTGACCATATACCATGATATATAAAAAGAGCTACGCCAGCCATAAATGACAGATTTATGATAGGATCCTTCTGAACACCCATCACCCTAAAGAACCTCATTCCTCTTCGGATAATCTCATTAGAACCATCCAGAGAAATCTTTTGTGAACTGAGAAATACCACAATCAACACAAACCCTTTTCACTAAATATCTTAATAATAGTTATTCAATATAGAATAATCTCCAACCAGTGTTGCTTTTCCTTACTTATCTCTTACATTCATTGGATCCCTCATGTGTAAGACTAGTACTTTATATATTTATATACATATACAAGGCTAATGCAAAAGATTCCAACATTTCTTGAGAGAATAATTTATTCATATAAATTTATTGCATTATCATTCAGTCATCAAAGTATTTTTTCCAACATCAAAGTATTTTTCCTTCTGCCACTTTTCAAATAATGATTCAGGTTTTGATTTGATAAAGTCAGTGAGAATTTTCTCAATATCTTGAACTTTTTGGAACCACTAACCAGACAATGAATGTTGGATGAGTGATAATCTCAAGTTGGTTCTTGTCTGGATTTTGTTGATTGGTCTGAAGAATAAACTATAAGTGAAAGAAGTTTTTATCGTAGCTCAGATAGAAAAATTACCAATTTACTACTTTGCCTGGAGGAAGGTCATCTTTCTTCGAACGTATCATTCAAATGAGCAAATCGTTCACTGTAGCTTTGCACAAAAACAGTTTGTTCAAGTTCCAACAATTCAGAAGAACTTTTTCCAGTAAATTCCATTTATAGTATTTTTGTTTAGTTTGGACTAATTTCCCCATCTTTGTTGTTTTTATTATAAGATTCCTGGCCACTGTACCTGACAACCTTTCTCAAGAGTTGATAGGTAGAAGGTATGGCAATGGGATTGCCTCAGTCTCCAATAATAGGGAAGATATACAGGGAGTATTTTGAGCAAATGGCCCTAATAACAACACAGCACTGCCTATCTATCTAGCTGAGATATATAGATACATCAGCAGGAAGATTACATTCCAAAATACAACAGACAGCTGGGGAAGATTGGAGGGTTTAGCAGCTAAAACATTGTGATAAAAAAACAACAAAGATGAGGAAATTAGTCTGAACTAATCAATTATACCTTGTCTAAAAAACAGTAAGACAAGATGAGCTTCCATTTAAGTTGTTTCATCATTGATACTTGCGAGTCATTGACAAAGATAATAGCAGAGGTGTAGCAAGAGGTAGGCAAGAGGGGGCAGTTGCCTCTGGGTGTTGAGAATCCTTGCTATGCCACTAGAAGATAGTTATGTGCTCTGTGTCAACTTGTGTTTCTCAACTTCACTGTTCATTGCAATTCCTTCTCTTTTGATGAGAAATTGACAAAAGACCCAAAGAATCAGCCATTTCAGAAAAAAAACATAAAAAACATTTTTTTTCACAAAAATTATCAAACCTGAAATGTTTTTGTAAAGTTGATTTCTAACCTTAATTAATTGAATATTTCATTTCTTTAATGTTTTATTCACTTATTTGTTTAGCTTATTCATCCTTTCTCAAGTGCTACACTACAAGACCTTGTGTAATAACAGGTTAAAATATGAGTATCAAACGTACACACGCACATACACACACACACACACACACACACACACACACTAGTATTTTTACCATTTGATTCTGCTACGATGATGCATATCACCACAAGTCTCTTCTAGCAAAGTATTTAACACAGTTCCATTTGTTTTTTGCTCCTCAATGACTTTCTCAAACACTGGCAATGAGGAGGGGGAGGAGAAAGGAGGAGCAGGAGGAACTTTAAATAGCCAAGTAAGTGAGAGAAAATCTTTGGTAATTGAGAGCAGTTGAAAAGAAACAAGTGGGTGGGTGGTTTATCATGACAAACCCTTGAATTTGCACAGATTTAACTCTATTCATGTTGTCTAGGCAGTTCTGGACCTGAGTAATACCAAATAAGAAATTTAATCTATTTCTCTCCTGCTAGACAACCACATCCCCTATTTTCACCTCTTCTACACATTATATAGAGCTCTTCAATGAGAGAAAAAAAAAGAACATATTTTTGGTAGATAAACCTGACTAAATTTCCAGAGTCTCTTCATTGTAGTACAGTGTGTCAAGGCCTCTCTTCTACATTATGATGATTATGAGAGGACATGATGGGAAGATGAGAAGAGGAAGGGTGTTCTGTAAAAGGAGACTGCAGTTTGAGCTTTTTCGTAATTTGATGGAGTTTATTGCCATGAGAGCAGAGTAGATAACATTATAAAGTTTTGGGGTCACTGGAATAGACAAGAGTTCAATTAGGGAGGATCAAGCAAACACATTTCAATCAGAAAAGTTGAGAATCTAGCAGCAGATTTGGACTTGTTAGCCATATAGCAGCAGCAGGAACCGGCAACATGAGCAGTCACACGGACTGCCAAGTGATATGAGGTGCCTGTCATGTGTCTGAGACAGTAACTTCCCGAATACAAATGGGAAAATTAGAAAATTGATAAATTAGACGGAATAAAACCAGACAAAATAAGAAAATTCCTTGATGTGAAGTCAGATATTTTAGGAAAAAATACCTGATTATTGTGATAACCTTTTTATTCTTATATATTCATTTTCCTCACTGTAAAACATGAATAAATAAGATAATATTATATTTCAAATGGTGTTGAAGTTCACCTTGCCAAAGGCACCAGGAACTCTAGGGCTAGGCCTGAGCAGCAGAGAATTAGGGGTAGGATTCGTACCAGAATCTCTTCGTACATTACTCACATTACTATAACTTTGTTTTTAGTTTGTGGCTTTTGTAAATTACACATAAATATAATTTTTAGTCAGTAAAATTTCAAATGATTTATAAGAACAGCATTAACTAACAAAGGTTAATGAGGGATTTAACCCAGAAATATTTTGACATTCAATAGTATTTCCTTTATTCTTATATTGATTATATGCATATTTTCCAAGATTGATTTTACTTACAGAAATAAACTTTTCCATTGTATTTCTGTCATTTGTGCTTTTTTCTTCAAGTTCATTCAGTCTTTCATTGAATAAGTGATGCTGCTCTGACCATTTATGTTGAAGTGTTTTCTATAAGATGAAAAATAGATTATTTTCTGAATAATTATTCAAATATTTAGATTTTTAAAAGCATTATTTACGTTAATAATAAGTATCATTAAAATGTATGGAAAATAAACAAGTAAAATACTGAAAAAAGAAAATATGAAATTTGGAAAATACAAGCCGAATTTTGGACATAAGGTATTTAAGCATCTTCCGACAGGGTAGGAATAAGACACAAGGCCTTTTTTTGCATGTGAGTTAATTAAATATAGCCCAATTCTATCAACATATTGCTCCAGATGCCAGGGACTATGGATGATCCTATCCCATTAGTGCAATGGGTACGTACAGCCTTGGTGACAGATCTCCAGGAATCAGGCTTGCTCCATTTTTGCTGGATATGAGACATGGCAAATCCCAGCATGAAGACAGTGAAGATAAATGTCTACAAAATAGAGTCTCATTACAATTGAACACCAGTTAGCTCAATCTATTTGTGCTATAAATAAACAAATTCTATCTGATCATGATACATAATGAATCATTTTTGCAGCAAAAATATTTTGAAAAAGGATTACTAATAATTTCATAACTATGTGTATGTATATTACAAAAACAAACATTTTCTTTTTCTAAATGATGGGATTTATACATTCAGTTTATTCTTATGCATAAGAAAACAAAAGTATTAATGTAAATAATCCAAGATTTACTAAAGGAAACATGTAATAAGACTATTGATCATTCTTTAAAGTGCAAATGGGGGTCACTTCTTCAAACTTCATCATGAAGCCACTTTTGAAGGATTTATTGAACTTCTGATGTTTAAAAAATCTAATTAAAATGTAACCATTGAGGAAATATAGAATTTTTTTCAACATTCCAGTAGACACATTTGTACACCACAAGCCTGGGATGATAAAAGAATTAAATATACATTGAATTAGGAAAAATATTAAATTAATTAATCTTTGAAGTTACGGAAAAATGATACATTAAAAACCTAGAATTGCAGATTTACTAAGAGACCGTTATCTTCAATTCACTTAATCTGTATATTTTTCTTTTCAGATTTAATGTGACAAGCAAACTTATGATGAAATTTTTCTTTAGCAAGTTCCTAACAGTTTTATTAATCTTTTACAAAAAAAGCAAGAAATAACAAAATAAGAAATAAGTGCTTACCAGTTGTAAAATATGGTTATTACTTTCAGATTTGATAATGTCAGTCATCTTTGTTTCTATTTTCTTTATATCTGCCTCTACTCTTTTTATGTTACCATCCAGAGCCATTTTTAATTCTTTGAGAAGACTTTGAGAATTGGAATCCAGGTGGGAAACTTGGGCATTAAATTTTCTCTGAACATTTTCTCTACTCATTTCTGATTGGCTGATGCTTTTATCCAATTTTGTTGAGAAACCAAACATCTGGACAATGGACAAATCAATAATGAATGAAAAATTGAATTTATCAAAAACCATTTATTATATCTCGCTATATGTTTACTATTTTAGTTAGCTGTATAATTCTCAATCAGTGTTCTTTCATGTCAAATACCATTCTTATAGTCAATAATATTTGTACACAGATTCCTGATCAGGTTGAAAGTAGACGATACAAACATCTTTCCAGTCATTTTCATAATGAACATTCTTTTGGAGAAACAATAAATTTCTTTACTTTTCAATTCATGAATAATAATCTGACTTACCAATAATTTGAAAATTGGGAAAAACTATTTTCCTGATATCAAGAAGACATTTATTCCTTTTATGGGTTCACTAAAATAGACACAGACACATTGATGCCACAAATAGCTTTTATAGAAATTTACAATTTTACTGTGAAATTCAGTCTTTTTATCCAAATTGATCATTTCATAAATTCCTCCAAAGCTTTATGAGGCTAAGAATCCCCTTGAAGATATAAACAAGAATTTCAAATCTTTCTTTCATCTTCTATCTCCCCAATTTGCTTATTTCTCATACCAAAAAGCAAATATCACTTTCCTCTTCTTAGGAACTTACAGTCAATTATTTCCCTCATAGTTTTATTTGGATTTCATTGATAAATATCTACTTGTTACTTATTGACTATAACATCATAGGCAGAACAGTCTTTCTCTGTTGGATGTTTCAAGACAAATACTGGCCATTTTATCCTGTAGACTTTATTCATAATCTATTAATTGTCTAATTAATAGAAATATCTAGAGTAAGATGTGTAAAGATCAAAATTTGAAAATATTGAATACAAGCAATCTTCAAATTATCAAATAGCATATTACCTTTAGTTCAATGTCATGGAAGCTTTCTAAAAGTTTTTTCTCCAGGTTTTCTATATTTTCAGTCTGCATTTTGATGGCATTGTTACTCTGATTTATAAGAGAATTGAGTTTAGTAATGGAAGAATCACATCTCACAATTCGGCTGCGGAGATCTGTGAGAGACCTAGCATGATGTACTTCAAGAGTTTTCATAGCTTGATTTGTTGTGAAATGAGCATGGTTCCATAATGAAATCTGCTTTCCCAAATCCTTAATGATTAAGAAGACATGAACAAAAAGAAATCTTAATAACAAGGTTTAACATTTGTAAGTTCAACTAACAGAATAGAACAGAAGATTTGTGTTTGAATAACCATTGCGAAATAATAATGATGATAATTATACAGAATTGTAAGGGCAAATAAAAAATGATTCATTCATTGAAAAAAATTAACCATCTCATTTACATCAATGGATTAAAAAAGAAAAAAAAAAAAACAACCTCCCCCCCAGGCCTGGTTAGTCACTCAACAGAAACTGTCACATGACCAAATTCTTTTGGCAGCATGCTGTGTTGGGGGTGATCAATTGAAAAAAATGGATAAAAGGGTGATCAATGAATAAATTATTTCTCTCACCTTTTGTTAGAACAATAAAAAGTCTGAATTTCCAAAGAAACAAGCGTGAACATTGCCGGACATGAGCTAAGGGACCCCTATCCTCCCAAATTATTTTGAGGCAGAATTTTCAAAAAGAAAAAAAACCATTTTTTTCTAGCTACAAGGAGTATTTTCTCAGCCCTCAAGCTCCATTAGCACTACCTGTACTCCTGACATATATATACTTTGAGAGAAATATATTGACAGTTCTGGCTGGTGGTTCTAAAAATGTGTAGTGTGGATCATGTAGTGGAACTAGATAACAATGAAAAAACAATGGCAGAAGTATAATTAGGAAGCTGAATACAAATAACAAGTACAGGCAATTTGGAATATAAGAAAAATGCAGTAAGAAAAAAATGAAAGCAAAAATAAGAAAAGAATATCTCAGTAGAATCAGGATGATTTTTGAAGAAAAAAAGAAAGGCAGAATTAAAGATTTTGAACCATTGTTCAACTGGACCATGGAGAAAAACTTAAAATGTTAAATAAATGAACTAGAAAATTAAAGATAATACATACATCAAATCTTACACTCCAAGGCTGATTTTAGCAGGCTCTATGCAAAGATAGAGGAGGAGGAAGAGGAGGAGGATTGATCAGCATAGAAGATATAAATAGACTTGGCTAGGCTGGATGAACAGGGTACTCTAAATATAGAGAATGATAATGATGTTAATGGCTCAAAACTGCAAAAGAGCTAATAAAAGAACAATAAATGAAAGATTAGAAAAAATAGAAGCTAAAAATATAGAGGAAAACAATTTTAAAAAGGAATCGGGAGATTTAAAAAAAAATAATGCAAACCCTGAACAGGTGTCTGTCAATGCCGATGGTCAGAGTTATGTATAAAAAAAAAACCCAAAAGAGCCCCCATCCCGATTGGAATAGTGCAAATGTAAATGTGACACGGTACATAGATATAATTAACATAGTAAGAGAATACAAAATAATTATAAATAAAAGAAATAAAACTAATTATATTTACACTGTACCTTTTGTCTTTACTCTTAAATATATCTGACATAGTTTGAATCTTCACACTGTATTCGTTGCACACTTGCTATGTTGACATACTGGTCTCCAACTTCTTTATCAGCTCTAATTTCTTAGAAAATGATAACACCACAAGTTTCTTGGCAATATCACCTCTTACATTGTAATGGATAATGTAAAAGCACAAGAAATCCAGGGGTCATAAAGGGAGTGAATTAGTAAATACTACCTTCAACAAGAGTGTAAATAAAGAAGGTGGAGTTATTGGAAAATGTGGGTGTACACTGTGTGGATTCAGGGAGGTCAACGATGACAGGTCCTTATGGAATGATGAGCATTTTCACAACCGCAGAAAACGATAAACATTTTTGCTCACCCATAAATCATTTTCTGATGAAACAATTGTCCCTGAGTGATGTTTGTCACCAGAAATGACATTTGCTCATTTTCATTGCTTAATTAAGGCTAAGCTCTTTCTTAGGCCTGCGATGTATGTTATCTACATCCTTATCAAGGGGCCTTACCTATAAAAGGCCATTTACAGCCTGTGGTCAACAGAGTTCACAGAGAAATGAGCCAGCAGTCCTTACTTTCACCCTGAGAGGAAGGTTCATCCACTTTTCTCTTGCACCCAAGCCAACTTTCTTGTCTTCCATCCATCTTCCTGGCCTTGTACCTAGCATCTACCGTGTTGCATTTTCTGACATGATTCATAAGCCGCGGAACCCAGAAGTTGAGAAAAAGTGTAAAAAAAAACAAGACACGAAATTGTAACTACAGGATTTTCTTCTTTTTAGTCTCTGCTACTTTTTGCCTTTACTGCGGACACGCAAATCATGGATCCTACCTTTTAGCTGTTGCATCGTTTCCCTCAGTAGCTCATTATGCAACAGTGTGAGGGTCAGGAAGCAGTGCCATGTCTGACCCCTACCAGGCACTTCACATACTAATGGACAGGGCTAGTAATTTCAAATGTTCCTGATATTCTGGCAGCAGACAAAATATACGCAGTGAACAGATTTTGTCCATTGTTTCTAAAATCTGAGAACTGTTAATAAAAGGGTTTACAGTCATAAATGAAATAACCTGGACATGACTGTTAAAAGGACACCTTAGACATGAAACAATCATTTTATTAAAAAAACAAGGATGAAAGAAAATGGTAGATGTTACCTATACATATTTTCCGTATATATGAGACGTGTCTCTCGTTTATGTGTATGTCTGTCTGTCCAACTACAGAAACCACCTAAACATTGACTTAGCCCAACCAAATTTGGCATGCATATTCAATGAATGTATGAGAAGGTTTTCAAAGTAAAATGTTTTGAGAAAAACATTTTTCTATAGGTTCCGGTGGTGAGGGTTAAACTTATTATGTAACTAAAGTGCTACAGTGGAACCTCACTTTTTATTCAATATACATGTATACATATGCATATCTCCTCATTTTATATATTTATGTATAATTCTTCAAGGTGTCAAAAGAGAATAGAGACTTTTCCCCCTTTAAGGAGCCAAGGTGAAAGTAGACTATTTCCTCCCTTTTAAGGGTCAATAGTAAAGGGAGGCTCCCCCCAGCCATATGGGATCAATAGTGATGGTAAACTTTTTTTTTCATCGTCAAGGCATCAGAAGTGAAAGAAAACTTATTCTCTTTTAAGGTGACAAAAGTGAGAGGAAACTTATTTTTATAAGTCTGAAAGCCTTAGTCCTCTTTTTCATTCCTTACATATTTACCCGGCATAGACAAGTACTTCAGCAAGAATATACATGTATGAGTAGAAAGTGGACAGAGAATCCACCAAGATAAGATATTAATGATAATGAAGAAGACAATTTATTGACATGTTTCGCCTTTTGGCTTCCTCAGAATAATGAATACAATTAAAAAACAAAGCAACCAAATATATATGCAAGGCAGGTAGAAATATTCATCACAAATACCTGTCTTATCTACTATATATTTTGTAGCCTGGTTTTCAAGTACATTCATTATTCTGTGGATGCCCAAAGGCAAAACGTGTCAATAAATTGTTTTCTGCATTGTCATTAATATCTTATCTTGGTGGAATCACAATCCAGATTTTACTTATATGTGTATATATATATAAATATATATATATATATATATATATATATATATATATATATATATATATATATATATATATATATACGTCAATAAATTGTTTTCCACAATGTAATTGATATCTCTTATATATATATATATATATATATATATATATATATATATATATATATATATATATATATACATATATATATATACATATATATATATACATATATATATATACATATATATATATAGACATATACATATACATATACATATATATATATATATATATATATACATATATATATATGAGTTAGCCAGAAAGTTAATTCTGTTTTTGTCATTAGACAGCATTAGGAGTGTTCAGTTTTAACTGATATCAATCAAAAAGCTCACATCTGATTGTACTGTTACAAATGTCATACCAATGTGCTTTTTTTGTCAAAATTCACTAATTTTTGTTTATCAATTCAATTATTGAAGATAAACAGCATTTTGGATATACTATGCTTCTTTTATAAAAATATGACAGAAATGCTAATTAATGATTTTTGCATTTTAAGGAGAAGGTAGTGTGAATGATTAAATGTTGCAAAAATGGTTTGTGAAGCTTTATGCTAGAGATTTCTCACTGAATGGTGCTCCACATTTGAGCTTGATAACAATCAAGTCAAGGCATATTATTATTATAGCATTATTCAAGAGTAACCCAAAAACAAAGCAGGAGATATCCAACACACTCAAAATATTCAAATGAAGCATTGAAAATCATTTACACCAGCTTGGTTATGTTAATTGTTTTGATGTGTGACTAACACGTTAATAGAAAAAAACTACTGGACTGTATTTAAATGTACTGTTTTTGGTACAAATTGTTCAGACAATGAAAAGTTGATACTTTACAAAATGGCAATGCAAGAGATTGTGGAGCAGATTGAATGGACCACCACTGACTGTGCCAAAGGCCAGTCTTCATCCAAAGATGATGCTGTGTATATAGTGGGATTGGAAAAGAATCCTCTACCATGAACTCCTTCTGGAAAAGCAAATGATTAATTCAGACATTTATTGCCCCTTAATTAGACTAATTAAAGGCAGCAATTCATGAAAAAGAGTTTCGAATTAGTTAAGAGGAAGGGCATAATATTCCCTTATTTTTTTGGTGACAAGACGAAAAGTTTTACAGCTTGATAGAGAAGTTTTCTCTCCTTCACTATATTTTCTGAATATTTCACCTTGGGATTACCATTTTTTCCAATCTTTACAAAATTTTCAAAAACAGTCCTTTGCTGAGAAAAAGATAGACTAACTAAATAGAAAAAATGAAGTAGCTATTAAGTGTAGGCACCACTCAAAATGTCTATCAAAAAATCTGATTTAACATCCCACGTGCTGGTAAACCAAAACCAATCAACATAGTTACCGTATTATACCCACAATTATCATAAGCACAATTCAATCCTTTAAGACGAATCACAATACCTTTTCATAATTATTTTGGATGAGAATGCTAAGAGAATTAAACATAAACAACTAACCCATATTAAGACGAACCTTAAATCTAGAAGACAAATAACAATTATATGATATATCTCCTGTAACTAAACCCATCCCACTTAACTGATGCAAAAAGTATCTGATATATTTCAAAAAGTTTATACACCTCTAGGATGAGAGAGAGAGAGAGAGAGAGAGAGAGAGAGAGAGAGAGAGAGAGAGAGAGAGAGAGAGAGAGAGAGAGAGAGCTATCATTGTATGGGGAAGTAAGAAACTTCGAAATGTTTTAGTACAAAGAGACTGTCATATGAATGCCAGGATTTCATATCTACTTGCAGATAAGGGAAAGATAATCTGTCAAATAGTGGCAATAACCATTCTGGCAGATAGATAAAGAGCTTTATAAGTGGAGGAATATGAAGATGAGAGTTGTGCTCATAATCATTGGAACACTGGGGATGGTCTGAAAGACCTTTGCAAAGAAACTGGAATAGTTATAATCCAAGAAAAAAAATTGAGACAGTATTCTTCAATAGTTTGCACTGAAGTGAGAGTTGGAGATTTGAGGAGACTTGCTGTTATTTGATCCTCAGTAAAGGTCTACAGATATCTCAGGGGTGGAATTTAATAATGAAGATTAGGTAAAAATTTCTTGAATTGTCAATAATATAAATGTCCTGAATTTTTATTCTATATATCTATAACTTCTGTGAATCAGTTATCTATAAGCTATTTTGATGAGCGCCACCAAATAACTTACTGGCCTTCTTACTCTCATCTAATTGAGAATGATCTTGACAAAATACCCACTATTATCCTGTTATGACGCATTTCATTCTTCTCAATTACATAACCAGAAGCTTACAGCAACTATTAAAAAGGACATTTTTTCAATTATTCCAGTTAGTTGAAAATTCAACCACTGTACATTATTTATGACCACTAAATATGTCTTATTCTATGTCATTAAAATAGATAAAACATGATTCATTACAGCAGAACAAGGCTAAAAAAATAAATGGGCTATGTTCAAGCAAGAGTGAATTCCTTGTATCTCTGCATTGAATCTCATGGCTGTAAATGTAGCTGTTATTAAAAGAAAGAGAATTATGTAAGTCCCTAAATTTATGAAAAATGTCACATAAACAGTTTCATGATAAGTTGGAAAATTTCTGATGCTAATCTTCTCCTCTTACCTACCTGGTTAAAAAGTTGAGTAGAAAATTTAGGGCAATTTAAACAAACTTTGGAATCAGTATAATACATTACAGGTAATGACAATCTGGCAGCCGCATTTAGCATTCTGTCTTGAATATGAGTAAGTTGAGATTCTACATAAATTGACTAGTTAGATTTTGAAATTAAGTTTGTGAAATTCAACCAATTTTGATAAAATTTACATTATCTTGTAAAGACCTTTATAGTGAATAGCATTTTTAATTGCACAGACTCATAAAAATTGCTCTGAAAAAACATGGCATACAAATTTTTAGGGAACTTTTATTTAAAATTTGATCTAAAACAATTCATGTCTATACAATAGATGTGAATTACTCCAAACTTTCCACAGTTACATGATTTGACACTTCAAATGTTTTTTTCTTGAAAAAACCAAAGATTCTCCTATTTCTAAACATAAAAGTTTTAGAGTTGGAAATGAGAAAGGTTGCGGGAGTCAGGCATAGAAGATTTATATAAAAAAAATAAATTATTTCTAGTACATATGTCTCTGTGGTGCAGTTGGTTAGTGTGTTCGTTTTGTAATCAAGAGATCAGTGATTCAAATCAACCTGGAAACTATTTTTTTCCAAACACAAGTTATAGTTAAGGATGTTGTGTGTGTGTATATATAGATATTAAAGAAAACCAAATCATTAAGAAATATGTGTACCTGCACAATATGTTAATATAATTGTAAAACCTTAGAAAATACTGAACAAGAATATCTTAACAATAAATAGACAAAAAAATATTAATGCCATGGTAGAATTGAACAATCTTATTTCACTAAGTTTAGTTATATGCAGTTACATACATCCATAAATAGCTATTTTGTGCCACAGCATCAACATTTCTTTGTCCTTTTTATGTTAAAATATTGTTTATTATCTTTTACAATCATATTGACACATTTTGCAGGTACCAATTTTCCTACAAGTTTATAAGAACTGGGATATGCTAAATGAACTAAACTATTTTGGTTAGTGTTCTCATTAAATATTGTACAGAAATATTATTTTCGCTCAAAAAAAAAGAAGATATTTTAGTTTCACTATACTAGGTATTATGTTATATTTCATATAATGAATGGAAAATAAAGATTGAATTGTAGTATTGTAACTAAGTACTCAAATGTTAAATCATAATAGACTGAATCAAATAGGAACATTCATATCAAAAAATGAAGGGAGCCAGCCAACTTAGTTGTCAGCATGCCAGTAGATGCTCCAAAACTGGGTATAAACTGGTCTGGTATGTCAAATATTTATGATATCCTGTTTGAAATGACAGAACAAATGAGTCAAAAGAAATCAATATTTCTATGAGTTTGCAAATGATTCTATCAAATGTGCATCAAAAGAATTTCTTTTGTTCATAGCCAATGGTCAGTATCTTTTCAGAATTAGTTAAAAGAGGAAGAGATTGTGATACTATGATTGGTCAGGGTAAGTTCAACTTCATAAATTAATTCTATAAAGACATAACAGGTTATTTTGGATTTTATAAGTCTGTTGGAACGACTAGAGTTTCTATTATGAATGGTGTTTTTTCTTAAAGATGATGTGAAGTGTGAGTGGTTGGGACTGAACTAATTCATAGACAATGCCTTAGCTTACCTTATGGGAAAAAGAATGTATCTTTTTCTCGGAGATAAATCGGTCACAAATCAAATTGATAGGCAAAAAGCCAGGGTTTATTCCTGAGAACTCAAAAACAGGCATCTGGGATTTCTGACAAATCCAATCAATTCATAAGAAAGTTAAAATGATAATCTAGACTGGAGAAATTCTGGAGACACTTAGGAAAATTAGGAATAGAAAAATTCGAAAGGTATGTTTCCATCTGATCCAGAGATCTTTATCAGTCACAGGCCTTGCCCCATGATAAAACCACACTGATCACAACCAGGTAAGATTTTTAAAAAACAACAAAAAAAAACAATAATCTGGATTGTCAGCTGGGGAGGTTATGGAGAGGCACCAAGAACACTTTGGAAAATTAGAAATAGATAAAATTTTATCATCTGATGAAACCATGTTGGCAGAGGAATAAGAAATGCAACTCAGAATCAGTTAAGTCTAAATTTAAGATTAGAAAGATATGGAATTCTGTTTGAAACAACAAGCAGAAGGTAATCATGCTTAAAAAGGTCCAGCAGTTTTGCCTATTAATACTGAGTTGGAGTGACGTAAAGAAATGGAAACACCCTTTTTAGTGGCAGTAGGAGATACTCAGCCAACCAAATCATGTGGTGGGAGTAAAAGGGGGCAGTTTGGTCAAGTCTGTAGAATTGCATAAGCATTGGATCAATAATTCAGATTGGAGATTAATTATCTCCTCCACAACTCCCCTTGTTCAAAACTATCCCATAAATTGATCTTTAAGGCGTTTTAAAGGCAGTTCTGGTCAGTACCTTGCAGGATCTAGGTTTCCTGGCAGAGTCTCCGGGTAGCTTCCATGTCTGAGACCAGATTTGTCCTTCTTGCCACTGCCCACTGGTAGAATCACCTGATCAATTGTAGTAACTTGAGACAAAAAGAAGGGTTAACTTGGATCTATAACCCTGTCAACAATAAATCTTTTTTGTTCCAGTTATATCGCCGTTGTTACATCATTTTGGAATGCTGGTTGATCCTGTGTAACCCACACCCCTACACATTGAAGATGTTTCAATCAAACTCTTCATGAGCAGATCTCAGTAGATCTTCAATTCACAATGTGGGCTGAGGGGCCTTGGGAATGTCGGTGACATCCAAATGGCACAGGGGTTGTGGGGGTCATAAGATTTCCAATAATTCAAACTTTTACAAATATCAAATACCCAAGTGTCTGGCTGTTGATGAAGTCCCAGTTTTCATTGCATATGTCAGCTTAGTGATCCTTGCAAGTTTCAAGTTTGATCTTTATGATCAACCCTTCGGCAGGACAAAAGTCCACTGAAGGGATACTTCCAACCAAATCACACAGCTTACAGTGTACTCAATTAGCTGCTGAGTGTCCATACCAGAAATTGAACCTCAGACCAACTGCCCATAAGGCAGATTTCCTAAGCATTACACTATCCGAGTGGACTTATCAAATACATAAAACATATATAATTCATCCAAACAGATTTCGAGCCAAAACCTTTTCATGTACCATTCAGTGGCATCATAAAAACGTTTCTGACTCTCCTTTCTAGCAACAGTTCAAATAATGAAGGAAAAAAGTCTCAGATATGACTTCCTGAAGAGGAAATATTAGACATTGTAAATCTGCTGTATGAGAATGACTTTTAAGCAGATGTTGTTGTATTTTGATGTATAATACTGTCTCACACTTTTAACTACTGCTGAAAATAGAAAGGAAACTTTAGAACTCTATGAATCATAGAATATTTCTCCTCTTGTCTTTTTTGTTTCTTTTTTTTTTTTCAAAGAAATTATGCCAAGCATCCACAAAGGTTAGTCTGTCAACAAGTGT
Organism: Thysanoteuthis rhombus; assembly: GCA_963457665.1. Taxonomy (NCBI): domain Eukaryota; kingdom Metazoa; phylum Mollusca; class Cephalopoda; order Oegopsida; family Thysanoteuthidae; genus Thysanoteuthis; species Thysanoteuthis major. The sequence goes on from OY735201.1 coordinate 33,297,454, forward strand.
AGGTCATAACTGTGCAAGGCACATTTTAAAAAAATACTTTGGCTAATTTTTCTTTCTCATTCATTATGTCTCATAATATTGCTAACTGTTCTATTACAATGCTGTGTAGCTTTCAACAAATTAATCATAGGTTTTCTAAGCAATAATCATTCAGGATACAAAAAAGAAAAATTACAATTTTAAAGTTCAATAAAAAGTACAGTAGTATTCTATTTATTTTTTGTCTATGCAATGTATATACAGATGATTTCATATATGAAATGATATATTATTTAACATCATTTGATCGCCTTATAATATTGGGTATGTGTTTTTTGAGGAAAAACAATTTGCATTCAGCTTACTATAGTGTCATGGCAATTAAAATCATAATAATATATAAGCATATAACGAAGTTGTGTATCTGCTTTATATGTAAAAAGATAGACATAAAAATTTTGAAGAGTATCAGATGTCAGAGATGCCATAAGATTAAATAACACAAAAAGTACTGGGTGGGCATAGCATCTACTGTAAATGCTATTATGCCTTCTTTTCCCTCTGTCCCATTTATTCCTCAACTGCTATTCAACTCAGAAAGAAGACATCATAGCAAAACCTTTTCAAGACAGTTCAAAATGGGTAAAATAAAAAATTTTAAGATAAAAAAATAAAAAAGCTATAAAAAAGTAACTGACAGCGGTTTGTTTAAAAAAAAAAGTAACCTTGTGTAAGATTCTAACAGAAGGAATAATGTTGCAGCACTTAAAAGATGCTAACCAGAAAATAAACAACTTTACTTAAGATACAGAATCAAGAATACATAAAGATATGAAAATGAGCATTTGTAAAACAAAAGTAGATTTTTCATGTTAATTCATCTATAAATCATTGAGACCGACTCCAGACTCCCATTAATGTGTTCAACTATTATTTCAATAGCTTTTCCTATATGAATGCACACTGAAAAAAAATCCAAAAAAAAATCAAAATTTGATTGAAAGCAGTGCCAAGAACTGCTGACACCAACTCTATTAGAGGGTTAAGGTTGAACAGTAACTAAATTGAATGAAAAAAACTACTTTCAGGTTCTCAATTCGTTCCAAGATATCAAGGATTTTTAGAAATTAGTACTTGGTTCTACTGTAACTTAGTCTTCATTTTGTAATAGATAATGCTACATATCAAATTTTATTTCACCTTTAGCACACTGTAGGCAACAAAAAGTTTATCCAGTCTCTGCAGACTACTTGTTGAATGATGGTGTGTCTAAATTTCTGGGTTGTGCTGTCATGCTAATTTTGTGACAATTTCAGTCATTCATGAACAGACACACAAATTACAGGCTTCCAAAGTTACTAGGTGCATAAAATCTTGGCACCCTTGAAAAAAGAATACAGGTGTTAATGATTAACCAATGCCTTTTTATGGTTTCTTAAAAGACAAATCATTTGCTTTTCCTTATTATGCTCCAAAAGTATCAAATTTAGTGAGTTTGTTTTTGATTTGGATCAAAGTTATAGTATTCGTTGAAAAGTTGACAGTCAATTTTCATCTATCATTTTGAGAAATACTCCTTTCTCCAAGTACTTACGATATCAGCTTTGTGCTCAAATGTAAAAAAACATATCCAATAATCATTAGAATCATAATCTAAATTGAAGACAGATTGAATTTTGAAATTCTATAGTACCACATGGATAAATTTCCATTGAAAGTAGCCCTCAAAAAAGAAAGAATGTCTTACATATATCTGCAGAAGTGATTAGCTAATGCAACATTTCTCATAAAAGTATTGGCCAATTTATGCATTATTTTTGTTCATTTACTTGATATAATCACACTTGTTGAATAGAAGAAATATGTACAACGGTGTTTTGTTTCATTTTTTTTTACCTAGAAGAATAAGCACATATTTTTCCTGATCTTTTCAAATTGACAGAAATATATTTAGCAACACCTTGCTTTAATGAAAATAAAAGTGAGATATAATTCCAAAGAGTATTTGGTTATTGATAGAATTAGATTATGAGAATATGGAATGAATTATGATGAATTATCTTTTCATCAAATCACAATAATATAATTAATCTTATATCAAGGAGCCAAAATCTATATTGATAACATCTTTTAATCAATAATGATTACCCAACACAAAATGATCAAACTGACTATTAAGACTTAGTAGCACGGGGAGAAACTAAGGTGAGAGACATTGTGTTGGCCTCATCGACTGCATTTCTTTGTGTATAACCAAACAAATTTTGTACCGAAATCCAAGCAAAAATAGTGTTGTACTCAAATAGTAGTCAATGGATAAAATGTTTTTATTTTTCATTTTTTATGTATTTGAGCTTTTCCCCTCAGGAGCAGAGGTAGGGGTGCAGAGGCTAGAAGTTGAAATGAAACGAATTTTGATTGCCATAATATTTATATCCTTCCTTTGAAATATGTGTAACATAAATACTCTAGAAATAACTAAAATGAATTAAAGTAATTAAATAGAATTAAAATAAAGATAAATTTAAAACCAGCTGCATCAAATTGAGTGCTTAAGGTGTACAAAGGTAGGTACATTGATTTCATTTTTTTTTCTTATGTTATTTCATTTGATGAAAATGAAATAATAACCATTGTAACAGTACACAACATCAAAATAGTGGGTACATTGTGTAAGAGCAGCATTGCAGTATACAAATTTGGAATATTGAATGGGAAATACTGCCAAAATGTAGTGCTCAATCTAGTACACAAGTTATAAAAATGGCCATAATTTTATATCAATTTTTCAACTCTAAATTAATTACTTTTATTATAAAGGACCGTGTTATATAAAAAGAAATATGGTAAGTGTAATTGGAAATATTACAAAAATTGTTTGTATACATGCAAAGAATTATATCAGTGTTATTTTCACATACATATGAGCACATGCAAGCAGACACACACACATATACAATATTTTGGGAATTTCGATGCGTAATAACTATTTGATCATGATTGTTTGAAATTCATTCTGACATATTCAACAATGCAATGTGTCAACGATATTTTGAGCTTGTCATAAACTTGGCCTTTGGACTTGGGCTTTCTTTTCTTTTGTCATTAAATGGAATGATGAAGAAGTAATATATATATATATATATATATATATATATATATATATATATATATATATATATATATATATATATATATATATATTCAGATTTGGATGAATCATAAAAGTATAAATTATGATATAGATATAATTGTTACAAACAAAATAAGAATTGCATTTCTTTTAATATGAATTAAGACAAAAATGACTACAATGAACTTGAAAGAGAACATTGGTAAATTTGGGCCACTCAGAGAAATATATATACATATATATATATATATATATATATATTTGTACAGTACAAATTAGGGATGCAATATAATAAAATATGACAAAATATAGTATCTGATGTATTTCATAAAGTGCTTCATGCATTCAACTTTATATATCAAGTTGGTTTAGAGTGGAGCATAAAAGATAATGGAATAAGGATTTGCTACATATTCAAGTTTATGTTTCTGTCCTGTTTGGGCTTCTTCAGGCAAATGATTCAGCTCATTTTAGATTCCTGTTTGGGACATTTCCAAAACTAGACTTATTAACCCCAAAAAATCACAGATAGGCAAAATTAGTAAGTAAACATTAAAAAATATAAGCAATAATATCAGACAACAATCACAACTAAATCAATAGATTAATACAAATGAGGCCATTGGTTTAGCAACATCAAGAAAAAAAAATACTTGAGCCCTGGTACAATTTGACATCATGGACCCATCCATATGAAAAAGCATCTCTGAGGAAGCTATGGAATTAGCCAAAACCCACACAATATCAACAACAGAGACATAGAAATAATCAAACACTGTAGAGGGATGGTACTATTCCATCATCAACAATAATGGACTAAAAAAAAATGATGTCTGCGGTTTTGATGTTTCTATGAGCAGTCTCGATTCAGCCAAGATGTCGGATCTAATTGGTTTGTATGTTTTATATAACCTCACCAGAAAACTGGATTCCAAAAACTTAGGACTATACTGTGACGATAGTCTACTAATCATAGAAAATAGCAATGCGAAAAAATGTGAAAAATATTAAAAAATATATCATAAAACAGATGAAAAAAAAAACAAACTTTAAAGTTAACAAGGTTAACAAGGTTCAAGGCCAACATTTTTTAGATATCACTTTTGATTCAAATAATTAGACCCACAAATCATATTGGAAAGAAAATTCTATGATAAGATATATTGATACTAGTTCTAATCATCCAAACAAAATTATTGAAAAGATCCCAAAATCTATAGAAACTAGACTAATATATAATTCCTCAAATGAAATGATATTCAACAAGGTTGGAAATGAACATACTAAAGAATAGCAGTTTTACCAAAACAAACTTTAGATATGATAAAGAAGTCAAATCCGATAGAAAAAAAACATAGCAACAACAAAAAAACAGAGGTAGAAAAATCACCTGGTATGCACCACCATTCCAACAAGTAAAAACTCACTTAAGGAAAATATTCATCCAATTAATAAAAAAATACTTCCCCCGATCAACTGACCGAGAGAAATATCTAACAAGAACAAACTGAAAATTAGCTTTAGTTGTACAGAATATTAATACATTCATTACAAAACATAACAAAAAAGTAATTAGAATTAATACTAATGGAGAAATCATAAATAAACCAGATAGCAATTGTACAAAAAAATAAATACCGTTTGCAGAACAAAAGTCTCAAATCGAATATTGTATACCAAGCTAAAATATCAACCCAAGACAAACCCTTAGAAGTGAAATATTATACAAGAATACCAAAAACACCTTTTAAACTCAGATCATTCAATCTTGTATGATCTTTTACTGGTGAAGAAAATAAAAGTAATACATCATTGTCGACATATCATTGGAGACTGAGTGATAACGATCTTAAACTCATGATGAAATGGAAAATATTAAAACAAACGCACATCTACATAGTTATTGAAAATCCATGCGACCTATGCCTACACTCAAAATTTAAAATCCCTAATTTTACCAACAGGAAAAAACATAAAACAGAATTATTAAACAGAAAAAAATGAAATAACATTAATATGCTGGCACCATTGAAAATTTCTATTAACAAACATAACTCAATGACCCATGTATACAAATATTTGAAATAACTAGCATAGATATCTTATTCACATAGCCACCTTGAAGAACGATCCAATCTACATAATTACCTTAGACGTGAGGAAGTAAACCAGACCCAATATAATCAATAACCCACTAAGGTCACATAAAAGGGGTCCTAACACAAATGAACTGATAGAAGAACCACTCACTGATAATGTAAACACTATCATCATACCCCTGGTTTGTAATTTATAATCACCAATAGACATGCATCCCAATAAAATAAAACAAAAATATAGCAAACAAGAGCCAACCACTAAACTAAAACATAAAATAAAAGAAAGACCCTACCACCTAGGATAGAAACATCCCAACCCCAAAAATGTCCTACAAGTATCTAAAATAAACCAAAACATTCACCTGGAGGAGCCCAGACAAGGCAGAAACACAAAACTGTTTGTGTTGCAAACCCTCATTCCATTACATATATACACATATGTGTATATACATATATACATACACATATAAATATATGACACATATATATATATATATATATATATATGTATATATATATATATATATATATGAACCGCCGCAAATAATTTTTTTCCGGAAAAGATTGCTGCCCCCCATTGAAATGCATTAAACTACGCCCCTTGAATAATGAAGAAATTTTGAGTTGTATCACTTATCTATGGAGTTTTTCTCTTCACCTTCCTATTGTTATTTTCAACTACATATGTGTACATATATATATATCAATACATATACATTCATATAAATATATATATATCATTATCATCACTTTTATCGTCCACCATTAGACTTAGACCTTCCCCAGGAATCGCCAGACCTCTCTATCATCAGCTTCCTGGAACCAATACTTCCTGAACTTGTCTAGTTTGTCTCTCCATAGTGTATTCTGCCAGCCTCAGTTATTCATGTGATCTCTGGGGATCCATGTTGTGAGTCATGATGTCAGTCGATTGTCTGCCATTCTTGAAACATGACCAGCCCATTGCCATTTGACCTTTCTAATGGATTCTATGGTGTCTTGGACTCCTTTTTTTCCCCTGGTATATTGTGCTATTTAGTGATCTACCCATGTGATATTGGGCATTATTCTTTCATGAGCACTTTGCATGCTACTCAGTTAGGGGGTTGGTCTCTTGGTTAAGTTCCATGTTCCAGCTCCATTGGTGACTATCAGGAGGATACATTGGTTGTATTTTCTTCTTTTAAGGACTAATGGGATTTTCTTGTTCTCGAAGGTTGAATTTGCTCTGGTCAAGGCTAGCCATCCTAGATTGATTCTTTGCTTGATATCTCCTTCTTTTGAAGATTTCATGGAGATTCTCTTGTTCTGCATTTTCAATTTTGATCATTCACTTCTGACATGATTGTTGCATATGACCTTTGTTTTGCTGAAGTTCATGTGAAGGCCGACTTCATTCAGTTTATCTAGTATTTGTTGGAGGTCATGGAGGTTTTCTACAAAAAAGACGATGTCGTCAGCAAATTTGAGGTTGCTCAGATATTCAGCATCTATTCTGATTCCTTTATTTTTCCAGTCTAAATTCGAAGATCGTCTCAAGGCCGGCTCTGAAGACTTTAGGTGAGCTGGTATCTCCTTATCCTATTTTTTTTTGGAGCTGAAAGGATTCTCAGTCTTTACATAGCTTGGTAAAGGAACCGCTGTGATTGTATATATGTTGCAATATTTTGACGTATACGGGGTCTACTCCTTGTAGAGTGATAGCCTCAATGACTACGTGAATTTCCAGTCGAAGGCCTTCTTGAAGTAAATGATTGCTACAGCAAGAGGCATTTTGTATTCTGTTGCTTTCTCTTTTAATTTATTTATCAAATGGAGATGGTCCATGGTCGAGTAGGCCCTTCTAAAGCCAGCTTGCTCCTGTAGTTGGTTTTCATCTAGCGTTTTGGTAATTCAGTGAGTTATGATTTATGTGAAAAGTTTGTAGATGCAGTTGAGTAGATTTATTAGTCCATAGTTGTTGAGGTCTGTCAGGTTTTTTCTTATGTAAAAGCATTAGGATTGCAGTGTTCGAATCTTCTGAGACTTTACATTGTTTTAGGCATAAGTTTTACAGAATAGCTAGTTTCTGCTGATGACCTTACCAACTTTTTTGAATATGATGATGGTGATGTTATCTAATCCAGGGGTCTTTCTTTTTTTTGTTTGATGGCTTGTTTCACCTTGATGAAACTTCTGGGAAATCCTTGAACTGAACTTGTTTTTTTTCATTATCCTTGTTTGAAGGAGTAGAGTTTTTGGCAGAATTCTTCAGCACGTTTGACAATCCTGTCTCTGTCTGTTGTTAGGTTGAGTACACTAATTATTTGTTTCCATCCTGTACTGAGAGCTTTGTTTGTAGCTCTAAAGCCCAAACCCTTCTTGAGAATTGTTTTGATAATAGTAGTTGTGTATCTTTTTCTTCTCTTAGTTTCTTTTGGATTGTGTTATTCAGTTTGGTTGCTTTAATTTTCTCTCTTGTTGTTGTTGGTAGCTTGAGGTTTCAGGATTTTTCCATGAGATTCTTGGTTCCATTAAACATTTTACTGAGGGTTTGTTGTGTGCCTTTTGGTTCAAATTCAGTGGTAACTTCAATTAGAGAGGCTGTAATTTGGTGTTGAATTCGTTGATGTTGGTGTGGAACGTTTTTCTGCATTTTTTGTTGTTGTTAATTTGCATTTACATATTGCCATTATGTGGTCTCTTCCTATGTTGATTTGATTCAGGACTAAGACGTTTTCCCTTCAGTTCGATAAGTTCATTTCCTGGTTTTATCATTCCACTAATACCGATGATGTTTTTGATTCACTTCTCTAAATCGGTTCGGTGCATGTCTGTTGAGAGTGTTCAAACATCGTACATGCTAATGTATCATGTTGGTGAAAGTTTTGGGGTTTTGTTTGTGTAGTCGCTGTTGGAGCACATCACTCCCACTAAAGGCAATTGATGTGGCTGGGCCCTTCAGGACTGATGACCTAGCAGGAACAGGTGATTTCTTTGTGTAGTGTTTGGATACTCATCCTTGGAGCACATCATCCCCACCTAAAGCAAGTGATGCGGCTGGGCCTTTTCGGGCCGATGACCCAGTAGGAACGGCTAGTATAATTTTCATTATGTGAACTATGGAGAGTGTTGGGCCATACCCTGGCAGGGATTCTGGTGGACTGGTCACAGCTGATGTCAACCAGAGTGGCCTTAAAGCTCCACTGGCTCTTAACACCCATTATATCTGCTCTTCATTGGTAGATATGAGTGTTCGCAATACTGTAGGGAATAAAAAATCAGATATGGAATATGAGACAGCAGGGAAAATATTTTTTTAATTTTTCATATAGCTATGTTTTCAACGCTGGTTGACTCCTATGTAATAAAGTATTGGAAGAAGAGGTGAGCTGGACATGTCTACCTTAGTATATTTGAAATCACAGTGGGACCGATCTCTATCGAGTGAGTGATTTACTAACTGGTCCTACAAATTCATTTTATGAGAAGCTAGGTGGGTAATTTGTGTTTGGTCATACCTCTCCCTAACATTTTCAAGTTTTCAGCTTAGGGTCCACAGAGGTTGCATTTTGAGAAAAATGGGGATCTTCTCTTTCGGTTGAAGATTCTTTTAACATTGATTGTTTTGAAAGAATTGAACTAATTTAAGTTTTGTTAAAAAGTGTGAGCTGTATGATTCCCTTCCTATATCATTTGTAATGGTCCTTCCTCTGATTCATCCTTGGGAAGATTTGTCTGTAATCGTTTTAATGGCCATCTCTGATGGGGATGGAGACACTAGCATTGTTTTGAATAGGATTTTCAAAGTTACTTTTTACATTCAATGTGTATGGAGTTGATGAAATATTACATTAAAAATCCTTTGTAATCTTTCTTTCTTCAGGTGTGTTTTTTTGTGTGAGAGAGAGAGAGAGAGAAAAAGAAGTACACTTACTACAGCAGACTTTAAAATAAGATGAGAATTGGAACTTGAAATCAGCACTTATCTGAGCTGGAATAGGACCTTTTTTAGTTGAGGGAATATTCTTTTAACATTGATAGTTTCAAAAGAATTAAATTATCTTGCTTATGTTAAAAAGTATAAGCCATATGATTCCCTTCCTATATCGTTTATATAACTTTAAGGTTAGTAGGAAAAAATTTGACGAGTTCTTTGGTTGAATATATTGGTAAAAAATCTACTTGAAGAAGTTTTTCTTTGCAATTACTATTGTTAAAATTGATATCATAAGTTTGTTTATATGCAGTCTGAGATTGAAACTAACACAACTGATTTAATATTCACATGGGTGAACACTAAATAGGAGTGACACGAACAACAAGTCAGGTATGTTGATATACTTTCCTGATCTCTCATCAGTGAGTATGTTTTTTAGGTGAGTTAGCCCTGTTTCGAGAAGATTAAATAATGTATAGTATAAAATAATATTCATACACAATACATTATGATAATACCCCATATAAAATAAAAAACTAAATGTATAGACATAAACTGTATATTAAAATCATAGCTGAAAGGGAGGTGATGTTTGATCAATACTGTTGTGGTGCCATGTCAATAAAACTATTTTAAAATCCCTGAAATAGTTATATGGTAAACAACTGATGATCTAAAAAAGAGAAAATTTACACATCGCAAGATGATAACAAAGTATACAGAAAACAGAGGAAAACACCAAGGAAAATTTCATAAATTACATTATTAGATATTGGGAAATAAGAGAGTGAAGGGACACAAAAAAATTCTCAAGAAGTTCTCAATGTGTTTAGTTTTTAAAGCTGTAGTGTTTTCAAGACTCTACACATATATATATATATATATATATATATATATATGTTTATTGTGTGGATGTAAGGTGATCAAATAGAATGTTGTTGGAAAATATAAATGTTGGTGAATATATCAATTGGAAAGTAAAGAGAAAAACTGTACAATAGAGTATATCATACAATTTTTCTCCGCACCGCTGCAAGTTTTCCTGAAAAAGATGGCTGGCAACCATTGAAACATGCCCACATGATAATAAAGATTTTTGTAATGTTGCACCTGCTTTTCCTTTGAATTTTTTCTCTTCATCTTTAAATTGTCATTTTCACCAACATCATATATATATATATATATATATATATGTGTGTGTGTGTATGCGTGTGTGTGTGTGTGTGTGTGTGTGTGTGTGTGTGTGTGTATGCGTGCATTATTATACATAGCAAGGGCAAATGTGTGAGTTGGAATAAATACCCTTAGAATGATACTGATGTATAAATATGAAGATAACTGCGTAATATAATGTTCATGACATAATGATAAAAATTAAAGAATCAAAACAGAGATACATCGAATGGTTCATGAATATTTTGAAGAAAAAACAGGTTTAAATAATGCACTTAATATTGAAAAAAATTGACTGATATCAAATTACAATATTCATTCCCTACCTTTATGTCTTGGTTCAAGTAGTTTACCACATTTGTAATTGCTTTAATGTGCTCTTGTAGAATCCCTCCAGATTGAAAAGCTTTCTCTTGAGATTGCTTAGCCAAATCTCTCATGATTTCTTCCTTTATTTTAACTGCTTGTTTAATTAATACTTCAGACATCCTTTCTTGCTGCCATAATCTTTCTTGAATTATATCTAACTGAGAAGGCACATTTCGATATATTTCCTGATTTTTTTGATTAACAGTAGGGAGCATTTTTCCACTCATTCTGAAGAGAAAAAAAAAAATGAAATTAAAGATTATTGATCAATAAATTATGAAAATGGGAATGATTTCTTTTTTTTGTTTTTGTGCTCTTAGTTTAATAATTATTCATAAAATTCTAAATAAAATCTTTAAAAATTCAAAACTTCAAATTCATACGAGTATAGGTCTGTCTTATGTATTGTTTTTATTGATGGATACCTTTGATGTAAATGTTATGGCTGTTTAGTCCATTTTGAACATTATTATATTGTGATCTTCATTTATAGATCATTAAGTACTTCAAATATTTTGTCACTGTTAAAATCTGAAGCATATTTCTAATAAATGATCCTTAACAATTTAAAAGACTAACTTACATACCAAAGAATTTCTCTCTTTTCTTCATTTCAAATTAATCAGATCTACCACATCAATGAGATATTAGAAACTGAATATTCACATATTTGCAAACCAATCAATATCAAAAGTGGTAAGATTTTGGGTTTTGATAATAAGTTCTAATTATGTGTTCAAAATCAACTGCTTATTATAATTCTTAATCTTTATAGAAGTCTGTTCTAACATAGATGAAGTATATGCATTAATACAGGCAATGAATATAGAGGATTAGAACAAGTTATTCAGTAAAATAATTAAAAATAATTTGTGGAACAAGTAATTGAAAAGTTATGTAGAACAGTCTACATCGGAGGTTTTATATTTTATACTAATGGTGCCAGCTAGTTTTATTGGATGACTGAATTCTTATTAAATTATATTTAGCATTCCAAACTAAATTCTCTCACTGATCGACTGGTTCAAGACTTCATATGATGCCCCAATTTTACTGACTTTAGGCTGAATAGTTTTCCTTAATAGTGGAAGATTCAAAATACTCATCACTTCAACGCTCACAGTTTTTTCTTGTGTTTCTTCAATTTTTACTCTCCTATGTTTATAGACGTTAATTCATGCATTGCCACTCCTGTGTAACTGAGAACGTTTGCTTTACGAAGTAATGAAAGGTATACACTATTCAACATTCAGATAGAACCATGATCTTCCCCCCACACACACACGAATCTACACTGCTACTAAAAAGTAAAGCTAATACCTTAGGTAGTCTAGCACTCATTTTCAGGATTTATTGCTAATACTTTCAAGTAAATAAAGCAGTGGCTCATTATTTACTCTTAGTCCAGAAATAGTATTATATTTAGATTTAATGACTGGATTAGGTAGCATAAGCACTGATCAAGATCTCAGAAGTGAGTAGGAGAATAGGTATTCTGGTCTCAGGCTTAGCGAGAATCCTAACACCATATGAATTGCCACTTCGAAAAATGATAAATTAAAAGCAGTCTCATTCGAACAAAATTGAATGAAACTAAAAGAATTATTGTAAAAATAAATGCAGTGGATAAATTGAATTTTCACTCAATTTTCATAATGACCACCTCAGTAGTTTGAGACATATCCAACGGAAGTTGGTCTCTTCTTTTTGTAATGCATCAAAGACTGACAGATTACGTCAATAAGTAAGGAGCGTCTTTCACAATTGTAGTATCAAACTGCTACTTACTATATTACATTAGTCTCCTTTGGATTACAAAAACGTCGACAGGGAAATTCTTTACCTCAGCATAAGCCATGTAGAAAGCTCTTTATCAGCCTTGTAAAATACTGATTCAGAGTAGGAAATTGCAGTTTAAGAGTTATAAATGTGAACACAATTAGCAATTTGACATAATCACAGGGAAAGAAGCCATCATCAAATTAACTACTGCCACTTCTAATTGGATATCCAACAAAGCAATGAAGTACTGAATCCTCATCACCTAATAACTTGATTTGAGCAGAAGAAGCATAAAAAACACATTGAACAAATTCATTTTGTCAGCTATCATAGACTGCACCAAGAAGTAAAACCACTTTCGTTTTGTCCAGTATAAATCAAGGTTTTTTAGGTCTCTGAGACATTCGGCTCTCATCTACAAAGCCACTTTAATCAGTCTAGAAAGGACAAGAGACACTGTTTTCTGCTACAATGTTTGTCTTTTTCACTGAAAGTTGTTAGTCCAATCCCTGTCTTAGACAGTGTGGAAATTTACTGTTTGCAAGTTTCAAATTTTGTAGGAAGAATGCTGAACACGACAAAAAACAACGGAAAAGAACAATATACCTTCTTGGGTGAAATAATGCGCTCTGTTCAAAATTCCCTCAAGATTACTGGACGTGATAAACACCTGAGGAAAGCCAGAGGGATATCAGGTGAAAGATCGTTATAAAAACAAATAGATAGGGATGCAAACCTAAAAGAATCATTGAATAGAAACAATATTTTTGTTTTGTATAAAATGTGATCAGAGAAATACTAGAATTCCCCTGAACTTTTATTTATGCTCTATTTGGGTTTTTTTTAATTTGGTCACTCAGGAAATTAATAAAGCATTTAAAATAGCTCTTATTAGCCAATACAAAAACCATAATAATTATATATAGTTTAGAAATAATTATTTTTCAAACATGATTTTTAAAAGTTGAATAATGAATAATTTATTCTCTCAAGTGGTGAATGGCATTTATTGCTTATGGGGTAAGTTGCTATCTGAACTCTCTTCAAAGTAGGCTTCACCATCTCAAGGAAGCATGGACAAGAGGAACTTTTGTTCGATTTTCCTCAACAACTTCAAACTTGGAGGAAACTACCAAAATTACATGAACATCAACCAAGTATTCAGGCACGGATCTCTTTGTAAACATAATGTTGGCTCCATAGGTTTTGACAAAAGTCTCGGAGATCAGAAAGATTGTAGAAGAAAATCAACTTTGATAACACATGAAGGCAAGTGAAATTGGTAGAAGTAAGTCAAAGTGTAAACGGCAAAAAGAAAAAGTTGATTGAGTGCATTTGACTAGAGAATGCTTTACAGAACTATTTTTACATTTCTATTACGTGCGATACCAAAATAACACTTCTTTCAAGAAAACCTAATAATATACGAAACAGCTTCATACCTCCTTTTTGGCTAAATTGATTTTTATCAACTTTGATATAGTTTGATCTTCTCATCATACTACCTCATGTTGATGTTCGTAAGAATAATACAATACTAATTTCCTTGCACATCATCACAAATTGTCATTCAAAATCCCATCATTAGGATAACCAAAAGGAAAGAAAGAGTGGGGATAATACTGTATAAGTTTTCGTCATCATGAATCAATATATGTACAAACCCCTCTCCCCAAAGAAAACTAACATCATACACGAAAAAAAGTAGAAAAAGCAATTTTTCAGTCTAATAAATTGATTGGTGCCACCTGTTGACGTTCCAGACTGCTGGGCACAAACTGGTGACCAAGTTAGCATGAGGTTTCATTGCAGATTGAACCCTCCAACTAAAAACCTATTCATGGGGAGATATAAAAAAGAAAGAAAAACATTTTTAAAAGGGGTTTAGTGGAGTACTGATGCAAATTTCCAGCCTTATAGGTTGATTGGTGTTGCCAGCAGACATTCCTGATACATGTATACATACACACACACATATGTAGGCAGAATGGACTGAACTCTGAAGCAACCTATTTTGGCTGTTTTGGTCACACTTTTGTTTGACAGAAAATCAGAAATTTAAAAAAATAGAAAAATATAAAGTGAAAAGTAAAAACTAATGTGGTTTAACGTAATTTCATTTTTATTTAGCAAGTTTATAGATAAATTATTTAAAGTATCTTAACAGTGTGAAATACTAAAATTAGCAACAAATAAAACACTTCACTTTTCTCAAAAAGACAGCAGGGATAAGATTTGGAAATAGCAATTATAAGGGAGACCGGGGGACAATGGGACATGAGGCACAGTCTGACAACCCCATTTTCTCAGAAACTGTGGGCTGGAGAGCCCTACAGAGCTATAACAAGATGCAACCTCTTGAAGTGTCAGTTTTTAAACCCTTCAAGTTATATTACAAACAGGCCTTGGACATGTGAATACTTCAGAATCCTGGAAATCCCATTACAATGCATGAGATTCCCATTGTGTTGGTGTAGCCTATGAAAAGGCAATGACATTATTTCTTGGTTCAGAAAAACTGGGATTTATCCTTTGGATAAGAATTTTTTTTCTGAGACAGATTTTCTCAGCCTTGCCATTAGAAGATCAACCAGCCCCATCAACCAAGAAGGAGTCCATTCCCATCATAGAAGGAACAGCTGGGCATTCAATCAATCTCGATGAGGAAGGAAAGTGTCCCTGGCAAACAGTATTGTAAAAAGGGGAAAACCATCAACACCAGTGACACCCCTGCAAGAGAAGCATCGTTGTCAAGGAAAATTGGACGACAAAATCTCGTTAAAAAAAGGAGTTCAATGCAAAAAAATAACTCCTTGATGACGCATCCTCATCAGATCCTAACAGTGAGGAGAAGCCTGTCCCTGATGATGGTGACGACGAGCCTGAAGAAGAATTTTAAGTCTTCAATCCTACACATCAATTTCTTGGGGATAACTCTGAGAGTAATTATGGTCTTACTAAGTTAAAGACAGAAAAGATAAGAAAATCAACTACATCTACTACTCCCATCACACTAATTTTAGAAAAAAATGGTCAATCAGTGTTTTTGTAAATAATAAACTATGAAACAAAAACCCTGTCATTGTTTTCCTTTGTTTTCCAGGGAATTCAACCAGTTAGCATCAAACAAATGAACAGTCAGTTATCTGAGAGTCAGGAAAATGATACAGACCCATCAGGGGATTATGGGATAGGCTTTTTGTAGCCTACCCAAAAGGTGAAGAAGTTTGTGATGCCAACCGTACCGAAAAACAAAAAAAAACATGACATTCATGCTTTCTCAGTGTATTCCATCTGCTGTCTCAAGGTACCCCAATACAAGGGGCACGTAGAGACATCCTACCACTCCTTCAAAAATTGCTTCCAGTCCTACTAGGTTTAGGGTTTCATAATCATCCAGAGATTAATACATGACAAATGGAATTTGATATTCTATAATCCTATTGGGAGATATAATATTCCATCCTCTGCTGATTCAGAAGGGTTACAAATTTTATTGCCTTATTGTGCCCTGGTCTCTCCTATTTATTCATTCCTAATTATCAACTTGAAGCCCAAAACATTAGACTAAATATCAAAATACTTCTTATTTTAACTCTATTGACTGAGATAACTATCATCATATAACTAAATAAAACATTGACTTTTATTATATTAGCTATCAAACTTGTATGAAGGTATGTTATGGAAATTTGGTATTTGTACCACTTGGCCAACAAATATTATATATATATATATATATATATATATATATATATATATATTATTGTGTCATCCACAGACAGCTGTTTCGTTGTATTACAAATCTTCAGTGTGGTTATAGACTATCCATTTTCCCATCCAGTACCATGAGGTAGGATTGAAAGGCTGGCATCTTTTCTCTGCCCCATGCAGAACTGGACAGTCAGTAAGGTTGAATTTAAGTGATACATTTACTCACGCATATAATCCCCATCCACCAGAGTGCTCTATTCCTAAGTTGGAAGAGCATTGCATAAAGGAGTGGTAGTATGTCTCTATGTGCCCCTTGTATCGGGGTACCTTGAGACAGCAGATGGAACACATTGAGAAAGCATGAATGTCATGGAGTTTTTTTTTTCAAATGGTTGGCATCACAAACTTCTTCACCTTTATATATACATATATATATATATATATATATATATATATACAAGACTTAACAATGGGAAACACTTGTCAACTTCAACACTTTTTGAGACTTTAGCCATTATTTTTCTTCCTAGATAAATGAAAAGCTGGTTACTTTAAGAAAAAGGATGTTAGCGCAGTATTAAGAGTGTAAGGTATTTACAATGATGCATACAGGTAACTTGTATTATTCCTGTTTAATTATCAAAGAAAATCCTGCTTTAATTTGTAATGATAACAAATATGTATATGTTTTTTAAATGAAAAATTATTTCCAGCTCCCTTTAATCCAGCAGTCTTGACTTTCATAGACTCAAAAATAAGCAAAGAGAAGAACACAGTAAGAGGTATGGTCAAGAAATCCTCAAAGCCTGAAAAAGTTTTAATTCAATTCTAAAAAATAGCAAATTAGATTTTGAAATAATGAAAAAAACAACTTACCTCAAAAAGGTCTGTAATGAGGCAAAAATATTATGAAGAGAATTGTATTTTGACTGTATTCAGCAGTGAAAGGTCACATGATGATTTACGATATAATATGCAGGATTTCATGCTGAAAAATGGACTGAATGAAAAATAATTAGCAAACACTAGACATTATTGAATGAAAAATGAGAATGAATATTCCTATGTTTTGTCAATAAGTATTTGAAATGTCACTGGAATTCTCCAAGGTTGAATTCTTGATAAACCATAAATACAATATGTTCCTAAACTCAGCCAAATGTTCCTTTTTGGGTCATCTTGCCTGGATGAAAGAGGAGGGTTAGGCAGGGGGCTAGCTACTCGATCCCATAAAATTTACTTGCTGCAGAAACAACAGTGGCATCGTCCAAGCAATTGCCCCAGTGATCACCCCAACAAGAGCATGGTCAAGATAATCCTCTTCAGAAGGGCTCATGATACATGTGGTAAAATCTGATAAAAAGCTAGTTCACCAAACAACCTTCTAACGATGAAGGCAAAAACCCAGGATAGAGACCTAGAACATCAGAACCCAGTTCAAAAGCAGGAAATCAGCTCGAGTTGACGTGGTGTGGTTGCACAAAGAGTTCATGGGAATACACAATAAAACATGAGTTTAGAAATTATTGGATGTTTTTCTTTACTAATAATTTCTTTTGATTATGTCTTATCTAGTGTGACAAGGAAATGCCGATAAAAATCAATTAATATTATTGTCTATTCTATTTTTGGCAATCTAATGCTTTTTTTAGTGGACTTTATCATCCATGAAACTTTGCCTCAGTTTAGAAAGAAATTGGATTATCAAGGGAATGAATCTATATAATCAAGTACTAACAAAGTAAATCAGGAAATATGATATCAAAACCTATTTGTTTATAACATACTAGAGGAGATATGATTTACAGGAATCACTTGTGAATTTCAGTTTCAACTAAACCATATTGGCATTGGAAGATGTCTGTAAAATCTGATTCTACTTTCAAATGCACAGATTGCTAAAGCCAAAATCTTGTTGTTCATGAGAAGATTAAGCCAAAGTTGTTGCTTTCTTTAACTACTGTTACTGTACTTTTCCAAACAGCTCTCATGTGAATACTTGCAAAGATAATGCGTGTACTAAATGTAATGAGAAAGGACAAAAAACTTACTTCTAAAAAGCAACTCTTGATAAACTAGAAAAATTAAAGTAAGAAGTCAAAGCAAAATTCAACACTTCAAAGTAATAGAAAGCAATACACTACTCAGATTATGTTGAAAACAATCCACCCTATTAATGTTAGAGTCCATAAGAATTATTTTTCTTGCCACACAGCTTATCTCTTCTTTGAAGAATAAATCTTTTTTATTCATGCAAATTTTAGTTTAGCTTGTATTTTATAACTGAGAATAGAAATGAAAATAGTAATGTAATGGAGAAAATCAAAGAAACAGATTAAAGACAAAAATAGCAAGTAGTTTTAAATGTATTGTTGAGGTGACTCAAATGAGTAGTGTAGAATAAGACTGAAACAGAAGGTTGACAGAGAGTGTGAAATAAAACATTTCTTAAAAAAGTTATAGATAAAGACTTTCTTTAGTGCTGGTAGATCTAAAAAACATATATAAGCTTTCAAACACATAGATAAACAATATTATATAACATGCACCTACCAACATAGATACTAACGCAAGTTTCTAATTTCTGGTTTGGAGATAACAGTTACATTATACTTTCACCCTTTCCTATACCAACAAATAGACAGTAGTCTATTAGCAAAGAAGAATACTTTAGTAGAAGTTTGGATGCCAAGGAAAAAGATTTATTCAATAAAAATCTGTAGCCTCCTCAAGATACATCTTTTAAAAAAAAAATTTCAGAAAACCCAATATTTTTATTCCTAATCTTCTCTCTCAACCAAAATATCTACTGCTATCATCAATATTTTTTTAGACAAGTGAATATTATAAGTAAATAATTTTTTTTTCAGTCCAGTGTGTTGATTACTTTAAAAATACAGGACATTTTTGCTACCGATCAAAATGTGAATACATGCATGAGTCACTCATGCTATGCCATGATCAATTTTGAATCAACTGAACTCTGCGATTAAAAGGCCAAAATACAAAGTAGATAAACAAACTCAATTTATCAGACATTATTTTAAAAGAAATTCAACACCAACAGAATACCAGGTTAGCAGTTAATGTTATCATTTTCTGAAAAGAAGTTTTGCAAACTTTAGATTATCTTTTTGCCATTTGAGACATGTTTTCAACAAGGGCAATAAAATAATTGTGAAAAGTACATTCATAGAGCAAAGGAAAAATATTACATGGCAGGCAATAAACCCATTTGTTGCTACACATTCATCAGCTAATGCAGACTGGTTGAAGTTGATAATGATCAAATCAAGACATCAGGAATAATCAATATTTTACAACATGGGAGATAGCCAGTATACTCAAAATATCCTTGTGAAGCATTGAAAATCATTCGCATAAGCTTAGTTATGTTAGTCAGTTTGATGAGTGGTTTCTGTACGCGATTTGCCACTTTAATTTACCTAAAATGTTCTATTTACAAAACAAATTGTGATGGGTGATGGAAAATGGTTAGATGGTAGGGCAAGCAAGATGAACCACCACTAATCATAGTAAAAGTCAATCTTCATCCAAAGAAGGTGATGCTATGTATAAAGACATATTAGAAGAGAGTCCTCTACTATGACGTCCTTCCAGAGAAGCAAATGATTGATTTGAACAAGCACAGCTCTCAATTAGACCAATTGAAGGCAATCAGAATCAGTGAAAAAGCGTTTGGATTTAGTTGAGAGAAAGAGCATGATATTCCATCAGGATAATACTAAACCTCACATTTCTTTGGTGACCAGGCAATTTTGAAAGCTTGACTGGCAAGTTTTCACTTGTATGCTGCATTCACCAAATATTGCATCTTTTGATTACCATGTTTTTCAGTCTTTACAAATTGTCCTAATGAAAAAATTACAATTCGCTGGAAGACACCCAGTTGAGAAAATTCTGGGATGATGGAATTATCAAGTTGGTCAAAAGAAAGCAGAACATACAGGAACAAAATTGTGAACACGTTGTTCAATAAAGTTAATGACAAAAGAAATTTATCAATTATTTTTACTTAATAAACCGAAGAAAGTTTTTATGATAACCAACAACACTCAAACACTGACCAATTGTGATTATTTTATGATTATTTAAGCTTTATGATAATGTTTTTTTGGTTTATCATGACTATATTTCATTCTGAAAATTCTGAAAACAGATTGGGGAACAAAACAATTTTGATTTAAAAACTCTTTTTTTAAAAACCATTTTATTCAATCAAATATTCCAAATCATGATACAAGATTCAATTGGTTTTCTCTTGTTACTTCTGGTTCGAGATGTCTGACTGTCAGGCAATTTTGATAAGTATGCATATACATTGTTTCTCAAAATAAATTATTAATTCAATGTGACTGGTATGAGTGGCAGAGAATTTATTTTAGTAAATATCGTTTTTAAAACCCTTTCATTAACACAACAGTCTCGGTGCATTTTATCATAGGAGTAAATGTGGATTATTTTAATGGAATCATTATTGTTATCTCAACCACACTGTAAATGTACTTGTCCCTCTTGATTTATTTTATTTGTAGTTGATGATTAAGGAATCAGTCATAGATAAATCTGTTTTTAAATTTAGTTTATCAAATCACTTGTATAGCTGGTTAGAAATTAAAACTTTGGGTGGGATTTGGTATCTATCCAAATAATCAGTATAGTAAAAGTATAATTTAAACAAACCTTCTCAAATTTTGGAGGTATTGTAAATTAAACCTGGATGGGTGTGTTTCACTCTCTTATTCTCCTTCTTCCAACCTCTCTCTAACTCTCTTCATATCAGAAGAGATATGAAGAAAATGTCTTTTGATGTGTTTTCTTTTCTTTGTGAACTTTGGCCTCTCATTAGTTCTGGCCCAGCCCTACCGAGAACTCTGCCTAGGTTCTAATCAATAAAACATCTGGCTTTAAGAACTTACAAAGTAGAATCAACCACTATTTAATATTTTGGAGGGTAAAGAAAAAGAAAAGTTTGTAAGGGTTAAGAAAAAATACAGAGTACAATCAAGCTCAATCAGGATGAGGTGGCTCTTACCATAGTTAAAAGAAAATGTGTGAGAGAAGGTTTTTAATGATATTCCTTTAGCTTTCAATTCCTTATAGTAGCAGCAAGCAAAAAGGGTAGTAAATAACAAGTCAAGAGTAAACTTTTTATAAACATCTTTAAAAGGAATGCAAGGAATAACAACAGGTTTTTAATAGTAGTTAAAGACATTAAATTTATATACAATTCATACACAGGTTTATATGTTTATATACACATCATACACAAGTGTGGATGCGCATAAATGAGTCTTTAACAGTTGAAGTTTGTATGACAAAAAATGCATTAAAGTTTGTTTCAATACAAATTCTTGTACATGTTTGGGAAAATGTTGGACATGTGGAATAGAAAAAAGGTGTTGTTGATAAATCTAATGGGTTTTGTTTTTTTAAGTTTATCAAAGGGAGAAATGTTGTGTGTAATGAAAGATGATGTATTGCTTTGAGTAGCATAGAGTCAGCTTGACATTCAAATGCTGATGGACTATCAACGCTTGAAATTCATGGTTTATAGCCTTTTAGAGGTTTCAGTAACAATTATTTCAGAATCTGGTTTCCTCTTCTGGGAGATTAAAAAATATAGCTCATTTGCAATTTCAAAGAGATAGTGTTTACTTCAGACACTATACTCTCCATGAATATAACACTGAATACTGATACTTTGCTTTGGTCTGACAAAGGATTTGGTTAAAGTGCTTGGCAATTTACATTTTTCAAACTTGGTAATTGCACAAGAACTCCATGTACAGAGAACAGAGCCTTGTGTCTGCAATGTGAATTATCAAAACTTTCCTTCATTTTTGCTTACTTCAAACAGATATTGAACAGTGATACAGGAGAACTATACAAAATAAAAAGAGATAGTTATGAGTAAACGAGAAAGAAAAGAGATTACTAGTAGAGAAGATGAAGAACTGAAAGAGATCTTTTGGTAACATTTAAAAAAAAAATGTAATTCATTTTCCTGCTACTGAAATTCTTAATATGGAAAGCATGTAACTAGAAAATCTGAACAATAAGTATTTTAGCCTTGAGTATGACTAAACAATGGACACTTAATTCAACAAAAATTGGCTATCTATATTTAATATGGCTTATATATAAATATATATATATATATATATATATATATATATATATATATATATATATATATATAAATATATAAATATATATATATATATATATATGTATATGTATATATAGATATATGAATGAATCATACAAGAACTCATTTCACAAGCAAAAGGAGTTTTGCTCACAAAACGCTCTTATACAATCAAGGTCATTAAAACTTTAAACTGGAGTTGAAAGTTTCAACTTTTCAGCTTCATTATAAAAATCTTGCTATAATTAAACCGATCAGATTTTACAATTTCATCATAGAGAAGAAAAGCAAGAAACATTTTTTATTACCCATAAATTATCACATTCTGGGAGTGCGAAGAAAATTTGAGACAGCTGCGAGCAGGGTGATATAGAAGGGAAGGTAGGCATATAGGTATATATATACATATATTTATATACATATATATATATATATATATATACATATACACATATTTATATTCATATATATATACATATACATATATAGAATACATATACATATATATATATATACACTTATACATATATATATATACACTTATACATATTTATATATATACACTTATACATATTTATATATATACACTTATACATATATATATATACACTTATACATATATATATATATACACTTATACATATATATATATATACACTTATACATATATATATACACTTATACATATATATATATACACTTATACATATATATATATATATACACTTATACATATATATATATATATATACACTTATACATATATATATATATATACACTTATACATATATATATATATACACTTATACATATATATATATACACTTATACATATATATATACTTATACATATATATATACACTTATACATATATATACATATATATATATACATATACATATATACATATACATATATATATCTATATATACATATACATATATACATATACATATATACATATATACATATACTTATATATATACATATATATCTATATATATACATATACATATATACATATACATATATACATATACATATACATATATATATATACATATATATCTATCTATATATATATATATATATGTACATATATATATATATATACATATACATACATATATATACACATATATATATACATATATATACATGATGATGTTTATGGTAATTGTGAGATTTCAGTTCAGCAAGTGATCTGCAGACGAAACCACAAATGTAGCAAGAGCAAGGTGTGTCAGAAAGGATTGGTGGTTGGGTCGAATGCACCTTTGTCTTTAATCTTACCTCCTTTAATTTCTCAATGGGATTTACTTCAAAATCCTTTATTCATTTCCGAATATACATATATACATATATGTATACACATATATATATACTTAATTACTCATATATATATATATATATATATATATATATATATATATTCATATATATGCATACATATATATACACATATATATATTCAAATATATGCATACATATATATATTCATATATATGCATACATATATATACATTCATATATATGCATACATATATATACATATATATTCATATATATGCAAACATATATATACATATATATATTCATATATATGCAAACATATATATACATATATATATTCATATATATGCATACATATATATACATATGTATATACAGATATATATATATATATATATATGTATGCATACATATATACATGTATATATATATGTATACATATATATATACATATATATATACATATGTATATATATATTTATATGTATATATATATACATATATATTTATACACGTATACATATATATACGTATATATACATATACATATTTATATATACATATATGTATGATACATATATATATATGATACATATATACATACATATGTATAATACATACATACATACATATATACATACATATATATAATACATACATACATATATACATATATATATACATATATGCATATACATATACATACACATATATATATATATATACATATACATGTACATACATATACATATGTATATTATTGTGTCATCCACAGACAGCTGTTTCGATGTATTACATCTCTTCACCGTGGCTATAGACTTTTCATTATCCCATCCAGTACCATGAGGCAGGATTGAAACATTATATATATATATATATATATATAATGTGTAGATACATATACATTTATATATATATCTGTGTATATATATATATGTATATATATATATATATATATATATATATATAATGTGTAGATACATATACATTTATATATATATCTGTGCATATATATGTATATATATATATATATATATATATATATATATATATATATATATATATATATATATATATATATATATATATACATATATATATACATATACATATATACATATATATATGTGTGTGTTGAACATGGAATCTCTTTCCTAACCGGATCAGTTGGCTGAAAGTATAGTGTAAGTATTTTCTATTCAATTTTAGACAACTTTTTAACACAATTCAATAAAAAAAGCAGAAAAAATGATACTAACTTGCTGAATTCTTATAAATCTATAAATAAAACTAGATACAAAAATTCAAGAAAGTTTTTAGTAAAACAAATTCAGAAAAAAATACATATACATATATAAACAAACTATTTCATATAATAGTGGATATCTTATTTCTAAAAATGCATGCGTGAGTGTTCGTTAGAAGGCCCATGACATTTAAAATCCAGAAACTACATACAAGGACTAGTTTTAAAAAATATTCTAAGGAAACCTACTCTGTCATTTATCATAAATGGGTGATTTTTTGCTTTGGTAGCTTTGAATTTAAGTTATTTAATTATTTCAATGTAAAGGGGTGCAATCTCGGGTCAAATGACTGGAAAAACAAATTTTGTTCAGTACTATTAAGGTAATCGACTCAAAAACGAGGTGTCTTCTTATTAGTTTATTCCATTTGAGTACTTCAAGTACCCTAATGCAATCATTATCTATATAACTGCTGCAATGAAATGGGATACAATCTCAAGGCGAAGAACTAGAAGAACAAGGCAAAGAATAAGATGGCAATAATAACTAAAGATAATCTTGAAAGCAATTTTCACCTTGGTAATAATCATCAGATCATAGTCATCTGATCATAATGGATAAGACTGTGCATAGGGAAGAGAAGGTTTTGGGAAGAATCGGATCACTGAGTAAGCATTTGTCTCCACGGGCACAGTGGCAGATACCTTATTTGAACTCAAGGTTTTAGAATCTTGTTGGTATATGCTCATAGGAAGAGGTGAGGGTGAAAAAGTAGAAGTTGTTGGCTCCTCGAAGCACAAACATCAAAAAATAGCAAACTCCCACTTCCCGGGTGCCCCCACACACATGCACTACTGGGTGGACATGTGCATCATTGGGCATTTGACAAATCTGGCCTGAAAAGCATTTGGCTTTAAACTTTCTCTGGCAAAAGTATTTAAACTGATGCGGTGGTACTTTTTATGACTTGTGCCCGGTTTTGGTCATATAGTATAATCTGGACATTTTTCCAACAAGAAATCTCACCGATGAAATGAGGCATAAAGCAAATGAGGCAATTGAGAGGCATATCACAAGATAAAAAATAATAATTTATTATAATTGTTTATAAACAATTTCAATAATGCAGTATGCACCAAAAAATAAGAAATCTTTAAAAATAAGAGAGCAACTAAGTGAAAAAAGTGTTAAAATTTGAATATGTTGCCAAAGGAAAAAAGACCATAACCATACATTTTTCAGAAAGTGCCAAAATTTGAAACATTTTTACCAAAGAAAATAGCTTGTGGCCTCACGTTTTTTCACAAAGGCCAGATTTGTTAAATTTGGCCATAATATATACCAAGTTTCAAGTAAACCTGACTTAAAACAGCTGAAAAACAATATGGAGACCGTCTGACCAATGGACAGAGCCTCTTATAGAGAAGTGAGGACACCTCTGAGAACAAGTTCAATCTATAATGCCATGCTTGTGAACGTTGATGACATAATTTTTATATCTATCACAAGAATTGATAAGAAAAAGGATAAATGATTGTTCTTCAACGATAAAAAAGAACATACCACTAAGAAGGAAATTGTCGATATTTTTTTTTCTATCTCGAGAATTGATAAAAAAAAATAAATGACATCATTAGGGGGTAGTCAAAGCAAATTATAGAGATGTTGGATTCATTCAAAAATACTGCCAAGTTACAATAACTATCCAGAGACAATTTCATGCCTTCTTTTAAAATATGAGACTATAAGTTTGAGAAAGCATTGAACTTGCTTTTTATGTGTGTGCCCCCTTTTTATAACCACAGCCCCCCCCCCCCAACTTCAAATCTCTTCCATTGGCCCTGATGCTTATATATATATGTATTTTCTTCCAGATGCTAAGACTATCTAATGTAATTCCTTTCATTGGATAGCAAATGTTCACTTTATATGCAGAGATTATAAACATCACTTGATAAAGAATATGCAGACAAAGCTTTCTTAGTGAGAATATAAGTGCTCTCTTCAAACTATTCTGGTATAATGTAACATATAAAATGAACAGCTAATCATAGAACAGAAGGAATTATATTTGAGATAAGACTGAAGATAGCCAACCAAGACCGTTTGTATAAAAAAAAATATCTCTCATCTCTGCAGTTTATGGATAATAAAACAATTTGGATGGAGAAAAAGCTATTCATGATCAAAACTTTTAAATAATAAGTATATCATCATGCAATAACTGTTGGTGACATAAATCTAAAAAAAAAAATCTCAATTCAATTTTTGTTAGTTAAAGATGTCTCAAAGTCAGAGAACTGTTACTAATTTTTAGTATGAAATCTCACTTGCCAATGAAGTTAGATAAGTTATATGCATTCTCTCATCTATTTGTCTGTTGTCTGTTGTGTTGATGAAAGGGCTCTAAAAAACAATATTTACCAAAATTTATTTTCTACTACTCATTTTGTCTCCAAAAGTTTTCAATAAATTTCAATGACATCTTGTGGAGGGGTAGGCCATAGGCTGCAGGGAAAATTTTATAATTTTTTGATGTGATTCCAGGAATTTTTTCCATTTAAGAGATTTTTTTGTTATATATTAAGACAATAGTCCAAAATATGGAAAAATCATAACTTACTCAAGTACTTCTCTTGCAAAATAGCTACATATGAACTTATTTATTCTGTTTTGTTTAGTGCATGCTGTAAGAAGAGTTATTCACACTCTGATTGCTTTCTAGTTACATTTAAAAAGCAGTATCATTCGACACTACTTGAGTATTCTTCCAGCATGCATCAAAAATCTTTGTAGTTGGATAAAATCAAAGTTTTAACAATTTTGTTAGGTTTCCTATCTCATTCTATTCTCAGGGCAACCATATAGAAGGCGCATTGGCTAGCTTCATATTGTTGAATGGTCAAACCACATATGTTTCAGATTAGATGCCCTCTGTTTGGATTATGATTGTTCTTTATTAGCTATATCAGGAACACTGGTTCAGAAAGCTTAGCTCCATTGAGTGGTTTGATAGAACTTGATTGCACAAAACACATTATGAGTAATCTTTTCCTTTCTTATTTATAACAATGAGACCAAATTTGATGTATGATTTACTGTATGATCTATTTTTCCATCACAGGATAATACAATTATCTGGGGTGAAAAAGTGAATACCTCAGAAAATAGTTGTCTAAGTAAATTGCTATGAAAAAGAAATTCAAAAAAGTAGATACAGACAGAAGAAATAGGCCAGTGCTGGATCATGTAAGTAAGAGCATTCAGTTGTTTGAAATGAAGACGGAGAATAAAAAAAACCCAGACACATCAGGAACGTAAAAGGAAGTTGAATAAGCACAAAATGTACAAATCAGATATGTTTGATTTTACGAAATGATCCTTTCGACTTACGCAACTGTATCAAGCTTACAAAATACACAAGTCACTTGCTATAGCTTTGCTTCTCAAAGTAACATTCAATGAATTTTTCAAGCGATTGAACATTCCTGTCGTTTATGTTGCTCATACTATGTTTTGGCCAGTCCATTCTATAGCCTCCTTCAAGTATACAATCCAAATGAAAAAGTAATAAAAATTTTTTTTTTCCCCAATAGTAGCAATTCTTATAATGTAGGATTCAGGTGTTTTTCTTTCCTCTCATTGTCCCCATTGAGTAGCGAATGCCAAATCAAGTTCAATTCTGCACTGGTCTGACGTATACAATCAGCCAACATGCTGATCTATGCTGCTCATTCCTTGTTTTTTAATGGCATTTCATATCTATAATCTAGACTTCTTCCCAGAGAGGTTAGTGGTTTGCCATTGGTTATGGCTTTTTTTATGTGTGCCCAGTCAGACTTTTAGAGGGTGTCTTGATTCTCTCTTTATAATAAATCTATAATTGAAAACTTTCTTTTTCAGATCAAAAGACTAGATAAATAAAACTAAAAGATTGCCAAGAAAAAAAATATTCTATTAAATTTTCTGGTTTTTCAAATCACAAAGTGAAGGTTCTATAGTGTACTACCTTCCCACTTAAAAGATCATCAACAGCAGCAGCCTTTTAACATCCTTCTTGGACATAGACCTCTCCCAAGATTTGCCAGACCTCTCCATTGTGGGTGTTCTAGAGCCAGTACTTTCTGAACTTGTCTAGTTAGTCAAGCCATCTTATATTTTGCATATAATCTCTGGGAACCCATACTTTGAGTTGTGATATCCATTGCCTATTTGACCAGCTCATTGCCATTTGAGTTTCCTAAGGGATTCTCATGTAGCAGTTTCTTTATTTTTAGTTAAAATTAGATACAAAAATAGATAGGTATTAGCTTTAGACATGAAACCTTAAATCTAGTCATATATGTAAAATGTCACTTCCTTTATCTACTGTCTATAAAAGCTCTGAATACACATGTTCACTCGCTCATAGCCCAATTTTCTTAGTTGATTACTTCTCCCTCTTTCTCTCTCTAGAACCAGTATGATTAGGTAGCCTCCTGTCTTTCCATCATGATCAATCATTGTTCTAAATATTCCTAATTTCATTTCACAGATATTGAGGTATCCCTCATACACTCAGCTACTTCTGTCCTCTTCTCTAGCTCAAAAAACATCTTCACATCGCCATCTCCCGTGAATGAAATGACAATGCATTTACTACACAACAGTCATGGTTATCTTCTGTCTTTTAATTCTCCTCACTTCAGGACACGTGCATGGTTCAAACCCCATCTGTTTTCAGTGATTTGAATTGTCTTCCGGTTGTGTTTTTTTCAGCGTCTGAGAAGTTGCTCATCGGTTTCTATAAATTCAGGTGTCATACATTGCCCCCCCAAGTTGGCAATTAGGCATACCACCGATAACCCAGTCTCCATGGTTATTCCTTGGTCTCCAAAATACCAAGCCTTTCTGGATTCAAAGCATTACAGTTACCCTTGCTTCATTAACTCACAGCTACTTTACACAGAGCTCCAACATTTCACTTAAGCGCTATCTTCTATCCTCCACCAAGCTACTAACTTACACTATATACCTATTCTATCACGGATCCAATCTCCTTCCTTAATTACCTAATAATCTCATCAAAGCAGGCCTCTTCTATCATGATCGATCTAACTAATGTTTACATATATTTTCCTTCTAGCTTTATATGTATTGTTATGTCTCCTTTGTCGATTCATGTACTTCCTATTTGTTTGTCCGAACATTCATATGTGTCGTTAGTACGATTAAGAACTCTGCTTAATCTCTACGTTCATAATCATACCTGATATATCTAGATTCTCTCTTTCTGTCTTGGCAATTATCGACTATCTTCCTTCATCAACATTTATTGTGACATCACAGCATTTAGCAGTAAACTCTGAGCATGTGGAGACAAATTTGTCCTCAGCAACTACCATCTTCTTGTC
This sequence comes from Thysanoteuthis rhombus, assembly GCA_963457665.1. Taxonomy (NCBI): domain Eukaryota; kingdom Metazoa; phylum Mollusca; class Cephalopoda; order Oegopsida; family Thysanoteuthidae; genus Thysanoteuthis; species Thysanoteuthis major. The sequence continues at coordinate 33,327,729 of OY735201.1, forward strand.
GCTACACAGAACCAACCGCCATTACTACTCTCCCTTACACACAAAAAGAACCATCACACCAATACTATATCTCTTACTCCTATTTTTTCTTTAATATACTGTGCAGTTTTATGGGTTCTCCATGTGATGTTGAGCATGCTCTTTTCCTGTACAACTTGCATGGTTCTCAGTTTGAGGGTCAATCTTTTGGTTAGATTCCATGTTTCAGCTCCATAGGTGACTATCGAGATGATGCATTCTTTTTAGGACTAATGGGATTATAAGCAGAATTTATATCTCGAGGGATTTGTATGTAAAATGTGTAAAAAAAAATCAATTAAAGTATTAAAAAGTATTAAATAAAATGAATCATCTTTTTGATAAGGGAGCGAGGATGTAATCGTATGGAAAAATATTTTTCTTCTGCGAAATTTGGAATCGAAAATTCTTTTGAAAAAATTGCCCTTAGATATAAAATTATTATTTTTTGTTATGTTTATCTGATGATCAACTTATCACGCTGTTAATATTCTGCCAAATCTCCGGTTCTGCTGAGTTTAGTCAAAGAAAGTTTGGTATATTTTTCTCCTATTATTTTTCTTAATAATGATAATGACTCTAGATTTTGACCATTAAAGTTATCTTTCATGACAAGTTTGGGGCTTTTTTTTTTCTCTCAACCAAGGTGTCGTTTTAACACTGGAAGTTTTCTTTAATACTTACTAGAAAAAGTTTTTGCAATAAAAAAAAAAGAAAAAAGACTTCATGCAAGATCCAACAAAAAAAGATGACCTCCCCCACAGAGAAAAAAAAAACTCATCACGAAAACAAAATTATGTTCTAATGAATTAATGATATCTAAAACATAATTGAAAAATAAAAATCAAGAATGGCAGGCAACATAAAGCAGCAGCAACAACAATGGACGGAGAGAGAGAGAGAGAGAGAGACGTGAACCGTGAACGAACTCCAGTGACAATTGTTTTTAATAATGCGCAAATTAGTGGCTGAATGTAACATAACATTCCAATAGAAAAAAAATACTACAAAGCATAGAAAATTCAACGGCCAAAAATTTGGAGATAAAATGTGGTTTTAAAAAATAACTCTATTTCACTTTAGGAACAAGAGGTTCAAGAAACTTGAGCTAATTAATTAATTGATTAAGAAAAAAAAATAAAACAAAAAAAAATAAAGCGTCCGATTTTTTTTTCGACAAACAATTAATTACTCTCTACTTTTCTGATGATTTTCTCAAAAATATTATTATCAATAATTACCTTTTCCTTTGTAGTTCAAAACAGAAACTTTGTTGATATTTTCCGTTACCAAGACAATACGACGCCATATTTGTAAACAAATAAACAAATTATTCCAGACTGAAAAGAGAAGATAACTTAACTTCCCTATCTACGACTCAATTTCTTTTCTAGAATTTTTTTTTCGTCTAACTCGTTTCAAGTGCACGAAATCGTTTCATTGTATGTATTTCTCAAATAGTATGAAGTATTGAATGATGTTTCAACTTGAAATCAATTTAATTGTTTAACCATAAACAAGTCGGTTGAAAAAAAAATACGATCTCGTTAATCTCCGGTAAATTCCGTCAAGGCTAATCACGATCGGTCGGAAGTTCAACGGGAAAATACGACTGAGCACGAGTGAACGTCTGTAGTCCCGCCTTGATTCAACTGATGGTCTAGTGGCCTTTCATTTCACAGGTGGTTTTCATAGGCAATTTCCCGAATTTGAGGGGATAATTTTTTTTCGACGTTATTGAAGAAATTTTCTCGGTCATTATTAAGCAGGATTATATATATGTATTGTATATAGATCTAATTCTTTAACTAGCAACATGTCCAGTTGTACTGGTGGAACTAGTGAAGTAGTGGATGCTGCTGGTGACGCTGCTTGTCCAATAATTCCGCAGCCGCACTACAGAAGTAAGTAAACAGTTTTTTTAATTTATTGTTTTGTTATTAATGTACCTGTGAACTATCGTTATTTCTCATTTTTTCATTAGAAATATCTCTGGTAAAACTTCTGTGCCACTACAATAATTGAGTTGAAGCGTGAAAGAAGACTAATTAGTCTTTTTTTTAATCAACTGCAACACTTGTTTTACTGTTGGAATTTAGCAGAGAAACCGGTTACCATTCTATTTCGGAGAGTGTTAGCCATATATTCTTTTAGATAAGTTTAATCTGAGATTCTTCCGTTTAATTTCCCTAATTCTGCTTGGATTTACATTGTGTCAATTGATAAAAATTTTCCTTCTTAAATTTTAGTTCTGTAAAATGAATAGCCATGATTGATTTTTAATTTTTTTTCTCCGGGTTATACACTTTTAAACTTACTTTTCACGGGTAATTATTTCATTTCTGAATGATTTACTTTCTTGCCGTTGTATTCAATTCAGTTGTTAAGTAAGTTCTAAACTTTTTGTGCGAGTTAGTTTCCTGAATTTAAAAAAATCTCATGTCAGTTTTCAAGCTCTGACTCTTAACCATGACTTCTGACATTCTTTGCTATCTTCAAGAATGTGAACTTGAAGCTCAACAACTATTAATGTTTAGATGCTTGAAATAAGAACCATTTGGGGACAATCATTCTTAATTTGATCAATTGTTCGTTTTTTAATTTTCAGTTTAGCTTGACAAACAATATAAAGCTATCAATAAGTATAACGACATAAGTTGTGACTAGTTTTTCGTTTTGTGTACATATCAGACGTTAGCTCTTGCCGCTTAACGAGAAACGGCTGAACCAGTAACAACAACAACAGCGGACTTTTTTGTTTTTTCAATTAAGACAGGTTTTCAACCAGGGGCGAATCCGGGGGGTGCAAAATCAAGGTTCATGGGGAGAGTAAGTTGAAATCGCAGATTGTCAGATTCAAACTGTTGGAATATTGATCTTTCTACGAGGTGTAATACAGGATTACAACTTTTGAGTCAGATTTGAAGAGGGAGGTGGGAATGACACTCTGAAATGATGAAATAAATGTGTGCAGGGTGCATGAAGGTTGAGAACCACTGAATTAGAATCTTATCGAATGCAACCTTACAGTATATACGTCGGTTAATTGTTTCATTTCATTTAGTCGAAATCAAAATTTTAGATTTCCTTTGTTATTGCGTGTTATATGTTGGAATATTCCGTTTTGAAAAACGGTTTTCACCTCGTTTGGTTCATTCTCGGTTTGAAGGAAAATATTTTTACATGTTTTAAATTTCGCAAATCGCTTCAAAATGTTCTGTACTGCTTACTAGTTATTCCGGATTTCACACTTCTATGTGAATAATACGTCCACCAGTGACAATTTACGACGTCTTCAAAACGTCATCACGAAACCCATCCTTCTTTTCCTGCTCTTTTCCCTTATTTTTGTGTCTATACACGCTTTTTCGTGTTGACCTTCAATGCAATGCACAATCTGTTATCATCGATAAAAAAAAAACACTTATATTTAACTGTTGGAACCGTTGCTGTGCAGACAAACGTTACTACTACAATTAGGAAAAAACCTTGCTTTGTTGCTGCCTTCACCACAGTGACATGTGCTGCTGTCGTTTTATCAGCGCGTATTTTAAAAAAAAATGTTGAAATTTAAATTACAGGATAGTTGGTAGAATTCAGTGTCAAAATTGACGAATCCTTAATAGTTGTCTGAATTTATTTAGAATTGTTATTATTTTGACTTGAAATTCTTTTTGATTGATTTCCTCTGCGATATCAGCCGGGTTTTCTCCCCACGCCACCTCCATCCAATTCCTGAACAATTTTACTTTTCGTAGTCTACTAAATTTGCCGGATAAAGAAAGCTACTTTGGTTTTGATGCTTGGAAACTTTGCTGAATTATATAAACGTCATTCTTGGATTGGATTTCAAACAATGTGACAATTTGTGCCGAAAAAAATGAATTCTGACTTTAATTTCATAATGATTCGGTCTCTATTTCAAGTAATCCGATCCTTAAAAATATTTTAGGTATTACTAACAAGACTCGTTTCTGATTGTATCTTTTCGCATATAATTAATTAATCGGTCTCAAAAGTTCTCACAGGCCGGCATACCGGTTCTTGATTTTTAGGCTTTAAAAAAAAGATAACTAGTAGACGAGTAGTGACTGGGTCACCTGCTACAACTTAAAGTCTTTCATTTCCCTCCGGTTTAGAGCTACTTCGAAGAAAGAAAAAAAAAAGAGAGCACTTAATTGTCCTTTTTATCCACTCGTTGACTAATACGTTACGTTTTTTCATTTTAAATATCGAATAATTGTCAGTTTCTGTTCCGGCTTTACCACTGACAAAGCGAATTTAAAGATGTCGAAAATGAAATCGAATAAAACAAAATCTGGTGTGGTCCATTAAATCGTTATCAATTGAAAAAAAAATCCCAGAAGATACTAGAGAACTGGAATCCCCCACAAGGAATAAGAAGTGGAAGGGCGTGCCTCTACTTCTTTCTTTATTTATTTTTTCTTTTTTTTTTGCGGCTGTTGTCTTAGTCATTCATTAAGATGAAGCAGAGTCACTCGACTCTCTTTTCAACTAATAAAAAAAGTAGCTTGTATTTGCAATTTGAAGCTCTTTAACATTTCAATCATGTTTCATTATTTCTTTCACAAATTTCTAATGTAGAATTAGAAGCTAATTTATTTTTTAGTAATAAGAAAAAAAGGTAACTGCAAACGGTGCTTATAAGGAGGAAAAAGCGTTAAATTCGATAAATCCATCCACTATCTGAAATTGTGATTGTGCGTAACTTTTCCCTCATCCACCACCCAGTGCCGCATTAAGATTTTGTAGGCCCCTTGAGCGAGGGGTACTATGAGTCCTTCCCTAGAAATATTTTCATAAGAAAAAAATGTTGAAAACAAATTATTTTAAAAAAAATGCTATCAATCAAAATTTAAACATTTGCTTTGAGTAATTTTTAAATAAATTTGTCCAAAAATTTCAAGTTCTTCGGAACATCGTTTTCGATTGCTATGAGAGCAAGTTGTTCTTGGACGTCACAAATAGTCATACGATATACACACCGTACATTTCTTTTTGTCGCAGTGTATTTACTACAAATTTGGATCTTTCTAAAATAGATAATTTAGAGTACTTGCACTTTGATCCAGCATTCAGTTATGAAATAACTTCTCACTTTATTTCTCGAGCGAATGGAAGTCCCTGAGTTGCACCCCCTAAAGCCCATGCCTTAACCCAGCCCTGTCCGCAATTAATAACTACACAAAATAAAACCAAAAACGGCAATAATCATTGTGTTCATGCACTGGAACTAGTCTGCCAGAATGAACAGTTCAGGGAAAGTATGTTGAAAGCTGTAGCTTGAGACTGACTACAATGAAGAGAAGAGAGAATATTGATGATCAGTATTTCATAATACTGACATAAATTGCCAATTAATCATGTTGTTAGATGGCATTCAATACAAATGAGTTTGATCCTTAGTGAGCATTTCAAAAGCATGATTTCTATGCTGGTTAAGTGGCTGGTAGAAGTCTAATCAACCAAAAAAAATGTAGTGAAGAAGGAAGATTGAATAATGATTTCTTCAATATTGTCTAGATTCAATAATTGTAATGTTCAAAAATGAAATCAAAGTTTTTGATATATACTCTAATGAGGATACTTTTGGAACTTTCGATCACTTTATACTTTCCAAAACTGGGTAAAATTTTGTAAGTGGGAAATTCAGTAAGATCTATTAACATTTTATTTTTCTAGATATTTATTTTTGAGATTAGGTGAAGGATATTTTATTGGTTCATCTGATGGTAATCACTATAAGTTTCATCCAATTGCTCTATTTTAAATCTCTCTTCTGTTAGATTATGAATATCAAGTATATTTTTACATAGCTTGAGACTTGATATTTTTTTCATAGTCTCAAACAATTGAACTCTTTGTTGTTGTTACATTTTGGCTTGGCTTGTGTAAAATGAAGAAGCCCTCTACTTCTGTGTAGATCATACACCTGGAGAGGGCTGTAAAATAGATCAGTCAAACCATTGCTGCTACATAATGAATCTAGTTGTAGGAACCAATCTTGAAATGTCAAGATGTGAACTGGAAAATTATACTCATAATAGAAATTGAAAATTTGATCTATTTTGACTGGTATGAGAACAAGTGTGAATGGCTCAACATTTTCATTCTGTAAAATCTTCCCCACTTCCAATTCAGCATAAAATTCATCATGTAGCATAGATGCATCGATAAGTTCATAGCTTAGATTAGAAAAGGCATTTAATACCACAAATATTTGTTTTTCAACCGTACACTTCTCCATTATTCACATATATCAAACAATATACAGTGAAATTTAATGACAAAATTCGGCTGATAACTGTCATGCTAGTTATGACCCAACCTCATAATTTAAAATGTCTATTCAGTTGTGCAAATGTACCTCTAAGTAGTATTTATTAAACTTTTTCATCCTCATTCCACTCTTTTTCAATGAATCCATTAAAATTCCAATATTTATCTGCAAATTTGGTTTAGCAAAAAACTAATTGCACTAATCAACTGAAAATGATTACAAACCTTTTGTCATAATCTATGCTATTTGATCATTAAGCATCTCTCCACTGTGGTAAGGTTGGAAAAAGCGTTTCTCATCATATATATTGACATAAGATTACTAAGATTGTGATTTTAATCTAGATCATACAGAAAAAATATTGTTTGCAAAAACTTTGTTTGAATTCAACATTTTAAACCTAAATTGTTGGTAACGGATGAACTAAGACAGCTTTTCTCATCTAGAGATGATAGCCTCTGGTTTTTTATTTCTTTTGCTTATCATCTTTTTCAAAATTTCTTATAAAATATTGACCTAATTTGAGGTCTCCTATTGTTAGCCAATATATCTTTGAATTTTAGATTCTTAGCATTTGCAACAAGCAAAATGAAGATTGTAAGTAATTCTTACGGATCTGATTTGTTTCATCATATATGTAACCAAAGATTTCACAACCAGCAGAGCCATAGAAAGAGAGTGTGCGTGAAGGGATAGTCATCCCTGGACACACAATTCCTCTGATCTATGCCCTCTCTAGGATATAGCGCAATTGCCCCCATGTGTTGAGTAGTCTTGCTACACCACATGTTTTAGAACTAGTTCATCTAGATCCCTGGAAGTTGTGACTTCAATGCCTTGGTCAAGTGGTGCAGATATATACACTGGCTCACTGGAGAGGCTATTCAGCATCATGAAAAAGATTTGAATGTTTATAAATTCTGAAATTCCTCAGTGGGGGGAAAAGGAATGAAAACATAATTCTCTGGATCAAATGGAAGATTCTATTAGACCCTCCCAGTACTGAATATGTCAGATACCTGAGAAAAGCTAGAGGGTGCAGCAGCCACAATGTTGTGATGGAGACTAAAAGATTGGAAAACTGGTCTGAAAGAATCTATGTATAATATCTGCTATACTGTTTACTTGCTTTTCTTTTCCCCCCTTAATCTATACATATCGATAAGGCTGTATAGGTATTTCCCATAGTTGTCTGATAGGAACATAAATTTAGAAAGATCACTGGCCAGTTACTGCATGAATCTTGCTAGCACAAAAAGACAGCTTTCTATATTGGTCGCTATATCAATAGATAAATTGGCTATAAACCAATCCAATGATATAAAACATCTTGTGTTATAGTAAAGATGCACTCATTCTTGAAATTTACATTATTTTATGCAAATGATAGAATTTGCAAAGTAAATTTGTTTAGCAAAATGATAGTCAAGTAATGTCTATCAACTTCAACTCATTATCATGAGTCAGAAGTTTTGCTATAGCAAAAATTTGTATCTTATGTGTATATAAATAAATCACTCCAACATAAGACATGCTGACTATAGAGATCTACTATCCCTCAGAGCAGTGACCTGTGTAGTGTAGCAGCTTGGCGCTCAGGTCTGAGTCTTGCTCCTGGGGTGGGTGGATGGGTGTGTGATAGTGTTATTCAAGTTGAAACTTAGTGTAAGTCCAGATTTCCTCTCCCTGCAAAGACATCTACTGCTTATCTATTCTTTTAAAGGACAGGACAATTGCTTAGCTGGGGGTGGGGATACTTGATTTGATTTGTATCTATGTTCTGGTTTTTTGTCTTTTCAAAGAATTAATCTGGACCTCTTTCAAGTAGTAGGAGGCCCCAATTTTCCTTATAGTGCGAAACATGGAAGACAGTTTGCTGGTTTGAAAATAAGTTGGGAAAATCAGTACTAATAGTAGTAATAAAAATCATGAAAGGCATGTCTTCCTTTGGAAAAGCTAAATTAGCATTTATAAATGAAGCACAATTTTTTTTTTTTTTTCTTCAAGTTTCTGAAACATAGCAGTCTTAAGAAGGTGATGTCTGACTTGTTGCTGGCACTGAGAGTGACCCCACTAGCTGGAATGTATACCTTTTCACCTTGGTACCTCTACTGCTTATCTATTCTGTTACAAATACATATAATTTAACAAATTTCTTTAATTTGCTATGAATAAGACAAAACTGCATTAGAAAGGTATGTTGATTGGTTGAAGTATCATCTCTCTACTTTGACTCATGTTTCCACTTGCATAGTCAGCCTATAACCTGATATTGCAGCTGCAGATTGCACATCTCCCTGTTAGTTCAAAATATGCAGACTATCAGAACTTGAAGGTTTTAACAAATGGAAAAAGAAAATGAGCAGAAAAGGAGGCTAAAGATTAAAGTGTTATTTGAAAGTTTTTGAAAACTTTTTTCCATAATTATGAAGACAATTCACAAACCCAGATACTCTTTCATTTCATTAATGTTTCATGGCATTCCAGTTTTAAGCCTTTCTACTACATGAAACATTGTCAATCAAATATAGCATTTCATCATTAAACTGTATAAACTTGCATTGAATTTTTAATTTCCCCATCATTTTTTTTGCTTTCCTAGGTTTCTTAGTTTGAAAATTCAGTTACCATACTGCATGTAAAACATGAAATTTTTATACTGAAATCTTGAGTCCATTTGATGAAAGGGGGCATGCATCTCCACCATTTAGAAATATATTTAACTCTGCAAACTAACTGTAAAAATGAAAGCACTTTGACAAGAACATTTAGGTAGTAGGTGAACAAAATTTTAAAAATTACTGATTTGAGCTTTTTTCATGAGCTTGGGTACAGGGCTATCCACAATTTTTGATTGCCACAATATTTCCATCCTGTACAACATGCATGTCATAGAAATAACTAAAATAAATTAAATAATCACATTGAAAAAATAATAAATTTAAAAACAATGGTTTCAAATTTAGTGCATAAGTTGTTCAAAGATCGATACTTTTTTTAATTTCATAGAAAAAAAAAATTACCATTGTAACAGTTCCCAGCATCAAAACAGTAGGCACTTACTGTATTGCTGCACACAAATTTGGAACATGGAAGCAAAAAACCATTTGGGTCTGCCAAACTAGTACCAATTCAAGTACCCGTTAAATACTTAAGGCGAGAACTCTATATCTACCTTTTGCCTCAAAATCCAGGGTTTGAATGTTAAATTCTTGCTATGACTGCAAGAAGATAACATCAAGTTAGTGTTAAGAATACTTTTGCATACTCATAGAGGAATTCTAAGCAGATTGAGGCTGTTTGTATGTTTTTGACCAAAAAAAAATTTTGATTTTTGCTATGATTGACAGATCTGTCACCAGCAAAAATTGAGGTCTAGTTTTAAAATTTCTACTGTATTCTTCACTGTATTCATTCATTAATGCATTCACAATTTGGGTGTAGTAAATTGTTTGTTTATGGTGTTAGATTTGTGGGTTGTGGAAACTAAATGGGTTCGTTTGAGGTCAGCAAAAATCACTCATGGCCCCCTGGTGCTCCTGACTCCTGTGAATAACAGGGGATAATTGTATAGTTTCTCCTGTAGATAATTTTTGCTAACTAAGTTTCGTTAATAGTCAGGTGAGATTCCTGTTGCTGGTTACCTGCTCAAGTTGAAAAATTAGGTAAGATGTAATGTAAACAGTATATATCAGAATATTTAACTTAGAAAAATTACATTTTGTTCATTTCTAATACCCTTCTTGTATTTATTATAGGAGTGTTACATTAAGTAGCATGATTATTTATTAAACTTAGTTAGATTTTTTTCAAATATAGTATATGAATTGGAACGCTAATACTACTTTCTAACTTCCTGTTATTGTACATATTAAAAACCTATATTACAATCTTTTCACTCTGTTAGGAGTAGTTAAGATTTTTGTTCATGCAATTTAAAGAATCTGGAAATGGTATGAGTCCATCCTGTAAGGATGGGCTTGGCTTTCAACATGGGTTCAACAAGGAATTCTTAGTATGGCACATTTGATAAAAATGGGTTTTCTGGCTGAAGTATTGTCTAAAAATCTTGATGTCTTTATCTATTGGATACTTATGTTAGCCCCACATGAGAATAAAATCATCTTTGTTGCATCTATTTTTATCCTTGTCCAAATTTGTTTGCCTATGTTCCTTTCAAGTTTAATTTTTTTGTTTATCATATCCAAACTTGAAATGCAGTTAAAAAAAAAATTGATTTATATGCCTAAGGTGTGTCTAACAAAATGATTTGATATTGAAACCATTTTGTGTTATCTACATGTTGTAACTTACTGAGATTGGATCTGCATTAGTAGTAAGTTGTTCATTTTCAATAACCTATAAAATGATATAACCCTAGGTTGGTGCAAAAGTAATTGGTTTTGTGGGGTTAATAATCGTAGAATTACCACTGAGAGGCACTTTGCCATCATCTGGGACCAGTTTTTATTTGAACATATTGCCAACTTTGTATGTAGGTAGTCTATTTTTCAACTTTCTATTTCCCTCACTGATCTTAGTGTATTGAGCCATTTGCAGTTGCTAAGTTTCAATATTTGCAATTCCATTAACAATTTTAAAGCCTCTATTTGCTTATTTAAATTATTGCACATTGTTACAAAATTTTTTTTTGAATAACATCATTTCTGAGTGCATGGCATAAAAACATCTTCAGAGGGAGATAGAAAATTTGCTCCATTTAATACTGAATAAGATAATATGTAACAATGCTGTATATATCACACAAATGTAGATTTCAATTACACAAATGATCTTGCATCTCAATAAATATAAGTGGGTAAAATCCATTGTTGCTTTTTCAAAATCTGTTTTTCATGAATGCCTCAACACCGAGTAAACTTGGCTCAAAACAAGCCAATTGAATACCAATAAATTGATGCTCTGAAGACGCAGATAACTTGTGTATTAATTACTACTTATTGTGTGTTGTTTTAACCCATTTTCATGATATCATATAGCTGCAGCTAAATACAAGAGAAAAAAAATTGTGAGAATTTGTCAAAAGTGATTGCCTTTCAGAGTGTCTTGAGTGCTGCAGTTAGATTACTTGTGATTGAATCCACCAAAGGATTTTTCAGTCCTCAAAAATGCTTCCTTCTCAATGCCAATGTTGAAAGGTTATTTTTTATTGATAAATGCTCAGTAGACCAATGAGCAAAAATAGACTCAATGTGGAGTTAGTGGAGGCCCTATTACTCAAATGATACAATTTTAAGGATATCACGTGCATGGATTTCTTACAATTGCCTGCTGAGTAACACAGAGCTTTTAATATAGTTCACTCCAAAAAGTATGCATAAAAATAGATGTTATCAACTCCAGACTCTAAGATTATTTTAATGTTTTCTTTTGTGATAAAGTTATATCTTAAATTTTGTTTGATTTTGAAATGTCCTCCATTCCAATAGTGGCAAAGTGCTGACATCATCACCTAGCTTCTGGTTCTACCAGTGAATATTATGTCCTAAAGAAATATTTTTAGGCCAAAATTTACTGCATGTAAAGGTCTTCTGGGCCTAAGAACACCCAAACCAAGTTGGTTATGTTTTATTAATCTAGTGCAGAGCCTTTGTTTAGCATGTTATGTTTTTAAAGAGGTTCTAAATTCAAAAAAAAAAAAATACCTAAAATTTCTTGCATAGTAAATTATTTTTTCAAATTTCTCTATACAGCCAGATAGTGCGACAAAAGTTTGCCATTTTCCAGTAATTTTTTTTTTTTTTTTTTTTTTTTCTGCAGTGGTGACAAGTTACAAAATACCTTCATATTTATTTATATGTTGTATATGTATCACATAGATGCCACACTTTTATTAATTATTTGAATTACTTAATTAAAATAATGGTAAAAATTTAAAAAAAACTATTCTGGGCTGTAAAACTTCAGGTATTAAACAAGTTTTTGAACAGTTTATATTGTATACAGAAATTATTTATAATACCACTTTCATTGTTGTGTATTGGAACTTGTTGCAACAGAAAAACGACATAATACTATTACTGATAAATGTCTGGCATTTTTGTCGTATTAGTGGCTGTATAGAAAATTTTTTTAAATATCTGATTTTTATACAATTTAGGTTCTAATTGATTTTTTTTTCTCCAATTTAGGACCCCTTTATAGCATAACATATACTAAATGCAGGTTCTGCAATAGCTTAATAATACATCACCAACTTGGTTGGGTGATTGTTAAACCCAGAAGGTACTTAAATGCAGTGAAGTTCAGCCAAAAAATATTCCTTCAAAGTTATGAAGATTTATAATATTTACCTTTCATTAGTGTTTTCCTTTGTTAGAATCGATTCTCATCTTTGGGAAATCTATAATAGTTGCAAAGTAACTCTGATCAATGATTGCAATCTGGAACAAAACATTGTACCATAGCTGCTTTGCTTATGTTTGTCGTCTGCTCATATTTCCCAGGGAAAAATGGGTGGAAAATCAATAAAATGACTGAAACTTATCAATTTTTCATCAAGTATATACTGGGTGTCCTATAATGACAATGTGCAAAATTGTGGCCAAAATGAGCAAGGACATAATAATGTTGAAAGAAAAATAAACCCTAAAAAAACGCAAGATTCCCTTAGTACTATTTGAACATCATTTTTTTTTTTTTTTTTCTTTTTAAACTGGTGGAACCGGAAGACCTGGTGATGATGTCAGACTTTGCCACTCTATTGATTGCCCAATAGATTGTCCTCCTTTTTCCATTTTTGCATCTGGTTACCCTACTTAGAAGCTGGTTTTGTGAGGGCAAAAAAAAGTTTTTGTCCCTGCTACTTGGAAGATTTTAAGTTTGTTTGGCCTATTTATTGCAACCTTTGCTATGCCCTATTTTAATTGTTCTAACTCAAAATGTCTTTCGCTTTATCTCTTGCAGATTTATATTTTCCCATACATGTGTCAAACTTGTAAATGTTCTATAGTAAAGTGGTGGTGATGAGCGTTGTTCCAGCTACTATTTGATGTATACATTTTCTGACCTAAGAGCCAATTAGTTTGTCATCAGATTACAATCCTTCCAGATTAGTTGTGTGGCTGTTACTGACGAACTGCACAAAAATCACACTAATTGAATAAGGCCCATTGTTTAATTACTGAAATAAAACCTTTGTTCTTAATCCACATTGTTTACTCAGCAAGTTGAAAAATTGAAACAGTCTTCATTTGAAAAAATATCTCAACTCAACCTATTTGATAAGCTTTTCATTAGTTCAATTTTTACACCTACTTTTTTGTCATACTTTCTGTGTAATTCTATAGTTATTTTAATAATTTTAAAAACCATTGGTGGAATAGATTTTTGAAATAACTTGAATTTACGAGAAACAGTTGCAATCAACCCTTTAGGCATTACTGTTGCTGAATTGCAACCACACATTCCTACTCAGTTAGTAGATAATATACATGAAAATACATCTAGAAATCTGCTTTGCAAATGACCCAATAGGTGGTGCTCGTATATTAGCATAATTCTGGAGTAAAATAGTGCTGTTGTTCGTTTCAGAATTTTGCCATAATTTCAAAGGAAAAAGTGTGGGTTTTTTGTACAATGGTAAGAAAGTTGTAATAAAGATTCCAAGATGGCAGCCACCTGATATAATCAGATGTAAATTAGATATTTTTACCAACATAAACCCTAATTCATACTGATCATTTTATTTCTATATAACAATTCTATCATGAACCATTCTCCTATAGCCCTCCAAAAAAGCCAAATTTATGAAATTGTCCCCCAAAAACTTGTTTAAATGGGTAACTTAGTCTTCATTAAAACTAGATATTTTCACTGAAAGATGCTCTAAAATTCACAATTATTTATTCAAAGTAATTTGTCAGTTATTTTATATACCTGTTTTTGACCACGATTAAGATTTTTGCGCTAGTTAAAATTGACTAGGCTTTTCACAACAGATAGCCATCAATATTTCCTACATAGAAGATAAAATTATATCTTTCTTAGACCGTATTCCCCTTGGCGATGTATAAATAAACGAGATTGGAATAGATATTAAGTCCCCTGTGGGACTCTAACTCGCATCCCTGTATGCCAGAAGTAAACTTGGTATGTGTTCTGCCATTCTTGCCATCTGAACTATGAGGACTCTTATGACAAGCCTGAGTCAAATTCAGATCTTGAAGCTCACTCTCTCAACTTAGACTGACGGTTACGGTAAACAAATTAGAGATTTCAGAAGTCTGGCACAAATGATTCGAATTCAAAAATAATTTATATCCAATACATGTCTCCATGGCAGTGTGTTCACTGTGTAATTGAGAGATTGGTTGTTTGAATCCTCCTGGGTCACTACTTGTCTTTTCTATTTAAAGACTGGTAGTAGATATAGGACCAGTAAGAAAAATGTGTATCTGCACAATGTGTTAATGCAATTGTGAAAACTCTAAAAAAAAAAAAAAAAAAAAAAAAAATACTGAATTAGAATATTGCTACTTAAAATAGACAAAATGCATTGGCAAATTGAATAGTCTTATTTTACAAAGTTAAGTTATATGTGGTTACATGCCACTATAAATAACTATTTTGTTGCCACTGCATTCATACTTTTGTGTTTTATGTTGCAATATTCTTGCAAAGAATTTTTCAAGTTTTTACAATTATATTAAAACATTGTGCTTTTATGCATTTTTCTCAACTGGTCAAAAAATAAACTCTAATTTATCTCCCTTGATTTTGAAAAAAAAAAGTGGATTAACTTGAAACCAATTGTTGCTGACATTGATCTAAGCTTTGAGAATGAAGTCTTTCTAATTTAGATCAGTGCAATTTTATCTTACATGTGACCAATTAGATGGCGATTTTTTAAAAAACATTGCACTGATTATACTTATTACTATGCTGTAACAAAGAATTGGAACTTTTTAAGAAGTAATTCTTGATAATTGCATTGTTTATTTCAACCTTTACAGTTCTCTCTACTTTAATTTGAAAATCAATTTTATGTTTCGGTTTACCTTGATTGTAAGTAATTTGTAATCAGCAAGTATAGATTATTTGATAAATCTTCTTTTTCTTTCTTTTCCCTTTTTTTTGGGTTCATTTATTTGTTGATTAATCTACTGGATAGAGTTGTTTCCAAGCACACTAATAACTTCAGGTGGAACAAACTATAGGTGAAGAAGCTGTTCTGTGGACAAATGAATACCTCCTGTGTCACTGTGTCCATTGAGACAGCACTTGCTCACCTACTACTCACTACTATTGGATTAACTATCGGGTGTGTGTATGTACACAAGCTTTACTTTACTTGCACATGCTTTCCCTAATTTGTGAAAGTGTTGCAAATTACTCGCTAGACTAAAAATTACTGATTATTCTTTCTGTATGAAGCACATGTCTTGTTTTGAGAAATGCTTGAATTTTTGGAGTTAGTACATATTTGAAAAGAACTAACCTTTTCAAAAAAAAAAACCAACTATTGTTGATTCATTACGATAAAGAGATAGAATATTGATAATCTTTTCTCATAAATCTATCTAGCCAATAGATATATGCATTTCAGAATTACATACAAAATGTTTTGTCATTTGATTCATAAAATGGAGTATTGTTTCATTGAATTGTAGTTGTAGTCCTGATATTAGTATGCTGTAAATTAATTTTTTGCACAAAAGCTTCATTAACTTTACAAACAAAACCTAATTAATAAATCGTATCTTGTTGAGTTATTAGCATAACTGCTCCATCTGTTTTAACAATTCTTTTCATTTGTTGTATCTTTTAGTTCTGTCATACAAAAGAGCAATTGAGCATTTAATGTTATATGCTTCCACTGTGAAAGCAGTTGATTTTTTAGTCCATTTGGTTTTTTTTTTCAATTTCAAAACAGTATCAATATATTTTGGTAAGCAAACAAAAGTTTTCTTATTTTACATTTTCTTTAGTCAAAAAACCATATGCAGTTGAATATTATATTCCTCTCTATACTATTTTGCACCTTAGTCTGTAGTTTTGTCAACAAAATTCAATGAGAAAAATACCCAGACAAAAGTATTATCATGGATGTGGCTAAGGTTGAGGAAATCCAACTAAAAAGAAGACTATTATTTACTGTTATATTGGGACTAGTGTCCTTATCTTAGCAGTTGTACTCTCTGGCCACACACTGGAATTCTCCAAAATCCTATACATAGAGGTAGATCATCATTCCATTGTCTATTTCAGAGGCGGGGGGTTATTTCATATTGGTTATTCTTCTTAGTTCATATAACCTCATGATGTCACTTGTCAGCCCTTTCACCTGAACCTGCATATATGATCTTTCAGTACTGCCTGACGAAAGGGTTGAACCTGTGAATGCCAGGTGTGTTACTAGATGCATTTAACCAACATCTTTATCCACTATCCCATTTGTCCCCCCAGGACAACATACTTACAGATCTAATATGGCTTGCTGTCGCTTATCTACAATTGAATCGGTGTTGCCAATCTGTCCATTCCTTTGAGCCATAGATATGATACTGAGAGGTAGAATTGGGGGGTCTTTAGCTACTTGTCCTTACTTTTTCAATTAGAGGCTCCTATATTGTGTTCATATCTAAGCTGGGCCTACTGAAGCATATAGAATATATATAATATAAGCTGCAAACAACCCTACCCATCACCCTCTGCCAATATTCCCCACCATTTCATTTTTACAGGTCTTCAAAAATGTGACCCAAGTCACCCCCAGAATAAACATGTTAAAAAAAAAAATACAATTTCCACACACATCAGAATTGATTTGGAACCTGGTTTTAAGGGGTGCAGAATCCTGAAATGCCATCAAAATGTTCCTATGGGACCTCCCTTATAGTGGGGTGGATAGACCAGAAAATATGTTAAAAGCATGAAATTTGGTGTGTTATCCCAACTGATTATCTTTAGATGTGGATCCAGGTCAGCAGTACCCCCTGGTGGCTGTTGAAGATTTTTCAAAATGGCTGTCCATTTTGTATAAACATCCATTTTTTAACTATACATCCTAGAATTAACTTCTTGGTCTCTAAATATATAGATTTTATATCAATGAAGTCATTCCAAACAATAAAACTTACCATCTATGCATTGCATTAATACAAAACACCAATTTGGTTTTGCAGTTTGGTGTTACTCCTTTCATTGGCTGCTTACCATGTTTCAGTGCAGCAAGATTTTTTTTATCTCCTACAACAATAGTGGCCTTCATGTCTATGTACACAATCAGTCACCATTATACACCATGCAATTAATGTTAAAGGCTGCAACTGAATACCTCAATCCAAGCCAGCTTCCAGTGTTGGATATAAACCAATCACTATAGCCCAAACTATACAATGGAACTTCCCTGCTACTCATAAAGATAAATATATAATAATGTTTGATGGATTACATATTGAAATAGCAGCTGTCTGACCATTAAGAGCTGTAACCTCTAATGCTGGTGTTGCTACAGGTTGGTTAGCTGATTCTATTGAAGGTCACTCATGCAACCCAAGCCAGGCATGCCCATCAAGTCATAGCTGCTGCTCTCTTTATACTCCAACATCATGCATATGGCAGGTGCACAATCACCGTCTCAGATGAAAAGCAACGTTTTGATTCTGCAACCAGGAGGAAAAAAAGTCAACAACTACAGTTTCAATACTGGGTACTTTTTCATGGGGTGCAGTTTTGTATTCTTCAGATTATTGAAGCAATCAGGGAGATTTTCCTCTACTTGGAATCATTTGTTCATTCCATGCATATTCAGCTTGTGACTCTCTATTCACATCAAAGTATTGAGTATTGCAGGAAAGATTTTTTGTGATGTTATGTCATTTGTACTAAAAATAATGCAGCAAATGCATGGTTGTTGATTGCTTATAAAATGGTGATACAAAAAAAAAAAACAGGTGTACTCAATAAAGACAAACATGTTTTTGTTAGTAATACATTAAGTCCAATTAGTTACTGACATAATAACATCACAGATGCAAAATATATTTTTACACTGATCTTTATACAGATTATATTTATAAAAAAAAATTCTGGTATGCACAAATTTCACCAACATGGGCAAAAAGTTAAAAGCCTACTTCAGTTCTGCATATAAGTTCATTTGATCAGTGATCTTCTTGATCAAAGCTAATGGGAAAAGTTGGAAAAATATTCTGTAGGTTTGGCCTCAAGTCTTAGAGGTTTTTTGGGACCAACAAAACTAAAAGTTGCAGGTTCCAGGTCACCCACAATGTCCGACCATTCCCAAGCGAAATTATGTCTTGATCACTTGATGAAAATTCCGCTTGTTCAAAGTCACTTGTATTTGCCAAGACTGGTGGCATGAGATCTGGCCCCAAAGCAGATCTATTTACGATCCTTCAATCTCTGGCAAAACCATCAGAATCTGTCGCATATAGTTCAAATATTGTCACCAGAAACCTCCAATACTTTTGATGATTACACCAAGGTGTTCCTTCCATATATCCAACGTCATGTTAATCTTATTGTGTAGGATGTTTACTGCCTGGAGAGAACAAGAGAAGGGAGAAAGAATTGATCTTTCATCAAAGGTGTCAACTAACTGGCTAAGCTTTCTTCATGTCAGTGAGGACAAAACAGTGCTCTTTTACCTATTGACAAAAGATTACAAGCACTGATTTCCAAGACTTGTGAATGTAATGATCAACTAGTTTCATCACCGTTGAGAGATGACAAAAATCTCCTTGAACCAATGATATTAGTGCATCTTATGGTATTGCACATGATGTAAAAAAATATCATGGTAAGAACATCAGATGCAGATGAGCTGGTACTCCTGTCAAATCTGCCTAATATTCCAGCAAAAATGGATATCATTTGACGCATGGAAGCTTCATTGATACTTTGTGTCACATGAAACCGCTGTTGGATTGGGTCAATCAAAAAGTCCTACCTTCGCAATGATAGGCAAACATGGGACACATTGACTGACAGATGACACTGATGCATTCATGCAACTGGCAGATACCCTTCCAAGTATCCCTATTTGATTTGCTGGAGTAATGATATGTTACTTTTATTTAGAAAAAGATGTATGGTTTGTCCAAGGTAAATAAGACAAGGCTGTATCTTTTTGCAGAAAATCCAGAGCTTAGGAGAATATTCCACACAAGCAAAAGGAGCCCAGACCAAGTCATGTAGACAGAGGCTGGGTTGAAAAGAATGGCTTGTGAACAACTATTGGATAAGTTCAAGGTGCATGCTATGAGCCGATACATTGCTTCTGCAAAAAAGCATGCAAGTCTGTTTCCAGTGTGTAGCTCTCTGCTAATGTAGAGGCAGCTGTTTCCAAGACTAAATACATGTACATACTAAAGCATATATGTTAATTGCCTTTTGAATTTGATATATACATAAATATTAAAGCCTTATTTCATTGGGCTGGCAGTTGAATTAACATCAGTTCTGTTACTATGAATCACAATAAGTTACAGCTTGTGTTAGTTTTAATGGATGTGACTAATGTTTTATTATTTATTACAATGTTTCAATTTTTGCTTATATTGTTTTATTCTTTGCTTATTGTTGTTAATGATTTACATTATGTTCTAATTCTTTTGTCACTGGAATTTTAAGAAAGCCTTAATGCTTAGCTTTGAACTTAGAAGTTAGAGTTCAAAAACTTGGACCTGATAAGTCCTTTGATTGGTGTGTGGGGTGGGGAATTCCTACTTTAAAATTAAATTAAGTATCTAGTAATGTTGCTGACTTAAGATCCATATATTCAATTCCAAAAATCATGTCTATATGTATAGCTCAAAAGGTATGGACATTTGTATTAACTGGGCCACCATTTTGAAAAAACCTTCAACAAAAGCCACTGCTGAAAAGTAATCAGTTGGGGCAAATACACATGTACTTAGTTCCCTGCTTTTCACCCAAAGTGCATATTTCTGTGCAAAATTCCTCCTTAACCACCCCACTAACATTACCAGTTATCAGAGCAGAAATGGATAGGATACAATTCTGCATGGTCTCTGGTAGTGAAAGTATGACCTGATCAATACATGGCATGTATTTTTCAGGATTTTTGGTGAATTGAGACCCCCCCCCCCCAAAAGAGTCAATAGGCTAGGTCTATATTGTTGGATCCCCACTACGGAAACACACACCCTGAGCCTTAACTATAAATACTAAGCTCAGGGTAGAGGAGAGATTATGAAAATTGTGATGTGGTTGATCCTAACAAGAAAGCTCCAATCCCTAAATTTGACCGTTTTAGGGAAAAGTCTTGTATATCTTTTTTGCTGGGTTCCAGATCAGTCAAGTTGCAGTAAGTGCATATATCTAATTACACATATTTGTAGATTCGGTTCACTTTTTCTTTTTTTTTTTCAATTCACACAGGAAAAGGTATAGTTGTTTCTGGTCCAAAAGTTTTTTTCTTCTGATTCTCATCCTCCTCTCAAGAATACTTGAAACTCTGAATATCAGTTACAACTAGGACATGATTTACAATTTGGGTGAGAATCTCTCCCAGTTTTTGGGACACTAATTTTTAAAATGTTGTTTGGACAGTTTTTTAATTTTAATTTTCTTATTTTTATTATCTTTTGCAGCTCTTGACGATGAGAGGCTTTCAGCAGAAGAGATGGATGAGAAAAGGCAGCAGAATATGGCATATGAATATCTTTGCCATTTAGAAGAGGCTAAAAAGTATGTATCTAATCTTTTTATTTTTCAATGAAGTTTGGAAGCTTGTTTTCTACATTGAAAATTGATAACTAACAAAATTCATATCTCTCTTGTTCCGGTTATTAAGTATCAAGATAAATTACAATTTATGTGTATAATTCGTTTGCACGTAGTAAAGTTGAAAATAAAAACTCATCTCATGGCACTGGTAGCAATGATTTATTTCTGCTGAATTCATTGGTACATATATACCATGTAGATCACTTTTTTTTGTTTTTGTTTTCTTTTAATATAATAGAACAGAAAAAAATGTTAATCCAAACAGATTGAATTGGAGGACCAGAAAATAAAATTTTGTCTCAAAAAAAAAAAACTTCCTGTGTGCCTTTTTGAGCACATGTGTATCCTGCTACTTCCAGCTAACGTCTTTGCAATTTTTTTGTAATCAGTTTTCAATATCTTTTTTTTTTTTTTTTTAAGGTAAACTGTTCATTCGGATTAATAATATCATTATGCCACCAAAAGTCCCTGCTTTAACAACTGCTTTCAAACTCTCGTCTTTTTTTTTTTTTTTTCTTTTTTTCCTTAGGTTTATTCGCTTCTTTCAATGCCACAGACATGTATTAAAAAATAGATATGATCCAATAGAATGATTATGAATTGTATGATGTTACTTTGAGAAATTATTTGGAATGATCTCTCGTCATTACACGGTCAATGTTTCACGCACCCTAGACAAAGTGGTAGGTTTGATTTCTGCAGCAGCCTCATTTTCTTATATTGTTTATTCTATTTACATTGTCTAGGGTGAGTGATACATAATTGTGTAATGATGGGAGATCATTTCAAATATATTTCTATATGATATAACGTGTGTGTGTGTGTATATATATATATATATATATATATATATATATATATGTAGTTTCTGGGATATATGATGTTTCAATTTTTGCAGGTATAGTCTTGGGAAAAAATCCCCCCCCCCCCCCATCTTCATAGCCCTTCACTCTCTCAGGTTATTTTATAATGCTCTTATCTATTCAAATCGAAAAATGGGATCGTAGACCAGATACAAAACTGAGCTGAAGCCATGAAATTCAAACTGAAATAGGGGTTTTGTCTTGTCTGAAGGTTGCCTTATCTGCTGAAATATGTATATATAAACATATATATGTATATATAAAAATATACATCTTTAAAAATAACAAACTCTGTTTATTTAATTTTGTTGTTTGCATACAAACCTTTTATTGATGTCATCAAAGTTTTTTGAAAACATTCGAAAGTTGGTGGGTGGTTGTTTGTTTTTCAACCATCATCTGTCATTATCAAGAAAGTGTGGTAGTGGTAGTTAAAGAGTAATTAGTATCTTTTTTTTATCATCTTATATTTAGGTTCTAAGTGTTATTTTTTAACTAGAGTAATCATAAATAAATCAGTTTTAAATGTATAACTGAAATTAATGCAATGCGTGAACGATGTCATCTGCATGCATGCTCTTGAGAACACCCTATGTTGAAAGATATCTTATTGATAATAGGTTTTTTTGCTTCAATCAAAAGAGCTTCCATTATTTGAAGTCTCCTCTTGGACCTGATATTGTATAAAATCCTTGTTGTCCACATGGGACTGACGTATATTGGCTGTGGGGCATTGATTCCTCAAAAGGTGCTGGTAAATGGTACTCTGGTTGTTAAGGTGACATGTCAATCTGGAAGAGTGTCGTGGTAATATATCCTAGAAAAGAGACCTTTGTGTTGTTTCAATTGAAGATGCAATCTCCCAATAGGCATATAAATTTATGTATAACCTTGGTCTTATATAGGACGCTCCTAAGTTGTGGGTGTGTTGTTTTCAGTGCCGAGGTTGTGAATTTTGAATTTTTTTTTTACTAGTATATAAGGAGTCTTAATTTTTTGTTTTGGTTAACCTGATCTTCGGATTATATTCTTGATTCCCTGCATTATCTGTTCATTCATGATATCCCTTTTTAAAAAAATGATGAAATGTGATCTTTATAAATTCATAAAATATTTTACTCTTAATATCCTCATGGTTTATGGGTTTTGTAATATTGAAGAAATCTGTACCGCAATTACTTAACAGCTGGTCATTGTACAACCATTTGCCAGATATGTTAGTCAGTGAATTGTTATGTTTGAAGTTTTTAGGATAAGTGATTTTCGATAAATCTAATAAAAATGAATTAAAAAATAGACTATAGATCTTTTTTCATAGTTTCCATAGATTACCTCCCTTGATACCCGCTCTTTAGAATTATCTAAATTTAGAAATGAAATATTTAAATTGGCATTTGTAAAGAGAGGTTAACCAGAATACTTTGAAGCCATAATTTCATGATGGATGGTGCTATGCACACCATGAAGTCCAGCCCCTTTCAAACATATATCTTTGGAATGGGTTCTGTCCTAGTTACTAGAAATCAAAAATTTGCCCATAGAAAGGTTCAAGTAGTTTTGAGAGATTACTTTTTTCTTTTAATTTTAATTATATTCTAACAATTCATTTTTCCAATTTCCTCTGGTTTTATGACCCCAACCTCATTTTGACCATTTTTCTAAAAAAATCTTTCTTTTAACAGTGTTGAACCAACTTCGAATTATGTCATGATATTTGTAAACTTACAAATATGCAATAATGTTTCAAGTTCTCAACAAATTGATCATTTAAATTTTAGGTCAAGTGATTATATAAATGGAAAACTTATCTTTATATACCAAAACTTTGATGTCTGTTTGTATGCACATCACAAATGAGAAAGGGGGCAAAATGAAAGATAGCCTGACAGTCCTGGTGGAGGAAGTTGGGGGAGAGCTCACCAGCTGAGTCATTTTTCAATTATATTTTATATAGTATGGTGTAACAATGAATTTGTTCAGGATTCTTGGTATATAGATATTCTCTTTTTGAGCCCTCTTTCATTAAAGTTGTGCATAATAGTGTATAAACAGACATTTTTAAAGGCAGTTTTAGCTATCAATAACAAGCCATACTTGGCTACACAAGGTGGGATGGGGGGAAATTTTGTATCCTGTGTCAATTTTTGAGGACAGTAGAGTATCAATTCAACTTTTCTTTCTCAGTATTTTTTTTTCTTCTTCTTTACCTGGATTTACCATGCATTTACAGCTGCACACTGACAAAGATTTATATAAAAATACAAGCAAGGAATCCCAGCATAGACAGAAAGGAAGAATAGTCTATCGGAAAGTTAGCACGGTGGTTTAAATTGTATCAATAGGAAAAACCCCACTCAGATTAGGAAAAAACATTGTTGCTGGTTTTTCTATGAACTTTAAGGGCGGCCATTTTGAAATTCAAAATGGACAACTGAGAATGTTCATTTCCAATTATGACTAAATTATTTGATCACTTTTTTTCATAGCCTATTGCCAACCCTCCTATGAAATTCCATTGAAATTCATAAATCTTTTTAAGATATCATGAGGACAACCAGGAGCAAGTATAGAAATTTACAAGAAAAACACTAGCAAAAACTAGGATTTCTTGAGATTTTATGTCATTCTGGAGACTTCATAGGAATGCATTGTGCAGGAAAAAATGTTTCCATTCATTTCAATTTTGGCCCCAAATCAGGCTAGTTTACTTTGACTGTTACCTATCGTTGTTTGAAATCATTTCAAATTTAGTTATAGTCTTAGCTTTTACTGTAGTATTTAATTAGTTTTATTATTTTCACTTACTTTCTTTTCGTAACAAATACATAACTGCTGTATGATTATGAAATTAAACTAATTATTATAAAACTGTCTAATTATATGCAAAATAAAAAATTGCTCCTATGGAAGAGGGAGAACTAATAATTTTTTTGACAAAAGTGAGGAATTACCTTAAAAATGTTGGGACCACTAGGCAGCTAAGAGAGGTGGGGTAGCAAACGTATGAAAAATAGTGCATGCCTTATGTTTTGGGTTTGACCTTTAACTTTGGACCACAGTAAATATTCATGTGGTGGTAATTGATTTTCAATGACTAAAAACATCAACTATTTCCTGCATGAATTGGAACCAATGATTGTATCTGTTTTCAGTCTTATCTTAAATCTTATTTGATCGAACATAACAGATATTTTATAGAGATTGTTAAAAAAACACTTTGAAAAAATTAAATTTCCATCAATTTTGATGTAGACATGTTTGTTGCTTTTTCTAACATTTTGTTTCTTCATTTCTAGATGGATTGAAGCCTGTACATCTGAAGAATTACCTCCAACTACTGAGCTTGAAGAAGGACTTCGTAATGGAGTTTATCTTGCAAAACTAGCACACTTTTTTGCTCCTAATGGGCCAAAGCACAAAAAAATCTATGATCAAGAACAAACAAGATATAGGGTGAGTATGAAAATTAGATTTTTTTTTGTAAATTCCTATTGTAGACTTATTGAATCAAGCAGTAGTAGAGATTTTAGTTTTGCATCTCTAATAATATTTGTTTTTGTTTTTTCTTTTTGTTTACAGATTTTGAAAATGAAATGTCATAATTCAGGGAAGTTCCATACCCTCTCCTGTAGAATTACTGTTATATTTTATCTACTTCATTTGTTCTACGAGTTTTAAGCTATTAGTTCATTGTTTGTTTAGTGAATAATCTATATAGTACTAAGTCTCCTATGATCTCCATTTAACTGAAATGGTGTATATGTATATATATAATTATATAAAATGTAGAATTAGCATATCCCTAAAATGAGCCAACTTTGAGAATTCCCAAATTATAGTTTTGGGTCTGCATACGTTAATAATTATAATGAAATGATTTGTCAAGGGAGATAACTATCAAATGCTAATTATAAAATAGTCTCTCTTATTCATTTGTAAATTTAATATACAATTTGGTCACATCCGATTACACTGTTTTCTCAAAGGGTGACCCACATGGTCACTGGTTTGTGCAGTTAGTTATAAATTTTCACTTCAATGCAATACCTATGTATAGCTTTAAGCATTCAAGGAAAGAAAGTGATTGTCCAGACTTGGGTACTTTGAAGTTGGTAAAATTATCTATTTTTATTAGATTTCTTGAAAACCATTGATGAAAAAAACAATCTGATACTGTACTGCCTCGTGTGCTGACTGATATGTGTCAACATCATACAATGGCCAGTCGCAGAGCAGAAGATTTTACTGTTCTTATACTTGTGTTTAAATGTAAACATAACCTGTCTTCCTGTGAAGTAGTAAATTAATCTAACTAGAATTGAAGAAATCTGTGTGCGTGCATCGTAATTACTCTACAATTGGTCGTTATATGAAGATGACATTTGCCAGATATATTAGTCAGCACACAAGGCAGCGCAGTGTTGTCATGTTTTTTTTTTGTTTTTATCAACAGTTCTCAAGAAATAATACAAACGCATAAAAGATTAATACATCTTATTATCCCCCTTGACTTCTGCTCTTTAGAATTATCTAAATTCTGTTATGAAATGTCTAAATTGGCATCACTATAGAGAAGTAACTGAAATTCTTTGAAGCTGTGCTTTTATATGACTGGCGGAAAATTATTTTACATGACAATCATGGGAGACTGCTCTGTACATCATAAAGTATGGCCCCTTCCATATATACACCTCAAGAACAGGCACTGCCATAGTTGTTACTAAGAAACATTTTAATTCTCAATGTGGTTACTCAAGTATTTCTGCTGCAAACACAGGATTTCATTTTATTTCATGTTTGCCCAGCAAGATAACGATACTCTAGATCTCATTTTTTTTATAGCTGAGTATGTGTTTTGATCAATGTTGCTCTTAATAGCATACTTGAATCATCATGATTTTGATGAAAGTGAAGTTTGTGTTTGTTTCTCAATGCATATAATAAAAAAAACAAAATGGGAGTTGATGAATAAGGCATAAATTAAGGATGAGTTTGAATGACTTGCACTGCCAACACTGTAGTAGAAGTGATATCCTCTTTTGATTAAAAATATATTTCTTGAATAAACATGAAAAATTTACAGGCAGTTGATAATTGGATCTATGTATGTATGTATGTATGTATGTATGATGCAGATTATGAGCTGAGTTGATGTAAGGAGGAGAGATTATTTCTCTAAGATTTTATAGACAGGAAAAGCTACTGGCCAGTCTATGATGTTCACTCCCCCTTCCTTTTTTTCTGCTGCTCTCCACCCCTTTTGTACCAGTCCCTGAAACTATGTCCCAGTTCTGCTAACATGTAAAACCTTGATAGCCTGAATAAACACTTTTACTCTATTAATCATGTTAAGCTTATATCAGAACAGGTAGATCTGGGAATAAGCCACAAATAATCCATCACTTTTGTACACCACAACTCTGATTTCTATCACTATCCTAACATAAGTACATGTTAGTGTTGGTTGTAGCAATACCTTGAATAGTATAGTTCTGATTGGTGCAGGTTTTGATGTAGTGTAGTCGAAGTAATACTGTTTTTTTTCAAATGAATTTAACTGCACTATCCAAGGTACACCTGTATGTGCACACACACACATAAACTTCATTTAAACTTTGTATACACTTGAATATCTGATGATAGCAGTCAACCTCTTACACTCTGAAGCTCATTACAATGGCTCTGGATGAGAAAGCATATTCTAATAATTTCATGTGTAAACTCTTAAAGTAGCATTTTAACAAAACCAATGCATCAACACTTTGAGAAGGATTTTTGCTTTGTATTAGTAATTCTTATATAATTATCTGAATACACCTGCGTGAACTTTATAATTGCAAAGAAAAAAAAAAGATAAACAAAACTGGTAACAGCTGGAAGAAGTGGAAAGAAAGAACCATTGATGTTGCCCCCTTTTTTTTCTTTTTCTTTTTTTTTTTTTCCTAACAAGTGATTTTTTTGCAAGTGATCTGTGACAAAATTCAAGCTAGAGTTATGATCTAAAATAACAATCATGCTTATATAGTTTACATATGTGTGAGTTGTCATTTCATATTTATTTGTGTATAATGATTATGAATTAGACAGACGAAAGTTTGAAAATTACTTGAAGTCTTTACATATGTGAAGATAAGAAATCATAGAAAAATTGAAATTTTATTCAGATTGCTGACAAAATAGTGAAACTGCTAATTGTTTATTCAATGTCCAAATGAAACATAAATTAAAATAGTAAAAAAAATGAAACAGTACTTGATGACATTTTCAGGCCTGAAATTAAATTAGTTGGAATCTTGATAGTGGAATGAAAAAGAAAATATATAATTTGTGAGTCTTTGAAACATCTTACGATCTGAATTTGAGCAATAAAATTAAACTTTGAAATTTATAAAACTAGTAGATATCTGTTTCATAAACCAATGAAAACATTAATTCTATTGTGCTCAAATTTTTGTTAATCATGGAAAGTAATTTGTTTAGAAAAATAAGTTTTTGTTTTCTTTACTTGAATTTTATTTATTTTGATTTTTAAGATTTTCTTTGACTTTGTTTCATTCATCTTAGATCAAAATATTTTTTTAATGAATGCCCAGGTAATTTTTTTTTTTTTGACAACATTAGGAACTCTAAAATGTAAATCTTGGCTAATATTTTGATTTTTTTTTTTTTTTTTTTTTTTTTTTTTAATTTTCTGCTTCTTCTTTCAGGTATGTCAATATTAGATAGACTCAAATTTCTATATTTTGCTAAAAGATAATCATTGATATTATTCCATATCTCAACAATAACTTCAATAAAAAAAGTAAAGTTGAATAAGCTATTTTCCAAAATGATCAGCTTGGAATTTTTTTCCTATTTATTTTTACACTTTTTGAAAGTTGTTCAACAAATTAACTAAAAAATGAAACGTATGAAAATAGTTATACCTCCTTTTGAAACAGTGTTTTTGTTTTTTTTTGTTTTTTTTTTTTTTTGTTTGGGGGAAATTAACAAAATTGAAAATACTATCCACTACCCAAAATAATTAGTATAAATGCCAATAATTACTTCCTTTGCTAGCCAGCAGCTGTATGTTAGTTTTTGTCTGAATATACACTTATTGATTTGTTGCATACGTTTTATTTATTCGGAGTAGGCTGCATATAAGTCAAGATATCACAAACTTTGAAGGTAAAAAAAGCAGACCATTCTTAAAGCAAAAATATATTTTGCTAGCTGGATTTTAGGGGGTAAAGTTGTTCTGTATTCCAGGAGGGTTTTGGTTGAACATGAGTGGTTCATTCTATAGAACATTCCTAATATCATCTGATGTCAACTGGGTGGTATTTGTTTGGGGCATTGGGTTTACGTAGAACCCACATCAAAAGTGGCAGCTGGTTGCTACCTTTAGGGACAAGACACAGAAGCTGAGAGTATTGTGGGATTCATCGAATATGGACAGTAAAAGTAACTAAAAAATTCTAGTCTTGAACAGACATAAAAGTGAGCAAAGTTTGACTTCTTTATAAGCCGCTACATTTTCCCTGAGTAAAGGTATCAATAACCATTCTTTTCACTATGGCACTATAGAAAAACCACTCAGGTCAGATTTTACAAGCCAGGTGGTAGTAACTGCTGGTAGTTGAGCTAATTGAATACTTAACTACAGGTTAGGGGTGTCGCCCACTTAGACAACTTTCCCCACACCTGCAACCTGGTGTCAGGCAGCTTGATGAATGGGTTACACCGGCATGTTCTGATGACCAGACCTAGATATACGGTGACACTTCCCACATTAACCAAAAATACAGAAAGAAAAATGTCAGTTGAAAGAGACAAGTGCTGAAATCCTCAGGAAAATTGAGGGGGGTGGGGTGAATGATTCTAAGTTACCCAGATCCCCTGTGCTTTGGAAAGTAAATGGAGTAAGTAAATATTAGAATACTCTTAGAGGTAAGAAATCAAGGTTTCAAGAAAATAACACTGATGTCAAGCACAGAGGAAGTCTGTGTTCAGAAAAATATTGAGCATATTGAAATTAGCAAAGATTTTTAAATATTGGATTTCTTTCTGATAAAAAGATAACGGTTGGCAATTGACCCAGAAGAGGCAATGTGTCAAGAGACCGGGTCTGGACAGGTTTTCCTTGGGTTTGATTATTTATTGCCTTAGTTTGCTTTCTTACTATAAGCAGATCATTTTTGTGGCTCAAACCAGTTGCTGCTGTCCAGCCTGACCAGAGCAAATTCACTGAATCTGTCTCACAGAATGACTGCTGATGGAAGTCAGAAATTCACCATACCCATTTGGCACTTGTGTCTCATCAAAGGTGACAAGGTTGAGGCACAGCCCATCTATCAAGATGTCTGGACATAGAGATTATTACTAATCCCTGCTATAGAAGAATAAGCCACATTCCTTCCCAGTCTCTTCAAAGAATCTACCAGATTACAATAGGAATGTGCAAACATAGATGTTGTATGAAATGAAATATTGAAACAATACTGGTTATCTCTCTCTCTTGTCCTCCTGGCACGTGAATTTTGTTATGCTTACACCCAAAATTCTTTTTGCTAAAAAAAGTACCATGAAATGATTATATTAAAATTTTGAAATAATTTGATGCAACTACAAATATATTCTACAATTGATATCTTAAAAGTTGACCCTAACATACTTGAGCTAGATATTGAATTATGTGTCAATGTAATTCAGAAATTTGTTGAACTCAGCCAACTTTAGCCAAGTTCATGGAATACCTAATAAAAAAAAAAATCCTCTAACCAGCTTGTAAGAGCATTTCATTAACCACTGCATTGTAGTGAGTATTCTAATACAGATATTTCTTGAACTAAACTAACTTTGGCACAAAGCCATGTTTATGCACACAAGTGAATCGTCAATGGTTTCAGCTTTTAACTCTTTAACAACTGCTGGTCTCGGTCAAAGTGACTCAGCATATCCAACTCTAGAACGTTGAAAAGAATTCTGTTCAAAATATATAGATACAAATACCCAACACAATGACTTGAGTGACTGAATGTTGGAATAAAACCAAGAGGTAAATGGTTGTTGATTCATGGATCTAATAATTAGGAAAATGTTGGTGGTTTTTAAATTTCCTATTTAATAGCAAAATGAATGTATTTGAAGTAGTTCTTATCCTTGACTTATTTATAAAGAGATTATAAAGTTTCAAAAAATTTGAATTTATTTATATTCATTTTCTGCTTCTTTAATTTTGAAAAATGTGATGGTAATATTAACAAGGATCAAAAATGATGTAAATCTTAGATTATTTTTGTGCTTAATGTTAATGATTTATCATTATGCAAAATGTCAGTCTAGTATGTATCTGGTTAACAAATGCAACCAACCAACCAATGTGTTTTTCATTTGAAACAGTTGCTTATTAGCTTGACATACAGGCAACTGTATACCAATAGAATTTAATATTCTTATAAACTTTCTAAATAATGAAGTTTGAACATTTGTATAATAGCTGTACTTCAGTCAGCATTCAAATTTTTGCATTGAAAATAACTAGGTCATTAATCAGACAAAATAAGGTCAGTATGTATACATGGAATTTTTTATTTTAATTCACACAAATTCTTCTTATACTAACAAAACCATCTTTTGGCTCACCAGGAGAAATTGATCTGTCAGAAGAGAGACATCCTGATAGGGAGATTAGTCTTTCCTGGGCCACTTGATATCACTGGTAGAGATGATTTCAAGAGATTTTTTAAAACATAGCTTGGAATCTTTTTGTTTTGGAGACAAAATTTGATCCCATCTAATCTTTGATAGAACTGTCTAGAATCTTGCAGCAAGAAGTATTTTTTTTTACTTTTATTTACAGGATCTTTCTCTTCAAATTAAGTCCGAAAAATTTTCACTTTTTTTCCGGTGAACTATTAGTCAGAAGAACTTCATTTTGTTCATAAGATGGCAATTGAATTTTTGAAGAATTTCTTCTCCAGAACTATTACAAGACTCAATTCACATGCTTTCTCTGGGTTTAAAGCAGAACTAATGAAATATATATTATTAAATTCCTTGTGTGTATGGTCAAGAACAAATGAAAGTTTTTTTCTCCTGATGAACTTTCAAGTTGGATTGGATCTCTCTATCATAAACTCGAAGTGTTCAGAAATTTCATTTATATAATGCGTTACTTGGTATATGGAATCATCATTTCCTTGTAGTCATGCTTGATGAATAGAATGGTTTTTAAAATGTTCTGAATATTTCTGACTTCCTGGCTGTGAATATTCTTGGGAAATCAAAATGATAGTTCTAATAATTTTTTTTTTTTTTTTTTTTTTTTTTTTTTTCCCAAATCTGTCAGTTGTTTCGAAAGGAGGTTAAAACAATCCCAGTTAGTTTGAGAATTGTTTAAAAGTTTGATTAGATGTTGCTAGGAGAAATTCATTTTTCTTTCTTTTTTTTTTCCCCTCGATAACTTATTTATCTTTCCGATAAATGAGGATAGTTTTCTTTATAAATGAAGGAACCTGGCTGGTCTAACACATTTTCGTGCAAAGAGTTCAAAATGTGAGCAAAACCATTGATTCTTTTAGGTACATCAGGGTAGTAATCTTCATTTTAATAATTCAGCGTAAATATCAGAATGAGTCATATTAAATGCAGAAATCATATTGGAACCGTGATCTATTATTAATCTTATAAGTGCGATGGGTTGACTTCAACAGCTTCTAAAGCTTGAAAATGTACTCATAAATTTTATCACTAGTATGAAGAAATGAGATTTTGATAAAATCCAGGGCAATGTTTTGTATTGCATTCAAATGAAAGAGGAAAAAATTGACATGTTTACATTGTGGTGACAGATGTATGGAATTCAAATTTTTTTTTTTTTTTTTATCTATATAGCTTAGTTTTGATCTTGACTGGATCTGATTAGCTGTTTCTTAAATCAAATTAGGACAAGGCATGAAAAAATGGATTGGCAAATGAATTGTATTGGAAGATGTAAAACAAATTTTTCATTGTTCAAGTCAGGCATTTCTTTTTCTCCAAGAGCTTTTTGAAAAGCTTCACTGTGATGAGTATGACGTCCAAGAATGATTGTATTCCTTCCTAAATTATAGAATCCACATCCTTCACTATTGCGTTGATATGCCTCTTTACCATCATCCTTAATTTTTGTAAAATACTTTCATATAGCTGAACATCTAGGAGGACCACACTTTTGCATCATTCTGAATTCTTTATGAATAGTAGGGCTTCAAGCCTGGATAACAATACATTTATATGGCTTATAGTCTTACTTAAATTATGTATTATATTGTAATCGTAGCTTTCTAATATTTACCAGATTTTTAAAAATCATCCAGTCTAAAATCCCTTTTTTTTTTTTTTTAAATTTTATTCCTGGTAAGGATTTTTTTTTTTTATTTATGAAAAAAATATCTTTTAGTCTCGATGAACAACAAGACAGTATGATGGGGAAATTACCTAATATAAGTTTGGGAAATGAGAAATCTCTGAAAAATATTGAGAAATGAAACATCTTGTTTAAATTCATTAATTTATTTTTGTCAAAAGAAAGAGACAAAAATAAATCATAGCTTTAGAGCAAAAAACCTTATTGAAAGCTAAAATTGAAGTCTCACGTATAATTTGGAGGTATAAATTGAGAAATGAGACTCTATTTCATAGTTCTCAATTCCTAACCCTGACCCAGTTTTGACATAGCTAATTCCTTTTTTTCCCCCAAACTAGGTCAGTAGTCGGTTGTATAAAAACTAGGTACCAGGTCAGTCACTAAGTACCAGCAATGCTTTGTGATGATTTTCATTTGTTTTTTTCATTAAATTTGTTTCTTTGTTTCGTTTTTAATCTCTGAATACCTTACATCTACTGCAGGTATCTCCAGATACCTTTTAAATGAGTCCTGTGATAAGGACAGAAACATAAAGAGATGCACTGTTTATTAGATAGATTAACATACACAAATGGTCAAGATGTAAATTATAAAGGTATAAACTTCCAGCAAAAATAAATTTTTAATCAGAGGACGACTATGCACACAGATTTATATTTGTTCTTGTTTTCTACAGAGGACTCTGGTGGCAGTAATAGTTACAAGGCTGAAATGTTACTGCTATTAGCACGGCTCTATCTCAGACTAGACAATTAGACTTTGTCAGTTGGATTTGTATGGTGGTGTGTGTAACTGTAACAGCCAAATGGCAATCTCTGTCTAATTTAGGGAATTTTCTTTAGTTTTTCATTTCTTTCAATATCTTGATCAGGTCTACCCAACCAAGACATCCAAAGAGAATGCCCCTATCATTCCCTTTGCATTGTAACTTTGATTCATATTCTCCCATCTTTTATCAATAGACTCATTGTATGCTGTCTTCAAGAAAAAATGTTACTATTTTTTTAATTAACTGACCTGATACAGATTATGGGATGTTGGTTAGTTAAAATGGCATCGTATGAAATATGGGGCATTTTTAAAAATGTGACAAGGTTAATAGATGATATGAAAGAAAGAGAATCTGACTTTTCAGACAAAAAAATAACTTGACATATTTAGCACTACTTACTACACCCCTTCCCTTAAAAAAAAAAGTGTCTGGCATTCACATTTCAACTTTGTCACTCAGTGCTTCACTCTTCTATAATTGCATAGCTACATGCAATCTACCTACAAATTTCTTTTAGAAGTCAATTTCTTTTTTCTTTTTCTTTTTTCTAAATATCAGAGCATTATTAGTTAATCTAATCTGTCTATTAAAGTTAAATGCTTGAAATCTGAATAAAGTAACTTCTAATGAGAACGAGAGAGAAATTTTAATGTATTACATTGCAAATTTGCTGTTCAACTGTTTTATATTCCTTTAGAAGTCATGAACAACTTTACCACTTTAGCATAACCTTCATTTTGTATTATACCTTATGGTATATCTCTATGTAATACCAGGTAGCCTCAAAAAAACATAAAATCCATGGCTAATGATTGAAGCTGTCAGCAGCATTGAATCTCCAGTGCAGTATATTGCTACTTGTGCGTTGTGTGAGAGAAAATTTTTTCACACGCGTATTAAACAAAGATTGTCATAACATACAAACAGCAAGACTATTAGATGGTTACGCAGCTGGAAATTGCCACTCCTGTGTTTTAACCTGAAGAATCTGATGGGTATGATGTGATCATGCTAAATTTATTAATTACTCAAATTAATCAAAACAAGGATCTTAAATCTGATCATTGATTTAATGAAGATTTTTTATAAACAATTACATCAAGATGCAATAGTTTTTTGTTTTTTTTTGTTTTCACCAACATTCAGTGTTTTTACCAACATCTTCACTAGAGATTTTATTTTCTTCTATTAATGTTCTTTTTTTTTTCTTTTTTTTTTTTTTTTTTCAATTGTAGGTGGGTAAATTGATTTTGTTTTGTTGACAAATACTGAAGTAAGCACAAGTTGAAAGCTATTCAAATCTCAAGTTTTCTATTAAATGAATGTTTTGCTGAAAGAAAAACGTTTTTACAATGATATTAATACCTTGATTTGATGTGTGACGTCATATGGAAAATTTTCGACTTTGAATTGTATCAATTTGGTGATCTAGATCCTATATATGATGCATACAGTTGAATCCTTGATGCAATCTAAAGTATATTCCATAACTGAATATATAAATTCAATTTAATTATCAATTGATAATTTTGTCCTTTTAGGCTACTGGACTCCATTTTAGACACACGGATAACATCAACCATTGGCTGACAGCAATGGAGGAAATTGGATTGCCTTCGGTAAGACATTTTCATTAACCCTTGAAATAAATGAAATTTGATTGTGGGAGTCTGTCTCCCTTTACTTGACATTGAACTATCAAGTTTTTGTGTTTTGTGTTCCAGTTTCTATGACTAAAAAATGAACATATTAGACCATGGCCAAGGAATGAAAATATTAGTCAATAAATTAGGGTTATTTCCACAAAAGAAACCCAGTTATTAAGTACAAAAACTTCATTTTGCAGTAGAACTGAACCTGCCATGTCTCTTATTCAGTCATTACAACTGAATCTAACTAAATAAAACTTATTAATGGATTTTGATTATCACAGCTTTAGAGACACAAAATCAGTTTTAGTAATTTACTGTCTAGTTTTGAAGTTTGACTTTTTATTACACATGAAAGAAGTGGTTCACTTGTGTACTGAAGAGAAATAAATAATATTGGAAAACAAATAGTTTCCATTGCGTATGCTTTGTAAACTGTATTTCAGATTCTTTTTTGGATAATTGTTTACTGTGACCTTCCTTGGGTGTTCGTTGCATACAGTAATCTTCTGGGGAATGTTAAATGAAACCTTTTATATGATCCACAGGGATATGCTGATCTCATTCCTATACCTACATTTGGTGTACTTTCCAGGGAATCAGAAAAATCAGCAGTTCTTCCTTCTGATGCCTTTTAGCCAAGTCAGAATGCTTTAATACACTAGAGCATGTCCCATACAACACATTTTTTATGTCTATTCCTTCATAATAGGTGGTTCCTAGTTGATATCTATGCTGGTTGGATGATTTGAGCATAGCATCTGCTGAGTTTCTTCTAGTTATCTTATTCTATGTCTAATTTGGTTTTACTTGTGTCTATGATTTGTCCATAAGTCACCTGATTTTCTCCCTGATCACATTCAGTTGAATGGTTTATAAATGAACATGCAGCAATATCAAAGGCCATGGTCCAGATTTTCTGATCTACTGATCTCCATTTCTGTCATGAAAAAGTTTTCATTTTAATTTAAAACTGAACTGTAAATTGTCTGACACCTCATGTTTGATTGTTAGCATCAACTCAAAGCCATAGAATTACCAAAAGTCTTTCAATGGAATCATTTGTATATTATCCACTGGACTGTCTTGTGTATATCATACTGCTTATTGGTTATACTTAAAGCCTCTTGTTCTATGAATGGTTAAAAATGCTTTATGATTACAGGTATACCTTGATTAGTGTGGTTAATTCATCCTAAATTTTTCTTTACCGTTAAAGACTGCACTTCATGGTCTTATTTGATTTAATGCATGTTTTTTTTTCTTTTTCTTTTTCCAGCTTACATTTAGTTAAATTAATTTGTATTGCAGTACCCTAATAGTATTTACATCAAAACCCATACTGATTAGAACCACACTCTTTAAGGTATTCCTGTACTTTGAAATTCTTTTTCTTGTTTTTACCTCTAGAGCTGATAGCCTGTGTTATAGTTGGACAATTCTTTTCTCAAATTGTTCTTTTCAGTCTAAGATATAAAATTATTTCCTATTTTTCACTGAAAGTAAATGTCATCCATATATGTACCCCATCTCAACTTATTAATAACTTAGAGATCAACGGAAACTAAGAAAAAAAAAATTGCCATTTTCTAAATGGCACTCATTTGATGACCCGAAGATGTTGAAATTCTTTTCTTTTTCTTTTTTTTCCCCCCCTCCTAGATTTATTCATTTTTCATTGTATAGCTAATCCATTGTATATTCCCCGCATTTATTCCTGATTGAGGATCCTGGGAGTGTGAACAAATATTTATTTACGCTGATTGCATTTCATTCATAATAGAAATTATTTTTTCAAAAATATTCATATAAAAATTGGTATAAATTTATTCTATATTGTTTTGAATTAATTGTTCATCTTTAATGACATAGCTGCTTAATTTTCTTGATCGGTTTTACAAAACATTGTTCGGGCACTTGTGGTCCCATTTGAAAAAGATTTCAACCAATTTTTTGTACTTTCAATCCATTAGATGTCCTCCGCAGGGAATTTTTCAGTCATGAAAAAAGCTGATTTTGACTTCAAGGAAAAATCAGCTTCAGGAATGTTATCTGAATCACTTTGGAAAGGGGTGGGGGCTTACTGTGACGTCTTACTGTGAACGATAATGTAATATTGAGTTGGATATTGATTATTTACAGATCAATACCGCAGAATCAGTTGGTTATGAAATGATTTAGGGTTCAAAATAAGGTTTTTTGGTAAAAGAAATAAAAATGGGTAGTATATACACTGAAATGTAAGTTTAACTCTTCTATAAAAAAATTTTTTAGCTGTATGTTTGGTATTTGGATTCATTGTAACAACTTCAGTCCTGTATTGAATACCATTTTTTTCCTGAACATCTTGAATAGCAAGATGTGGTAATAACTTAATTCTCTGAAACCACTGCTAGATTGTACCTCTGCAGTAAATTCTCAGATGAATAATGTCTATTCAGGATTTTCAAGTTAGGATTTATGTGTAAATAGAATTAAATATTACAATCCTATTTCATAATTACCACTGTAGAAATAGTTATTGCTGCAGCCCTCAGACTTTCACTAAACTATTCTATAAGCCCATTAAACTGGAGTTGTGCAAATGAATAAGGATAATCTAGAAATTTTCATTACTGTTGGCATAAACTTAAATTTGGATGAAACCTTGGCCTGGACCAAAAACTCTTGCTACTTTCAAAGAGCCAGATTTTTTAGGAGGCACTCCCTGAATAGCAAGTAGTAAAATATAGCCATTGTTTTCTGTTCCACTTGGACTAATTTCCTTGTCTATCTTCCTTTTTTATGATTTGGCTTCTGTACACTCTGGTCTTCTTCTTTGAGGTGAATGAGGCTACAGTAGCCCAAGTGTTAAGAGGGGGAAAAAAAAAATAAATGAGAAAATTTGTCTAAATGAAACTAATGTGAAGAGATAGAAAACCCACTAACTAGATTTTACAAACTAGTTGTGGTAATCACTCGTAATTAAACAGAGTAGTTGATTCATGCCCCCCCCCCCACTCCCTTCTATACCAGCCTATAAATTTCAAGCCATTGGGCATCTAAATTATA
Organism: Thysanoteuthis rhombus; assembly: GCA_963457665.1. NCBI lineage: Eukaryota > Metazoa > Mollusca > Cephalopoda > Oegopsida > Thysanoteuthidae > Thysanoteuthis > Thysanoteuthis major. Next base: position 33,366,514 of record OY735201.1, read on the forward strand.
TTGTCAGAAGAAAGTGGGTTAGTTTCTAACAAAAAGATTTTTTTTAGGAAAATATGTATGACAAAAATGTCATCAGTGAACCAATAAATAATGGTTCCAAATTGTTTGAGTATGCTTGGCTCATAAGAGAAACAGCTAAACAGTAAGATTTTATGTTTACTGTTTTATTAGTATGGATCCATGTGTCAAAGGTGATGATGAATGGATGAGGGTAGTATATGCCTAAAGAGAAATGAGGGACTTTTAAAAAAAATCACAATCACTGACCCCAAAGCCTGAGAATGTGTCATGGGGTGCTAGCGTCATCGTTTGTTTCAGATCTCCATAAGCTAATCGTCTTTGTAATTTGGGCTGTTATTGCTGGTTGAAGGAATTCACTTGTAACAATTGAACAAACCAAATTAATTTGTTCATCCTTTCCATACAGGGACATATAAGAAAGCAATATATCACTATATGATATGGAAACCAAGTTTTTAAAAATAGGTTATTTTTGTGACATGTTTCGCTATGGCAGCTTTGACAAACAAAAGAGAAATGAAAATATAAAAAATAGGTTGATCTCTCTAGGTATGATTCCTATCTGTGAAGAGAAAGTTTGTCCCTGTTTGAGAGTGGTAAGGGAAAGGGGGTTAGTTGGTTTTTGGTCATCACCTGAAGAAGATAAGAGTTGCATGTGTATAAGTTCTGTATGCGTATAAACAGGTGTATGTGTCTTTTGAATGTTTGAATAGCGAGCATGTTGGTGTATTGATAACAGCTGTGGCTGATGGGGTGTGTGTGCTTATAGTGTGCTTTAAAAAGAAAAACCATGGATGAAAGGATGGGTGTCTGTCTAGTGGTTAGCATCTTTTGTATATCCTCTTCATTCGTGTTGTATTATGTGTATTACTGAGCTCCCAGTAATACACATACTATGACCACATGAACAAAGATGATATCCTGATGTACTCATTAATACATGTACAAAGATGCCCATCACTACACACACATACATACATCTGACATCAAAAATACACATCTATTTTCGTACAAATTTAATATGCATATAGAATACACGCACATTCTTTCATCCACAGATTTTACCAACAAGCACAGAATTGAGATATACACAAACACATCCAAAAGACACATACTTCCTTTTACCATGTGTGTGTGTCTTTATACATACACCTACACCCATACCCAGCCACAGATGTTACTAACATGCTCACCATAGAAACACAGTTAACACCCAGAAGACATACATCCATCAATAAACTCACACACAACACATTTACATACATACATACATACATACATACATACATACATACTCCCTCTATCAACGCTCTATTATGAACATCGATAACTACTTTGGAAACTTGCTGATTGATAGTGTTAAGGGTTTTTTATCATTTTTCTATTGCAAAATGTAGGACATTTTTAGCAGTCTAGTTGACTGATGATAAAACCAAGTATTTTTGCTAAAATTATCTGCATTTGATGACTTTTTTCTGTGAAATTAAAAAAAATTTCTACTGTCATTGATAATGACAAAATTTGGGCTTTTATTTTTAGAAGAAAATTACAAAAAAATCAGATAATTCTGAAAATCAGGTGTCGATTTCATGCGAAAAAAATTTTGTTCATACCTATTAATCAGTCTTTAGTTTCTTGCTGCTGGTCTGTATAATTTTTGTCGGTCATGGCCCAAATTCTTCTTTGCTTTTCTGTTCAGCATGGCCTATCATATTCAGTTTGTATCTAATAGTGTAGCATTATTTCCCCCTCCCCTTCCTTTCCTGCAAACATTCTTTAGGATAACATGCTGAAGAAACTTGTCAACTTTACTCCATAAACAAGGAGTAATGAGTAAATATTTTGATTTTGAGCTATGTAGACCCACTAGTAGCCTACTGAATTAAGTGATGATTATTAGCCCAAAATAGAATTCAACTTAACACACTCAAACACACACACACATATATATAATATATATATATATATATATATAACTTAGTTTTTGGGTACAAAACTGAGAGTAGATGGTCTAAGCAGTTTCCATTCTGAAATGGAACTTCAGACCTTTTGAATTTCAATACAATTCTTTATCACTTATTACTCTATGCTGGTAAGTTCTGCTGTGCTACTTCTCATTTATATAAAGGAATGATTCTGTCGAAATTATTGTATAATTTTGTAATTGTTGGATTCTTGATAAAGAAGGGTTTTTTTTTGTTTTTTTTTTCTTCTTCTCACCAATGAACTGTCATATTTGGCATTGACATTTGAATGTATTTTTGATTGCAGATTTTTTATCCCGAAACAACAGATATATATGATAAAAAAAATGTACCACGAGCGATTTATTGTGTACATGCTCTTAGGTAAGAACTTTTTATGATGTATGATTATTCTAAAACCAGTAGCATTGCTTTGTGGTGCCTAATTCACAATGGACAAATGTTTTTTCCTTAAAAGCAGAAGGAACTCTATTGGTTGGTTCATTCACTAAAAATAAACCAACCTATTTTGATCAACTATTCAACTTTCATGTGTATAGTATATAAACATGATTCTTAATGCTAGTATCATCAATAGGCCTAGTGATAAAACTTGTACTTCCAATCAATCTAGTTGAGGATCATTTTCCTTTTATGTGTGTATATTTATTACAGAGCACTTAATAACCTAATTCTACAAACAATGTTTTTCTCCAATTCTTTTGAAGAACTAGTCCACTCAGTGTATGGTTAGCCCATCTGCCTTTCATGCAGAAGATCCTTGGTTAGATTCCAGGTGTGAGCAAAGATCATGGAAAATTTCCCTGTGCACTCAACAGCTAATTGAGTACACTCTAAGCTGTGTGGTTAGGATGGAGTTATCCCTCCAGTGAACTCGCATCCTGCCAAGAGGATAGTCATAAAACTTGTAGGTACTAAATCCTGGTCTTGAGACTTGTAAGGATCACTGAACTGGCATATGCAACAGAAACTGGGGCTTTGTCATTGGATGTCATACTCTACTGGAGGTGGTCTTTCAAGAGGAACTTTCTAGGAACTTATCTAACTCTAAAGGAAATTAATTTTTGAAAATAACAAAAACCACATACACAATATTGCAACTAAAAAAATTTCTTACTAAACTTGAAAAAAAAAAAACCTTATCCACAAATGTTTCTAGTTGACCCAGAGAAGGATGTAGAACTTGTGAGTTATTACCCCCTCCTTAATGAAAACCTGTGACTTGATAACCTCCAGAAATTCCTGCCATCAAAAATTGACCACCAATTTGCATTTGTTACTCGGGGAAACTCCACACCGAAGTGAAAATATGAATTATGAAAAGTTACAAAACAGTTCTTGCATGTCTCTTCCAACTATTCAACATTCGTTGATAAATGTTGAACATTCTTAGATATATTCAGATATGCATACAATTTGCACAGTCTTTTTTTTCATTGTCTTCATTAATGACGACCTTCAATAATTTTATTTTCTTGGAACTTGTTGCAGATGTGGCTCAAACTTAGTAAAGTCTAAGCTGAACTTTTCAGCTACTGTGAATGTTATTTGATTCAAGTAATAAATTTAAATCTGTAAAGCTGAAAAAAAAAAAAAAACACCTTCAGTGAATAAGTTCTTCAAAAATACGGCATCTGCAGTTCACTGCTATTAGTGCTCTGCCGAGCCAAAACATTATGACCACCTACTCAATTAGTGCCTGGGAGACAGTTCTTGCTCCTCAAAACACCCAAAGGTTTTCTCTTGGATCTGTTACCAGGATGTTAACAGTGGATCATATAACTGCTGCAAGTTATGTGGTGGAGGTTCCTCAGAGTGAATTTTTGGGTTCAACACATTCTTTAAGTGCTCGATGAAATTGAGATCTGAGGGCAATACAGTAAAATCATGTTCTTGAAACCATTCCCATACAACTCTTGCTGTGTGGCAGGGCGCATTAACTTGCTGTAAGATGCCATTATCATTGCAGAAGACTGTCACTATGGAGGGGTGTACCTTATCTTCAGGGATATTGAGATTGGTGGTATGCGGCAAAGTACCTTCCACGTGAAACCCAAGGTTTTCCAAAAGAATGTTACCCAAACCATCACACTATGCCTTTACTATCTGGTTGTTTTCCCACTGTGCATCCTAGTGTCATCACCTGTCAAGAATAACAATACACAAATCCTACCATTCATCTTATTTAGGAATTAGTGAGACTCATTGACCTTCTTCCATTGATACAAGGTCCAGTTCCGATGCTTGAGTACCTATTGAAGACACTTCTAGAGATGAACTTAGGTCAGCATAACTTGACTTTACAATGCTACAATATAGTTGGTGAACATACCAACATTTCATTAAATGATACACCCAAGTAGAACTTTTATAAGTAACTATACATTTGAATAATGACACAAATTCGAATTTGCATCATAACAATTTTTCAGCTATTTGATTTATTTTGATGCTAATTTTACAACTATATTTTTCAATTTCAGCTTATATTTATTCAAACTTGGACTTGCACCGCAAATACAAGACCTTTACGGGAAAATAAATTTTACTGGTACGTTATATTTTTTGTGTTATGCTGATCATATATCTAAGTTTTGAATAATTTTTCTTCAGAGTTCAACATTTGAGCTCAAGATGAGTTGTATATTCAGATGGTGTCAAACTTTTAAAGCTTGTTTTGTGTTTCTTGAATTAAATTTTTCAGGATAATCAATTTCCAGAATTGTGAAAAGAAAATTTCTTTAGTCAAATTTAGAATGAAGAAATGATACTCATCTTCTCTTATCTAGATAGAAACTACATAAAAGTTGGATTGAATTTGGTTTTACAGCTCTTGAATTGACTGATTAATTACTTGGTATTTTGAATCTGATTGTACTTGAAAGTATATTGCAAATATTGATGATTCTGAGAATTCTATTATGAAATGAAGAAGAAAATGATACTAGAAATAGAATTTCTGATCAACAAAAATGATATGTATGTGTGAGAATTGAAATTTCAATGGCATTAGCCGTGTACCACTAACTTGGTATTATTAGACGACAGAATAAAAAATTTATGCAGCAGTGTTTCATCCTCCTTGTGAGTAGTCAAGAATTTATAGTAGCTTATATTTATTTCAGTCAGACCAATTTCTTATTTTTGGCCCCATGCCATGCTAAGCTTGGTAAAATTCTAATAGTGGTTTATCTGTAAACTTGTCATCATGGGAAAATGGAGTAAAGAATACTCACAGTGTTGTATCTAAACAACCTCCAATTTCTCTATATCTGTTTTGAGGTACCTGTAGCTCTAGATTTGTATTTCAGTGGATATAAAGCTTCAATATAAGTTTGCATTTCATTTTGTTAGACAATACAGTGCAATGAAGAACAAAAGAATTAGGGCTCTAGGAGTAATAGTTCTGAAATTATAAGTGAATATGTCTATCTTTTGAGGTATGTATTAAGAAAAAAAAGAACTACTTATGCTATTATTAAAAGTATGATTTCTTGTCTTATAACATTTAAACCCCTGGGGAAGAAATTTTTTGAAGTAGGAGTACACAATTATAGAAAAAGATGAGAGAAATTCCCCTGAGATTTTATGCCAAAAGCAAATTTTCCACATCTTTTGAGGTTCATACATCTGTAGTTCAAAGATAACTATAACGGTGACTGGTAAATTATCCCATGCAAATTTCACCAATGGTAACTGCCATCATATTAAATTCTCTCAAAATATTCATATCATTGTTTATGCTTTATAATCTGGGGATTTCACGTTCAATTTTAAAAAAAAAATTTATGAAAAATTTTATAAAAAAAAATATGTGAAACAACAACAAATATAAATGCATGATGGAATTTAACATTGGTGAAGTTTGTATGGGGTAGCTTAGTTAGGATGAGGTTTTGTAATGTTTTTGTATGCAGCAATTTCTCCTGTTTTTAAATGGACATATTTTCCATATTAATAGAAAATATTAAAGTCCTTACAGAAATAAGTCTCTTGGCCTATCTGACTTGCATCACTGAATATGTATCAACTGAACAATAACTTTTTGAATATTGTTTGAAATTGGTCAATTATTTTAACGATGATGAATTAAACCATCAGCAATTTCTTCATATTTGCTAAAATTACCTTTTGAATGATTTTTAATGACTGTTCCATCGACATAAAAATGAACTTTTGTTTTATTCTAGAGGAGGAAATCAGCAATATGAGGATAGAATTGGAAAAATATGGTATCCAGATGCCTTCTTTTGGAAAGATTGGTGGAATTTTAGCCAATGAAGTGAGTAATAAAGACAATGCTCCTATCAAAAATATTGAAATAGTAAAAAGGCAATATGCTTATCAAAAATATTTGATTGGCATATTAGCATATAAAATTTCTTAAAAATGGTAAAATATCTACACTTTTATTTTCATGGTTAATTTTGTCGTATTTTGAGAATTATCAATGCAACATTCATGGTTATATGCCATACATTATACATCAATTTACACAAATGTAATTTTTAAGGACTTCATGACTTTTTGTTCATTGAAATTTCAGACCTTTTATATCAAGTTCATGTATAAGATTAGAACAATTTTAATTTTATCAAAAATTGAGCAAATCCTCTCTCATTAGTCACTTAGTGGATAACTTATTCATCATTTTCTTTCAGATGTCTGTTGATGATGCTGCATGTAAGTGTATATATATAAAAACTTCTCAACTCTTATTGCTTTTTTTTTTTTTTTTTTTTTTTTTTCCATTTATTATTGCTATTGCCTGAAAAAAATATTTTTTGTTTAGATTGTACCCCCTTTAATTTTGTTTTTAAACTCAAAATGTCTGTATGCTGGGAGGATAGTTACAGTGGCTAATTTCACATAGGTTCATCCAACTAGTACCAAATCAGATCTGCTCTTTGCTTTATGACAACATTATTTTTCACGATATGCTAAAGATGTCATATTGGAACTATTGTCAAAATTATGAGAATCCACCCTCTGAAAAGTCAATAAATTGATATTGGCAATGCTCATGTTTAAGTAGTATTTGTTTTGTATGAGGGAACAGAATGCTTTCAATAACATTTCCTTTTCTCACTCACAAAGGATTACTACATAGACTTTTACTCACTGTGCCAAGTTTTTGCCCAGAAATTGTGAACAGTACTTGGCTTTAGCAGTCTTGATATGTTCAAGATTACCTATTTTGTCCTGTTTGGCTTTGAATTTCAATTATAAATGAATGATTGAATACCTTTTTCTTTTTTTTTTCTTTTTTCTTCTCTTAGATTTTGCTGTATATATATATGAAAATAATTTACTAAGTGTGTAATAAACTGATAACTTATATATATATATATATATATATATATATATATATATATATATATAATGTGAGTGTGTATAAAACAGTTTAGAAATAATCCTTCATGTCATTTATTTACATTTATTTATGATTGTGTTGCTTTATTATTCAATGTTTGCTTAAAAATCTTTTTCTAGTACATGCAGCCATTATTGCCATAAATGATGCTATTGAACATCAAGATGGTACTGAAACATTAAAAGCTCTCCAGAATCCAGCTGCTATGTTGGTCAATTGTCTAGTAGAATTTTCAGACTCCTACCAAATTGTGTTGTTTGAGGCTAAACAAATAAAAGCTGAAAATGCTAGGAACAAGGTGAGAACAATTATGTCATAAATATCAGCTAACAGCTACTCGGGTACAATTCTTAAGTAATCCTGCTCCCCTTAAATTTTTTAGAAATTTTTTTTAGAATTAATAAAACATATAGTCAATGTATTTGCAAACATTACAAAAATCAAAATTCAGTTGCAGAAAAGATAAAAGGGTTAATTGGCTTTTAAATGAAAGAGCAGTGTCTCAACTATACTAAGCTGAAAATAGTCCGTTTCGGTATGTGCCATTGCATTTGCAGCAAACATCAAATGACTGATAAATAGATATCAAGTATATTTTAAGACATTCATTTTGCAATCTGCATTAATGACTGCTTAGATTTTTAAATTGCTCTTCAGATGCAATGGATAAAGTAGAATAAGTCATACAAATTTTGCTCTTAAAACTTTTATACAATTTTAGTTAATGTTTAATTTTGATCAGAAAATATATTTTCTATTTGTTTTGTATTTTGGCACTCTAACATACATTTATATCATGCTTAATTTTTTCTTTCTCAGAGTATTGATCCAAACAGTACATATGAAGCTGACGTTTATGATGAATTACTGACCCAAGCTGAGATTCAAGGTTACATAAATAAAGTTAATAGTAAGTGTATATTTGTTTACACCAACTTTATGAATTTTTTTTTTGTTACCACTCGTTTTCAATGACATGAAACCTATTACAAATAGTGCATATTACTTATAAGCAGGCGTTACAAATAATCAATGGAAATTTTACTAGTCTCTTGTCCACTGTTCTTGGCTGTTGTTAAAAATGAGTTCAGATTTGGAAACAACAAAAATGCTCTATCAATCATTGTACAGATGTGTTATGTATGAACATAGAAATTTGCAAAAACTAAAAAATTGCTGTGAATTCAATTATATTGACTTCAAACTTTTTTTTTTTAAATGATGGTTGCTGTTGCAAATTTATTCTCGAACATTGATTATGCATACTTCTAAATTTTTTTTTTTTTTTTTAAATCATCATGGTGAGAAATGATTTATAAGCTTCAACTTCAACTGGAAAATTTGAAAAATTTCTCGTCAATATGGATTATTCAAAAAAAATTTGATAGTATTGAGAATGGAAATGTGTATCAATTTTTTACCAGTTTACAAAGATTTTAAAGAATCTCTTCCGTCTTGTAAAATTCAATCGTGTGTTAGACAGACTTAGATCAAGTAATTAGATAAAATGGAAGGTTTTACTCTTGTACCTGTTACTTGTCCGGAATTTGTTTTCAGAACCTTTTTTTAAGGATTTTTTAGCTACTGTTTGTAGAAACCATTGAGTCTGAGTAGTATGACAAAATAATCTTTTTCAAATATGCAATCTTCTAATTATAAGACATTTAATGGCAGATTAATTTTATTCAGTCCTTTTGATCAATTGTAGAAAGGAACAAGATTTGATAAAAGTATATTTTCATATTCATTTGTGCTAAGCCCTGAGTTGAGTTCATTATCAATTCCTAATTGTATTAAAATATTTACTATATATACTATGTGTATCTATTTAAATTGTCTGATATAGCAATTTTTGTTAACAAAAAAATTGTTTATCTATTTTCTGGGTACTTTGACAATCTTGTTATTGAGCTCAATTATAATCTCTTAAATATTGTTTTATTTATAGCTATTGGTTTTGGTAGACATTGGATGAATTTCCTTTCATTCTCTGAGGTAATTGGGAAAGCAAGAAAATAATCTCTAAATTGTGCTTGTGTATGTAAAAATGCTATTTAAAATAGGTAGGGGAACAAATCTATCACTCACTCTCAGAAAACAAATGGCATTAAGTCTGAAAATATATGGACCTTATTGATATTCAAAGATTAAGGAGCCGATTTTTGAAAAGAAATGTAAGCTTTGTTATTTATAAGAAATTATGCAAATTTGAATTGTTCGCATTTTAAATTAGAATTGCACTCGTGGCTTTGATTTTGAATTTAGTTTGAGTAGGGAATGAATACTTTCCAAGTTCACAGATGAAATTTTTTTTTTTAATGGGGGGGGGGGGGGCTGTTTCATTAAGTCCTTTGAGAATGAATATTTTTGATAAAATGAGTTTGAGAAATGTTAATGCTTCAATGCACACTTGTAATGTCTTTAAATTAGATGCATCATATCATAATCCACTAAAGGATGATTTCAAAGTACAATTCAAGGGTGACATTTTACCCTTTGTATACTATTTTGAGTTACAACACAGCAATTAAAAATTGATTGAAACGAGTGCATTTGCAAACATTCTAGTCTGGTTTTTATAATCTACCATTAAAAAATTGGAGTGCTTCTATAGATTTGAAATCCTGTATCAATAAAAAGATACCTTAAAAATGTTTTTTTGATTTGCATCTAATTCTGTATTTATTTCTCTTGGATAGTCATAGAAATATTTCATCCTGAAAGCATTTGTTCTATTATGATAAAACAATTTGTTTAAAAAATTCAAATATTTTGAAAAGTGCATTTTTGTCTATACATTGTTCAAATATTTTATAAATGACTACCTAAAACAGGTTTCTTATTTATAGTCATTTGTTTCTTCAGACACTTTTTATTTTATATCCCTTTTAAATAAAATCTGAAAACAAGGCGGAACATTATTCCTGCTTGGTTTGTAAATAGATCAAACCTTGTCTTACCACAATGTACTTTTCACCATTTTGAAAATGGCAAAATGCATCAAGTAACATTTTTAAACAATTATAAATGACTTCATTGAAGATGACATTTTACCAAACCCCAAAAATATCAACATGAAAACATAACCTTTCTGGAAACTATTTTTAATCTCTACATTTTGAGAAATGAAAATTTCAAGAGATCACATAATTTTGATGCTTTACAAAATGAAGCGAGTGCTGAATTCTTGTATCAGTTTTCAAAATGAAAATATATTTTTTTGCAATGGATCAGTAAAATGGTTTGAAGAAAAAAAATTCCTCAATGTTTGTCATGTATCTTGTAAAATTCTGCCTGCCCATTGAAATTATGATTTTTACTAGATGTTTATGCAACTTATGCATGATATCACAAGTTGGATTTATCAGCTAAATTTCAAAACTTATATTCTCTCTAATGGATACATATACAGTGACATAGCTACTAGTAAAAGCATATATAGGAAGTAAGATACAAGAATTTTTAGTTAGTTTCTCATTTTAATTGATATATTATAACTTTAATAATACAAAAATTGATCAAATGATGCTTATCTATATTTTGTTACAGAATGTTTTGAATAAATTCTCTGAAGTACATAGGGGCCCATTTTTACTCTTCATAGAAGAATTTGTAATAGCCCACCCTTGAGCGTAGGTCTTATTGCATTAGATGACAGTTTTCCAGTGGAAGATGACTAAAAAGATCATATAGTGATACCATCAGTACTAAAAACTTTTGAACAAGTTCTATTACTCAATCTGTATCAGGAAGATTTTCAGTGGTCAGAAATTACTGAAAGTGGTGACGATAAAATAAGGCTATGTATAATGGTATATATTTATCTCAGTGTGATATAATCATGCAGATTAAACACTGGTTTCTCTGCTTTTGCCATTTTATTTTTGAAACTTGTATCATTATCAAAACCATATTTACAGACAAGATTTTTATCAAATAAAATAACCTCTTATTTCAGCTCTCATGTGCTTGGATAGTTTAAATGATGCAATTTTAAAAAATGACAGTGGAGCCCTATTGAATGCCTTGACCTCAAATTTCCTTGCTTTGAAAAATGTTAATGCCAATAACATTGATTTTTATATGAAGAATCTGCGAGAAGCCCTTGAACTTAAAAAGGTTTGTGCTTTTTTTTAGATTGCTTTAATATGAAAAATTGTTAAACATGTGCATGAATTTGTTCCACCATTCCCAAAAAAATGCCAGTATAAGTTTTAAGGGTTGTGTAGCAGTTAATCAGACCTGCAAAGTCTCCCGCATTTGAGTAGTTCTTCTGCAATATTTTTTGTCTATTGGTCTCCCCAACGATTTTTGTTGAAACCTGTTTTCTTCTGCATTTTCATTTGAGAAAAAATTCCTTTGGTCTGCTTGACCAGGGGATGCTTTCAATTTCAGTGAAGGCCATAAATCACATGTTGGAAAATAATGCTGTGAATCACTACATGAAATGTTCTCTTGATCTTTGTGTCCCGTGGAAGCTGTCATTTTCAGGGACTGGCTATAAATCAAAGACCAGTATAAAAGTTACAGACTGAAGTTTTAAAAATAAGTAATATTTTAATTTGATTTGTATCAAGTAATGTAGGTTTTTTTTTTTATTGGTAAATCTGAATGAATAAAGATTATTTTGTGATATATTTAGTCTTGTTCTGAAAGGAAAGTGAGGTACTCGTTCAATGTAAAGTTGAAAACTTATTGTAATCTTCAACTCATTTACTTTATTAAAATGTTACTTGTTCCATTTGAAAAATTATTCTATTAGTATAAGTTGAATAAATTAAGATATCTTTGGGACAATTGATACAAAGTATGTTGAACTTTTTTTTAAGAATACAAGAAGTACGTTGCCTATTTTTTGAATAGCTATAAAAAGGTCACTTTATCATTGTAAACCTGCTCTTCCTAAAACCGGAGTTCAAGAATTAAGTTTGTGAAAACATTGTTCTCCTTTTTTGTGATCATCATAAATCTTTACTGTTTTTGAAAGAATAAAAATTCTAAAAGATTGATTAAAACAATCATCTTCCTATAAAGATGATAGATCAGGAGTATATTGGGGTAGGTGAATCAAGATGAATGCACTCCTTGGAAAATGTTCCCTCTGTCTACCATATCAGCAGAAATTTGGCTCAACCCTTGAAGGAACAGTGTTTTTCATTCCCCCCCCCTCCTGCAGTATTTCTACAAAAATCATCAGCATCAGGCAATGATTTGAATTCAAACAGCAAAAATATATACGTTAAAATAATGGAAATGTTTTTCTTTGTCTAATTTATTTTTAGAAAAACTTTAAAAAAATTATTGGGTTTTTAAATTTTTATCAAGTTTTTAAAATCAGATGTTTATTTCATGAGGAAAATTTTCATTCATTCCTACTTTTATGCAAATGAGTGATGCGCGCTTACTTTAATTTTTTTTCAGCAGGTTTGATCAATAGATGTTTTTCAGGCCACTCTGTTGTTTGGGGCTGTGATTCAAGTTACAATTTTTGGCTATTTTCCAAAATATCAGCTCTTAAAAAATGAACTGCGAGAAAAATGGGCTTGCCCTCATAAGCATTCCAATGGTCTAGGAGGGTCTGGCCAATTTTGAAAAATTTAGATTCAAACAACTCTGGGTCAGAGCTAAAAAAGTAAATTGCTTAGATGAAAACCAGGCCCTATACCAGGGTATAGCGAGGAGGGGGCTACCAGTAGAAGTGTTCAATGCTACTAAAAAGCACTATTATATTTTTAAAATCTAAAAAAAAAAAAAAAGAATTAAAATGGTGAAAAATATGCCAAAATGGCTATGGCCAAGAGTATGATGAAAGGTGGAGCATTTTCAAGCACTTGAGATCTGTTGTAATAATGGTTTGTTCTAAAAACTAGCTCACTAAAATTAATTCACATCACATTCACTGAGAGGCCATTTAATTTTCAGGAGGGGCCCACCGCCCACTCAACACTTGGTGATGGGCCTGATAAAAAATTATAAAATGGGTCAACTGTGCACTTTTTAACACTCTTTTAAAACGTTTAACAAAATAATGTGAATATCTTCTTTGAAGTTAGAATTTTGGTAATAATTTCAAGAATATAGCATAAAGTTAGTCGTAAAGGAAAAATAATTCTGCATAATCATTTCTAGAGGATTTTTAAGCAACTCCATGCAGTGTTTACATTTTTTTTACTAGAATTCCAACTTTTTAATTTGAGGTTTTGATTGATGTGTCTACAGAGGGTAAGGAACTCTATTTAAAAAATCTTTCAAAAATGGAATTCACCTCAAAGAAATTTGAAATATATATATTAGCTGAGTTGCCCAACATTGCCTGGAGAAAAAAAAATCTATAAGGATGACAACAATTGGAAGAAAATATTTTAGACATTTCAAAAAAATGCCTATCAGGCATTCGTAGCCTCTCTTGAAACCTTGAAGATTAATTTTTCTGAAAACTGAGAATTATTTCTATCACTTTTAATGTTAGTAGTTCGCCTGTCAAAGCGGGATTTAAATTGTGCATATGTTTCATCAGTATATTTTATTGATATGTTTGAATTTGGATCAGATGAGGGTTGTCTTCTTTGCTCTGAGCACTTGTTTTATTGTCAGTTTAGAGTAAGATACTTAGAATCTGCCAAACTTGTATTAGTACTGATAGAAAGAGAAATTCACATCCATGGTCACTTATGATGAATGGAATGTAAAGGTGCAGTTCAGTATCATAGCTACATTGTGAATAGAACCTCATCTTATGAAACCTTTAAATATATCCTTTCTCAAAACTGACTGACTTCTGGAAAATTTAGGGGTCTAATAAATTGAAAGCACATGAAACTGAAAGAAAAAAAGTAAAATTTTCTACTGGTTTGAACTCTGTCCGCTGATTGTTTTTACCATGTTTCTAAAGACTGGTGTATTGTTATTCGCACTGATTTCTTTTGCACTAAAATTAGTGTTTATTATGTCAGCATGAACAAAGCTTTTTTTTTTTTTTTTTTTTTTTTTTTGTCCCCCTTTTTTAAATTTGACCTAAATGTGCTTTGTAGGTAAATTGTAATCTTCTTGATTTGGGAAATGCCATTGTTTTTTGTTTTTTTGTGATACCTCACTGATTGGGCTAGCACAACTTCCAAAGTTGACTTGCACAGACCAGTGCTGAACCTTAGGCAAACCGCCATAAGCATTGAAAGAAATTAACATCCCTGGTCACTTATAATGAATGGAAAAGAAGGTTGTAATTTTGCATTATAGCTACAATGTAAATAGAATCCTCTCTTATAAAAACTTGAAATATTTCACTTCTCAAACCAGTCAAAATTCCTGAATGTTTTGAAGGTGTAATGAATTTGGAGCTCATGAAATTCGAAGCTGTTTACACACTCGGCTACAGAACCATCATGACTTTGCAACTGTGAATTATACCTCAGAGAGAGAATTTGAAAGAAAAACAAACTTTTGAGTCAGCTCTAGTTTTCTGGGAGTGTGAACAGACCCCCATACATAGCACCTCACATGTTTTTGTGAAATTCAACCTTAAAATGTGTGCTGCAGGCAAATAGTGATCTTTTGATTTTGGATATGCCTATTTTCGACGATTTAACCACTTGGCTGTTATGCCACCATGACTTTGAAACAATGAATTAGTGCCCCCCCCTCCATATATTTTCAAACCATCGTACCCCGCCTCGTGTGAGTACATTCAAATGGATAATGAGAAAAAAAATCTCCCCAGATGATGCTGATTCAAAATATATGTATATTTTGATTTCATAGATCTAATTCCAATAATCTTTGCGGACATTTTTGTTGAAGGAAAAAAAACACACAAAGAAAAAATAAATTTGACAGACTTGGTTTCTCAGTACGAACGGATACCCTATAGAAGTTGCGGAGCTTGGTCTCATGAATTTCAATCTTAAAACGTGTGCTTTAGGCAAATTGTGAGCTGCTGATTGCAGATATGCCTTAAGTGTGGATTTAGTTTAGCATTAGTACTATATTGTAAATAGACACCTCTCCCCCTCCCCCCAAGAAAAAACCTTAAAGAAATTATTTTATCAAAACTGACGAATTTCCATGAGGTTCAAAGGTCGAATAGTTTGAAAAAATGATATTGAAAGGAAAAAAGATCTTTTCCTGTTGGTGTTTGAACTTGGTTCACCAATTCTGTTTTGCAAGACTGTAACTACTCAGCCATTGAACTGCCATGACTTTGAATCTAAGAATTACTGCTCAAGAAAAATTTCTTTGAATAGTATTGAACCCCCCCCCCTCGCATGTGAATAGATTCAAATAGATTACAAAGAAAACACCCTTGATGAGGCTGATTCAAAATATACATAGTTTAATTTCATAGCTCTAACTTAATAAGTTTTTCTGAAAATCTTAAATGAAAAAACATAAAGAAATGTATTTTCCAACAGATTTGTTTTCTGAGTGCAAGAACGGAGAAGGCATAAAAATCGACCATTCTCTTTTTGCATAATTTGACTTAAAGATGTGTGCTGTAGGTAATAATAGACCTGCTGGTTCCAAACATGCCTTTGTTTCTGCTCTGTGATGCATAGTTCTCAACATCTTGTAGTACAAACCTGTGCACACAGGTATGCATACACATTAGTAGTTTATGAAATATATATATCATCAGCTTTATGATATTTGCACATGCATTTGAATTTTTTTAACAGTATTTTTTTATAAATTTTTCATGATTGACAAATGTAGATAGGTGAGATTTAAATCTGACCATAATTAGATAATCTTCAATGTTTCTTAGATGTAGAGTGTTCCTAGACATAACTTTCAAAATTATGTTCTAAATTAATACTGTTTCACACATGGATGTTTATCCCTTTTCACTTCCAAACAAAAGAGAATATAAGACTTAATAGCGAATGCACACTGAGATTTTTTTCCAGTCTGATTCCCCAGATTTAAATAGCTATCATATCACTCATTCTATATCCATTGTCCACACCTATTGCCAAATTTAGTTTTGCACTAACTATTAATCAAATCTTCACTCATCATTCTACCATAAACAACAAACTGGTTTAACCTGTTTGCTGCCATGGACGAGATAACTTTTCTTACGATAGTGTCTTTTTTTTTTTTTTCATACATTTATCAAATATTCTGTTGTGGATATTAGTTGATTCATATGAAAGTAAAACCATTTTAAACATACAATGAAGACTCTCTCTCTCTCTCTCTTCTTTTTTTTCTGAAAAAAAAAAAAACCTGGCAAGGAGTTACAATGGTAAAAAAAAGTTTGGCTGTGAACAGGTTGAATCAATAAATATGGTAGACACAACTGAAATCTAGTCTTTGTCTTAATTATACTTGACCTATAAGCTTGGCAACATATCTCCTGGCAGTCTCAAATAACAAACGCTGTTGTCTGCTTTTAGGCTGACTAAAAGTTTAAACATATCACAGAATAATGCTTCTGTATCTGAAAGTGTTCTTTTTACTTATCTCTACTTTCTTCACCCTCGAATGAAATCTGAGATTTAGTCTCTTGCTATATTGTCTATACAATTGTTTTGAATAAAATAAAAATACAAGTTTTTTTGGGGGGGAGATCAGACAATTTGTATTAATTTGTTTGACAAAAAATCTGTATGAGATACAATTTCACAATAGCTGGTCATTAAACTGTAGTGAAGAATACTTATAAAATTTCCAATCTTAACTGATTATAGAATAATAGCATTCACTTCATCAATTTCAGTATGATATTTAATGAATGTAATCAGATACATTGAAAGTGAATTAAACTGATAAACCTCGGGTAACAATCCCATTTGAATCTGTATTAGTTCGCAAAGGTCACTGGAGAATTGTTTTCACTGATTAGTTAAATTTTGGAGCATTGAAAAAGATTGTTTTTTTTGGGGGGGGGGGGGGTTCACCATTTTTCTCAGTGCAAGAACTGGGCAAATATTAAAAGCAATCACTTTTGAAACATGTGAGTTAATAGTATATTAGATGGTGGTGCTTTTTTTTTCACTGAGAAACTTGTTACAATTACTGACTTATCCATGTGACTTGGAAAACAACTCAAAAAGACCCACTATAATAAAAGTTGATTTGTGAAGACGCGTAAAAATTTATTTTATCACATCATTAGCAAGAAAAGTGTCTTTTCAGGCTATTTGATGTATTACTCTTAATCAAAATTTGGTTGCACATGAAAATTTATGCCACTTTCCTTTCTAGTTATTGATATCCATCTATCTACAGTGTTCACGTCCCTATTTCTTTGAAGGTAAAGCAGACAGTAAAACAGGATTTCATTGAAACAGCGATTTTGATCCTGATTCAGATATGGTTAGTTACTATAATCCATAATTTTAAACATTTTTTTAATGAGCTTAAATTCATTATGAACTGTATTATTCAGTATTCATTACAAATGGTCAAGTAAACCAATTTCTATTGCAGAATAATAATGGAGATGATGTTAGGCTCGACAAGGATGATATTCAAACTGCCACAAATGTTGCCAACGAAGATGCTGAGGTAGAATGCCAAAGTATGTAACTTGATTTTTCTGTCATTTTGTCCCAACTTTTTTTTTAATGAAACTGCAAACTTATGAATGAATATCAATATTGTGTTCAAATTTGAAAATTCCAAGATTTTTGTTGCTAATTATAGTTCTTGGGATGATTTTACTTTTTGCTTTCTGTGTCAATCGTAAATTTTTACTTTAAAAAGCTTTGTGTAAAAAGCAGATGAACATTATAATTTACACTTGTGATAATGCCATCCACAATTCTTTGAAATAAAACCAATTTGATATATCCTGAAGGAACATGACCTGCAGTTAAAGAATTAAAAAAATATCTTTGATAAACATTCAGAAAATTTAACATGAAAGATGGATATTTATTTATATTATGTACGTTTTTGTATAAATACTTTAGTTCTATCTTTATTGAAATGTTTCAATTAGATGCTTCTACAGACTGACATTTCTCACCCACCCCATATACCTTTTTAATTGTGAAGTAGAATTATTTTGGTGTCATATTTCTTTTTTCTAGAGATCTGTTGTTCCACTATTTATTATGCTCCCAAGATGAATTGAAATTTGCTTCATGTTTAT
The DNA here is from genome assembly GCA_963457665.1 of Thysanoteuthis rhombus. NCBI lineage: Eukaryota > Metazoa > Mollusca > Cephalopoda > Oegopsida > Thysanoteuthidae > Thysanoteuthis > Thysanoteuthis major. The sequence goes on from OY735201.1 coordinate 33,384,992, forward strand.
TCTCTACAAATGGCTTTTTCTTTGCTGTAACAAATTATGCTGAATATATTCATTTGATAGTAATAATTATGCTTAAATCATTTAAATGACTGATACTGTTCTATCTTTCAATCAAGTTATAATTTGTGACTTGACAAAAGTTATATTTGTCTTTTGTTTCAATTTGTTTATGATCAGTAAATAACCCAATTACCATGAACTTTGTTTATCTGGTTTTACAAGTCAGTTATTATCATTCGATTCATTTAGAGATTTATTGAACAACGCTAAAAAAGCAAGGAACTTCAAGAAGAGTGAACTATTTGTTTCACTTTTATAAATAAATATATTGCAAAAATGATTGTCTTAAGCCCTGTGAAATGAATGAATTTTTTCTAAAATATTATTCAGTGATGTTATTTTATCTCTTTTCTAGAACAATCAGCTGTAAAAAATATCAACAGTTGTATTGAAAATGGAGATGCAATGCAACTAATGAAAGCACTCCAGAATCCAGCTGCCCTTCTGAGTCCAGTTGATGACACTGCACCAATGTTGTACTATGATGAATTTTGCAGTATTAGAAATGAAAAACAAGCTCCTTTGGAGTATCATGAAATTTTTAATGCTGTTAAAAGTAAATTGAATATTTTTAAATTTCTAAAGCTTATTTTTTTTTTCAATTCTGAGTTCTTGAATGAATCAACATGAGTGAAATGCATTATTGCTTTATGTATACATGTCATCTTTATTAGATACTGGGTTTTTTGTTTTTTTTTAAATACTGCAATGAGAATTTTGAATAACTTTTCATTGCATGAAGAATTTGAACTGAAATTATAGTAAAAACTGTTGATGTTGAAATTTTTTCCACAAAGTTTGAATTCCTATGCTTCAGTTGTGTGACCACTGGAATGATTTGACTTTTCTGTGTGGTGATTGAATGTGACGGATGCAAGTCAAATCAGCTAGTGCAGGATGATACCTGCTCAGTAACCAACTCTGGTTTCTTCCCAGCAGGAAGCAAGCTTTTCCAAATCGTTCATGTGGCCACACAACTGAAGTGTAAGAACTCCAATTTTGTGGAGAAGTTTAAGCGCGTCTTCAATTTATAGTTGAAATTTTATTTCAAAATCTAAATGCAATAAAGATATTCTAGATTTTAACTGTAATTTCTTGGAATACACTGTACTATTTATCAAGTTTGTTTTTTTTTTAACCCAGAATGGCTTAGAAGCTTGATTATTGTGAAAAAAAACTTAGCTTTATCTCCGTCTGAACCATTAGCTCTGTTTAAAACAAGTTTTCAGCAATTGCAATCATGTTTCTCTGAATTGTGACACAAAAAGGAAACACTAGACTAACACCATTTTAACTGTAAATTTTAAAAAATGTTAATGTGCTCTAGTAATCTGCAATAAATGCTATTTCTATTTTGGAATATTTGAGTGTATTTGAAACTTCAGAATTGATACACCATTCAACCAATTGTAACTCAACCCAGTTGTTAATGCATTTTTCAATTCAATAAAAAATCCCCCCAGTGAATTTCTGTGGTATGAGCAGTAGCTCTTTTGTTCCAATTTATTTACATTTATTGCCAGATAGGTGATTTTGTTTTGACATCACTTGATCAGAATGTTTACATTTTCATACATGATAATTACTGATAGATTACATGTGCATATATCATTATCCTAACCACCATTAGCATTGAAAATAAATTGAAACTGTTCCCATATAATATCAGTTTCTATTTATTTCTATTGCATTTTTGTTAGTTCCTGTGTCAAGTTGGAATTGTTCCATTAGTGCAGTTTAGAATGCAGAGTTGATTTGAAATAGTCTTCAAATGCAATGATTTAACAAAACTTATAAAAGTTGTAACTCTTTTACGTCTAAAACAAAATGATCTGTGATATAATATTACATTGTTAGTTCTCGATGAAAACTTGTGAATCTGATTTGAATATATTTATTTACCTCTGCTCTGAAATAAGTTTTTATTTGTTTACTTTTTCTTTCTAGTACTTTCGGCCATTGCTGCTATAAATGTAGCCATTGATCGAAGAAATGCTCAGACCACATATAATGCCCTGTGCAACCCAAATGCACACATTGCAGGGTTGGACATTGAACTTAGTGAGAAATATATGAATGGTTTAGTTAACGAGAAACAAAGGAAAATTGGGGTAAGTATCTGATTCTAAATTTATTACTCCCCCACCCCCCTAATGAATGCTAGAAGTACATTTATAACCTTGCAGAAATATTATTTCGGAAGCAATATTTTACATTTATGTAATCTCTTGCTAATTTCATCTCAGTCTATTTTTTATCTAATCAAGACTGAATGCTCAAGTGCAGTTTTTTGGGGTTTTTTTGGGTTTTTTTTTTCCTATGATATATCAAATTTTCATAAAGGTATTCTGCTTATATGTGCCAAACTTTGTAAAGATTTTGTCTATTTTAGCAGTAATGCTTCATTATTACCCTCCAATTATGCAAATGAATAGAAGTAGTCAAGTTTCAGTTCAATATTTGAACGAGTATTCTGTTGATTCTACTTTGCTAATCTTTCAAAATATTATGTTCAGAAGTGTATACAAACTATTTTTATTGAATAAAAATGTATCCTCATTCTACTCTTCCTTTTCCCAATAGCATAGAAAAATGTTATGTGTTTTTGAGTTTTTAAAAGCAAATTATTACCAATGATTGAGTTGAATGTTAGCAAATGAAAGTTATCAACAAACTTATCTAAAGCTTTGAGAAATTTCAGTGATGTATGAATAGAAATCATGACATTTGTGATTTCCATGAGTATTTAGATAAAGTATGATCCAACAATACTTAGAATAAGTTCCTTTTTCAGTGCAAATGGAGTGAAACAAAACTCAACTTGAACTGTTAATCACTTCTTTCTAGTTTACGACATTTGTAGGGAAAATATGTTTTAATATTGAAGTTAAAGATTTTTTTTATCCATCAAAGGAATAATGTACTAAACTGTTTTCAATGGTGCCCATGGTGAAAATTAGATGCGATAAAAACTTTTCTCACAGAACAAATGAGAAACGGTCTGATTTTGATGTTTATTTCTGTCACAAAATTGTAATAACAAACCAAGGACATTCTTTTAAAATGCATACATTGATTTTATTTGTAGGCACCCTGTGAGCAACTCACTCACCATGAAATAGTGATGTGTGTAGAGAAAGTTCATCAACAAGTACAAGAGGAGCATGAAAGTGAGTGCAACTGGACTTTTATTCTTCCAACAGATGCAACTTATGCATACAATATAGTCTGTATTGTATATAATTTTTGATGCCAGATTATAAATCATGAAATCCACTAAATAGAGTTACATTTATTTAACACACTTGGGTATGTATGAGATACTTCTAATCTTTTAATGAAAAACAATTTGATCAGTTGAAAGTTCAAAATAATTTGAGCTACCGGTTAAATCCATTTATCTCTTGGCCTGTATATTTTCACTTTAAAAGACCTTTTAGCACTTCAAAATTTTTATTCTAATTCTATTGATATCGGTATGAAAATTTTATAGTTATTGTGAATGAAATCATCTTTAAAGTGAGTTTATGGACTTGATCATCAGCAGTTATAGGTTGTCTTGTTATAGTATTAAAATTTTTAGGTGATCAGTAGAGTAAAATTTCTTGAATCTGTTCGGAAAGTAAGATATTCATTGTATCAGGAATGATTAGAGAACAATGGAAAATCTTGACTCCTTATAATTTTATTTTCATTTTTTTTTCTTTATTTTTTCCCCCAAATTAGGGATTCATGCTATTGGTCTGATCAATGATGCCATCTTCAAAGGAGACATGATGGCAACGCTAGCTGCCCTACAACAGCCTGCTGCACAACTCAAAGACGTGAGAGAGCAGCAGGCACACCAGTATTTGATTATGCTTACTGATAGGAAAAAGAAGAAAGCTCAGGTAAAATAAATTTTTATTATTGGAATTTTTTCAATTTCATGCTCAGAATTATTACAGATTTTAATGATTGTTTTAGCAAAAGTAAAATGGAATTGCATTTTCCAAGAACTCAACACTTGAATTGACATAATTGAGGGATTGACAGGTTGCACAGCTTTTGATATCTGATGTATTCTAATATATTCTCATTAGTATTTACTATGTTTTTGTCAAACCTTCAAACTTGACCTCAATTTTTTAAAATGTTTTTTTCAGTTTTTATGGGCTATTTACTTTCCTAGAATAATAATTGGCAAAATCATTATAACCATGAAATTTTTATTTATCTATGCCGTTGAATTTTTAATAAATGTTTATAAAATCTGTAAGCCTGCATGTGTACCGAAACTAATTTTCCCTATAGTCACCTTTTAGATCTTCACATTTATTTCATTGATCGTTCAATCCTTCATTGATCCTGGATATCATCAGTAAAAGTCCTGGAACTGCATTATCATGACTGTACCAGCCTAGTTATCTCTCTAGTCTGAAAACTGAAAGTTAGGTTGTAATAGATCTGAGGATAATCAAAACTGCAGTCACATTGCATAGGTATGATGATGATCATCATTGATGTGTGAAAGGTGCATTGGCCTGAATTTAAAAAAAGACATCCGACACTTCTCTTGTTGTTGAGGCATAATGTAAATAAGTTTGAGTCAGGCAAGAGCTCAGATTAGGATGGTTATTGCAAAACCATGCTTCTAGATTGTGCCACTAATCAATATGATCTCTTTGCTATCAGGGTTGAACTTGGGTCATCTTTCAGACTTTCTCCCTCTAACTGACGGATGGTAACCTGTCTTCATGTTGTTGTTTGGATATAGCATCTTCATGTGCAGGCACTAATAATAGTCTATCTTACTCATTTTGTTTTAATTTTAAGATTTATACTTCAATTAGAATTCCAGTGTATTTTTGTGCTTTTCAGGAAACCCAAGATGAAGACATAGTCCTTTGGCTTGAGGAAATCCAGGAAACTGTTCTTGAGGCTAACAGGGATGAAGAAGAAACCATAAAGAGTATAGAATATTTTTTTTTTTCTTTTTCCAGAATGCTAATTTGACTGATTATTCTTAATTAAATTTTTTATACTTTTGTGGAAAATATTTGGTTACAATTTCAAGAGTTGCTATCAAATAATAAAAATGCAATTTTATTGAATAGAAGTGTGCAGAAAATTCTGAATGGTCAGTATTGTAAATAAAAGCTCTATTACAAGGAACAGCTCAGATTATTTTTGTATGTATTCATTCATCTTGCTTGATTCTAGACCGCGATGATAAACCTATAACATGCCATGGACTTTGGAAAAGTCATTGAAGTTGAGGCAACTTTTTCAGCTTCATCTTGTCCTAGTTTTTTGAACTGTCAGTTTTATAAATATATTAGATGAATAGGATGCTTATCCATAAGCATTTACCTAAAACTAAAATACGTGGAGGTGACACTCCTATAAAAAGGTTTGTTTTTTTTTGTTTTTTTTTAAATTGAAATTCCCACTTGCTAGACTAAAAAGGTTTCGAACACTACAGTTGTTTTTTGTTTTTTCTTCTCTCTCTCTTTTTGATCCCATCATGAGAATGGGATATGAATTCATTTCTTTTCCATTTCAGTGTCTGTTGGTATCAGAGACATCAATGCTAACCTTGACCAAGATTCCTCTGAAGTCTTATTACAATCTTTACAATCTCCTCAAGTCCAACTGCAAAATTTACGTCCTTCTTGTGCTAATGAGTATATGCAACAGCTGAGAGCAGTACGTAAAGAAAAAGCAACATTGGGTAAGACAACTTTAGCAATTTTTCTTTTTACTTTTACTGTCAATAAATATTGTATATGAGTACTACTGTTTATAAGGCTAGGGTGTTGTCAAAAGATTCAAATGTAAGCTATATATATATATATATATATACTAGTTGGGGTATACAGCATTGCGGGGGGGGGGGATCCAAATCTAACGACACCGTGAAACATGTTTTATAGAAATTCGTATTTTTTTTATATAAAGTATACATATTTTCTCCCATTTGTAATGTATTTACATTTCATGAATTTTACTTCTAAATTGAAGAATGTGGAAAACTTGATCAGGACAAATTTCCCCGTGCACTCTGCAGACAATTGATTACACTCAAGCCGTATAATAGGGTGTAAGTACTCCATTGGTGGACTAGCATCCTGTCAAGGGAGGGGGGGGGGTCATAAAAACTTGTAAGAATCAAGTCCTTGTTGTGACCAGAGTTGAAACTTGCAAGGATCACAAAGCTGACCCATGCAATAGAAACCAGGACCTCGTCAATGAGAGTTGGCTTTTGAGAGATGACCACTTATCAGAACATCATTCTTATCAATTTCTAACAAGCTTTTACTTCAGAGAGCATTTAAAATCGGCTCTGCTTGACACAGCTCTTTTCATCTAGAGATTGTGTCAGTTCATTGTTTCACTCTCTCTTCGAAAGATAAGTTTTGGCTATGTCACAAGTTTAAGTTTTGTGATTTTGAAGAGAAAAATCAAGAGTTAACGGTTCTGTGCAAAGCTATGACTGCATTGTATGGCCTATAGAAAAAGTTACTCTATGGACCAATTTTTTGTTGGATTTAACTGGAAGTTCTTTACAGTTGTGTGATTCCAAATACCCAATTCATAAGATATAAAAACAGCGCTTGGCTTTATTCTTCACAATAAGAGTTTGTGAAAATATTTTGTACTTCTTTGAGGCAGAACTTTAGTCTCAGACTTGATATATCAACTGGGAAATAGTCAGTATTTCCATTTTACAAGAAGTTTGCTACTGTGAGACTTACCAAACTCTTACTTCTGGAAAAAGGAACAGAACTAACTAGGACTTGTCTAAATCTTTATTGTGACACCTTCAGCCAATGACATCTAATCTCTAGCTGCTTCTCTAGTTGAATTTCTGTTTTTATTATGTCTTATATTTGTTAATATTATTAGTATGCTTCTCTATCTTGTCAAAAATAGGTCCTCTGGAGCCCACATTCAAAAAGAGTATAATAATTTTCTTTATAATCTACAGAGTAGTTTCTATGAAATAAGAAATGGGATTTTAAAATACCATGATCTCACAAAAAGCATATCAAGTAAAATAACTTGATGAATGTGTCAATAAAGAATGTTACATGTCACTATCTAAATTCAGCTTGTATAGATTCACTAATTTTTCAGTTTCTTTGTTGAAAAGTGTCTTATCAGTATATTAACAAAATCTTAGTGTCACTTTTATGCTATTTAACTTAAGTCAAATGAACAGCAAGAGATTCAATTGTTGTAAAATATTTTATTTGCAGGAGAAACTGGAACTGGATGGATGATGAATAAATCCAACAGAGGTTTCAAGTTCTTCTACAATGTGAATACTGGGGAATATGCATGGGCTCGAAATGAAAATATTGTTAAGGATTTTTCTATCTTAACTAAAGCAGAAATTCAGGTTAGTACTTTTTAAGAAATGAAAAAGCTGTATTATTGACTATCTTGAGGGAAAATGATTTTACCAGTATCTTTGAAGTTTCCAATAACTTGACTGAATCCTTTGCAAATTTTACTTGCCTCCATTTTGTTAGATGCATACTTCAAAGCTATATTTGCACAGGAATATTTGTAAAATAACTGTTTAATTTGGTTTGTTTAATGAGAAGATACTATAAGTCAAGATTGGTGTAATTTTCAAAACCATAAATTTTTTTGTATTATTCATGTTATGTGGACACTAAGAGCAGCAAACACCTAACCATGTGTTAGGGAAAATGAAAACAAAAATCTTGCTGGGTTAATCATAACTAGATTTATGTTGAAAATTTTAGCAAAGTGCCATTTTCATAGTTTGTGGTATTCAAAAGAAAAATAGACTCCTCTATGATCAAGCATACTTATCGGTTATCGATTTTTCTTATTATTCAAAAATTGAATCCTCAAACTTGAGATTGTCTTCAAATCGATAAATCATTGGGTACATTTTACTGTCAAATGTTTTTTGTTTTGTTTTTTCCAATGCCAGACTATTTGATATTATAGTAATAGCCAATGATAGTATGAATTTAATGCCACTTTTCTTTTCTCTCTATATTGACCAAGAACAATCATTCAGTACATTGAGGTGATTGGTTATGGATTAATATAGTTGTTCTGATTCACTTTATCTGGTTATTTACAATGTAATTTAAGATTCAGTGTGAAATGACAATGCCATAATTCATCAGGATTCAGGTATCAAAGTTGTAATATTATTGATGACTTGTACGACTAAAGATTTCTTATAAGGTTTTTTTTTTTCTTCACTAGCTAAGTTTTAAAAATTTAATGGTTAAAAGGAAAATTTATTTTGAAAAACTCACAAATGAATTTAAATTTGCATAAATTCTAGTATTGATGAACATAGCTTCAATACTCTTTTGAAAATTGTTTCTTTGAACTGTGCTGTGAAAAGCTAATATAAAGTTTTGAGGTGAAGTATATAAAATTTTTGTTGCTGTCACTTGGGGAGTTATTTTTGGCCAATTTGTGTCATTTTATAAGTAGTATATACACTTGTATGATTCAAATTATTCATCTTTAGCTTTTACCCATTGGTTATTTTCTCAAGTTGAAGTACAATATTTCATGACAGTATTCTTTTTATTTTTCTTCAATTTCAGAATGTTCTCACAGAAGTTCAAGAAGCATATGACAGAGAACTTCTCTTCCAGGCTAATGAAGGTTTTATAATCTTGGTACAAGCTCTCATCCGAGGTTATCTCACTAGAAAAGCATTCAATGATCGATTAACTTATATAAGATCTCAGAGTCCTGCCATAAAAAAGATTCAGGTAATTTTTCTTTGGTTTCATGATGCAGTATGTTTGATTTGTATATTTAGAAAGTAGCTGATAGGTCTTATTCAAGTGTAGAGTTGATGTAATGCAATAGAAATATAAAACTGATAGTTTTCAATAACTGCTTGTGTATCCATTTGAATGTTTGAAAAGCTTTTCTTGCTGGATGGGAAGATACTTATAGTATCTTCCCTCTCCAAAGTCTGTCCTCTGTTCCATTGGAGTTTTCATGTTACCAAGGATTCAAACAAGGAAAATGTTAGAACTGCATAACTCAGCAAACAATAGAATTATAGCAGTCTTCATTGTATGTGATATAATGAATTTATCAAAACCAACAACAGCTTTTGTATTCTAATTGTCTGTTAAATTTGCAATATTCAACAAAGTACTGAAGTGTATTCACTCTTGGCTTTTCTGATGAAAGAGGTATGACTACATTAGATTTATCTGGTTGATAAACAAAAGATAAAGGGGTGGATATCATTCAGGAGACTTGAGTATTAAAATTCAAAATGTAGAAAATGTTTACATGAATCTATTTTTTCTTTTTTGTATTTTATCTTTTATTTTACGAACTGTTTAACAGGTTTCTCCTGTTTTTATGGGAGTCTGGCTGGTTATCTATCCTCTGCATGTACTAGCACTGATGGAACTAGAGGGCTGAAAATTCAAACATTCACTCTTGTGTCTAGAAAAAACTTTTTTTTTTTTTTTTTCTTTTATATACCCCCCCCCCCACCCCGTTTTTTTGTGTGATATTCAATTTTCAATGTAATTGTATGCTTAGTTATTCTGTCTGGTGGTGTTCATGCTTGTTTTTGTTTTTTTCGAAAATTCTGACATTTTTATTATCACTACCCAACAAAAGTTGAGAAAAGTGATTTGTTCATTGATCACCACTTTTTCCTATTTTTAATTGACCCTTCCCCCCCCCCATATGGCATGCTTTCAAAAGATGTTGGTCACATGATGGTTAGTTTTGAGGCACTAATCAGACCTGTTCCAATTATAGTTTGTTATATATATGGAGAACGCAAGACATTTTCTTTGATATTCTTGAGAATACCTTGGGAATATGAATAATAATCATAATAGACTCAAACTATTTTTCTAAAATCAAATCTAAAACTACACATGAATGAACATGTAAATGATATCGTTTACATTAATTCTGAGAAAGACTGGAAATAAGCAAAACCAAAAGTCGAAGGTTCAATTATTAGAGCACCAAGAATTCTTCTCCACCCCCACAGACAGAGACTTTCCGAAACTTGAAAATAATTTGATTTTTCTTTATTTGACAGGCGTTTTGGAGAGGTACTCATCAACGAAAACTTTACAATGACAGAAAGCAGTATCTTAAAGATAATACTGCAGCTACTATCAAGGTAATGATACCATTTTCTTTATTATTATATTAATGAGTTTTTCTTACTAACTTTTGTACTTAGTAGAAATAAAGTTGTAAGAGGCAAATATTCTTTATTTATGATATACATTTTTTTTCTTTTTTTTTTTTTTTTTAAGTACAAGATTCTTCCCCTACATTTCTATCTAAAATTGGCATTTGCTTAAAATTAGGAAAGAAAATTTTTGCTAGTTACCATTTATTTGCTTACCATGTGTACATATGCATAGACATATAATGTATGTGTGGAATATACAATTTGTTTTGTATGAATAGTTGTTTCTATTAGATAACCTTGTTGACTAAATTTTAAAAATTTTGTTTCTATTTCAGTTACAAGCTAACACCAGAATGTATTTGGCTAGGAAGCATTACAGAAATAGGCTTAAATATTTTAGAGATAATGTAAGTTACTGTTTTCTACTTTTTTCCTCTTGAATGATATTTTCAAACTGGGCCACAGCTGAGGTTTATAAAACACAGAATGCAAAGAAAGTTACCCGGATTCAATTACTGTACATTCTCGCATTAGTCAGTGGTTTTCAACCTGGGGTGCTGATATCAGTCATTGCAGTAGGTGAGAACTATTCATGAAGCTTCCAGATTTAAAATCACCCCCACCTACCTGAGAGCTACCTTAGGCAGATTGTTATCTTTACAACATTAAATTCAAAATGTGGACAGCTTGAACTATTTTTCAATGACAAAACTACCATTGTGATAATAAGTCTGCTGCTTTTATTTGTTCTGCAATTGGTTTAACCCAACCTCAACCCTACAGATGATTGGAGAAAAAATTTCAGTGAATTTCAATGTGATGAAAAAAATGTAACCCAACCCTAAACATATCTCAAACTCATATCATTTGTGATAATAAAATACAATTTAAATGGTCAAGTTTTCTGCTTTCGTTTGGAAACGAAATTTTTGACAAATTCAGATAAAGTTTATCAAAAAGTGAGGAAAAAACTGATCAGAGAAAATTTCAAACACACAGTGCAGCAAAATCTAATGCAGAAAAGATAACGATCACTGTTTCTTCTTTTTAAGGACCATATTTTTATTCTTCAAATTCAGGAAAATATATCTGTAGTCTCTTTTTTGAAATAATATAAAAGTTTGTTGTTTTTTTTTTCCCCCTCTTTTAAAAGGAAATTCCAAAAAGAAATCAATAATTTGATGTATCATACAGTGTGCGAGTGACAATTTTTTTTTTTTTTTACCTTTATGGTCTAATGAAATAATGGGAAGATGCCCAGATTGGTTTGGTAGTAGCTATGGCCCTGTTATCAAAATTTAAAAATGATTAATATTTATATATATTCCCTTAACCATCTTACTTCAATTAATTTATGTTTTATTATTCATTCTTAATGCCTTTAAATGATGCATATATTACTGTTTTTGTTTTAGATAAATGCCATTATAAAAATCCAAGCATTTGTCCGGTCAAACCTTGCAAGACATGATTACAAATCCTTAGGTGAGTATGTGCTATAAGAGAATTTCTAGGAACCCTTGATATCTTTCTACTTGTGGATTTGAAGAGGGATGTTTTGTGATGGATCTAAACCAATTTTTTTCTTCACTTTCTTGTCACTCACCCTTTCTTTTCTCTCTCCTTTTGTGTTGCTGCTTCTCTTTTCTCCAGTTTCCTCCTAGATCTTCACATTCTAGCTATTTCTCCTCCTTGCTCCCATCTCACCATCCAAGCTGCACTGTAACACTTTGCCTTGTTCCTAATTTGTCATACTACTCAACCTGGATCTGTATGTTGTTCGGGAGAGATCTGTTTGAATGTGCTGTCTGAATATGTCACTAGTACCGCCTGGTTTCTGATGACTGATCTTAGTTGTATCCCATGGTAATTTGTAATGCCTTTTAGTAGTAGCATGTTTTGTGGTGCAGAAGGAATTAAACTGAAATAAGTCAAATGATCATTATTGATGAGAATCTCCTTTTATTTTATTATCAGCAGTTGCAACTTTTTAGCACGTGTTGTTTGACATAGACTTTTGCCAAGATTTGCCAGACATCTTTATCATAAGCGTCTAGGAGCCAATACTATCTGAACTTGTCTAGTTTGTCACACCAGCATATATTTTGCTAGCCACATTTAGGCATATGATCTCTGGGAATTTACATTAGTTGTGATGTCCAGCAGTTGTCCAATATTCTTGCAAGATGGGCACCCTATTGCTATTTGAGTTTTCTAATGGTTTCTATATCACTGAATTTTTTTTTTTCTAATGTACTGTGCTGTCTTGTGATCTGTGATATTGAGCATGGTTTTCAGCTTGAGGATCAATATTTTGGCTAGATTCCATGTTACAGCTCCATAGGTGACTATCAGGAGGATGCATTGGTTGTATACCCTTCTTTTTCATCCTGTTAGGATTTTCTTGTTCTTTAAAGTTGAGTTTGCTCTGCTGAAAGTTTTCCAGTCTAGACTGATTCTTCACTTGAGTGAGATATTCACAATTACTGTAATGGAGATGGTAAAGAAATGCCTGTAGTTTGATTGATTGAATGTTACTTCCTTGTGAGTAGAGATGTGAATGGTAGTGAAAGAGATGCCTTGCATTAACCAAGTCATGACAGACTTACAAACCACATCTGGACCAAATAGATGCTCTGTTTTAAGTTGTAAATATACAATTTGAACAAAGTGAAATCACCAGTCTGAACATCTGAGAACTGGTTTCATTTGCTGGCCTGCTCAAGTTGAATGTATTAAGAATCAGCACTATTAATCAAAGCTCTGCCTTCAGGCATCTGTTACCTATTTCCTCTGAAACTATGTTGGATAACTGGTTGATGAATGTGCTTTTCCGCAAACATCTTGATTCTCTCGGAGTCCTTCCAATGTAGGGCTGCCAAGGTAAACTGATTTTCTCTGAAATCAATATTGTGGCATAATCTAGTAAATCGAATGAGCTGTATCCCATGGAGAGACATTCATCATCTTACAGGAGTCCTCAGCTCCTAATACTGAATTCTACTCAGTTATACTGATGAACTTTATATTAATTCTGGGTTCAAATCCCAATAAGGCCACCTGCTAATTATTTTCCATTTTCAAATTTTTGTTCAATTTATTACTGCTCTAATCAGTTACACGAATTTCATCTAATTTTAAATTGAGATTGCAAGCTTTTTTCTTGTATCATTTTCAAACGATACGTTTATGTGCTAAATAAGATAAAAATGTATCTATACTCTGTTTATTCATTGGATGTATTATATTTTCTAAACTAAGTTTTTATTATTGGTTTAAACATTTATTTTTTTCCTTTTTTATACTTGAAGCATCTTTCTAGATTCATCAAACATTCTCAAATTTTACATTTTATTTTCAATTGGAACAAATGAAATAAAATGAAAAAAAAAAGTCAAATGTAGCATAAAAAATAACTAAAGGGGGTTTTGTCATAGAGGTTTGCCAAAAAATCTACCTTGTTATAAAAATGCTCCACACTGTCTCAAAAACATGTATGGAACAGACTTGAATTATATTTTTGAGGTTATGGATTTTTTTTATTTATTTTATATAAAAGCCCAGATTCTTGAGTTGAGTAATAAGCAAGTTTGGTACTCTGAAGTTCACAATTTTGAAAAAATTTAAGATTCAGTTTTACTGCATTATTTCCAACTCAAAGTTTACCATTCAATTCTATTGTACAGGAATAAATAATTTCCCTGCTTTCTCGTTTGTGTTCACAAACAGATAAAAAAAACATTCTGTCAAAGTAAGTTACTATAAAGTGTTATTGCTTTGAAAATATTTTATTTTGTGTGTTCAATTACTATACACAATTTTTCTTTTTAGGAAATAGCATTATTTCCTATTACAAATCCTTAAGTATTGAGCATCTATTAATTGTAAATAAATATACACGATGGAGAATATTTTCGAAGGTTAGACTTCCATTCCCTATCCTTTAGATAACATTTTTTCTTTCTTTCCTTTTTGCTAATGGTAGATTCTAACAATTGCAGCGTCTGCAACTTGGTCAGCTCCAATTTGTTGCCTTAAATCACTGTGATTTTCTCACAACTGATTTAAGTGCTTGAACTCAAGGACTGGTGACTGTTAATAGAAATTTGCCTCTTTCTCTCTCTCATCTAACCACTTGGTTAAATTTGTCATGTACATTCAACACTTACTACACATGAAAAAGTTCTTGAAGGTTTCATTCGTGAAATGGGTGAAATATTTGTACGCATTAATTTCAATATACTCATTAACTTCTCAGAAATATTGATGCATAAACTTTTCCAAAATTGATTAAATCTTTCTAAAAATGCAAATTGTCAGATGTAAAATTTTACATTTAGATAATTGCCTGTAGAACAAGCATACTTTTTCTAATTGATGCCTCAATTTGTCATCCATAAAAGCTATGGTGCATATAAGACATGAATTTAGAAAACTTTGTCTGAACTTGATAGAAATAGTGCAGTTATTATCAAAGAACTAGCTGATATTCAAGCCATACAACAGCTCACTGTCATTTACATTGACTTGGAAAGGTGCCTTTTCTCTGATTTGCCAGAAGACAACCATGAAGCAAGGGTAGATATCTGCAATTTTGGAAACTCATCTCTCCATTTTTTTTGACAGATTAGTGACTTGTGATGAAAAATGGATATTTTACTAGAATATTGAACAATACAGTGTCTTCATGGAGGCAAACATGATTAAGCACAACCCAAAATAAACTTTTATCTAAGGAAAGTTTTGCTAAGTGTTTGATACAATAGTGTTGGTATGGTCTTTGAGTTTTTACCAGCCAGTGTTACAATTGCAGCCAATATCTGTTGTCAGCAGTTGGAGGATTTCAACACTATTTTGATGGGAAAAAAGCCCAATTTGATCATTCGCAAAAGTTTGGTATTCCATCATGATAATGCATGGCCCTTTACAGCAAAGATTGATCACATCTGAAAAGAATGAAGACCTTAGCTTGATGAAAAATTCTGCACCCTCCTGTAGATCTTGATAACCACCTATTCCAGAGTTTACAACATCATCATTGTGATGAACTAATCCTTAGAACACATGAAGAATTAGAAACTACCCTCTTGACATTCTCTTCCTCCAAACCAAGATACTTTTACAATGATGGTATGAAGTTTGTGAATTGTTGGGAGGAAGTTTATCATGGAATTAGATAATGTTCTAATTAAACATGACTGGATTTGGACATTACATATGGGATTACCTGATGTTTATTAGGTAGCCTGTATGTCTATTAGAAAATTGCTAGGGTCATAGTTTGATATTGAAGCCTTTTTTTAAATATTCAAGCATTGTCTTTTTCTTGAGAAACTGTATCGTAGTTGAATGCCACAAACAAAAAAATTAGAAAAGTAATAAAACCTTGTCTGGGATCAACTTCTTTACTGAGGTCAAACTGAGTATAAGGGTAACTATATATTTTTAATTTCCTGTTGTTCACAAAGTGTCTAGCAAAACAAATGGTGACTAAGAGAGATGTTAAATGATTCATTGAAAGTGATTTTAAAAGGAACTGTATTTGAGAATAATATGAAATATAAAACCACCTGGACTTTCCTTTATGCACACAGTTTGAATCTAATTGAACTTGTAGTATCAGCGGAGTCAATGACAACCAACCAACCACTCAAATCAAATAATCATGAGATTGGAGCTTACTAAACATTTGTATTCAATTCACATTGGCTGGTCCCTCAGTGTTAGTGTCTGATAAATACACTGAGCCATTGATTGACTCATAATTAGTAACTCTAAGAATAAACTTGGTTTGGGTATTATATATATATATATATATATATGTATATATATATATATATATATATATGTATATATATAATTTTATTCTGGATGTGCTAGCAGAGCTTGGTAAAATAGTTTGTCTTGTATGTATCAAAGATGGCACTAGTCTTGAATATTGCAAATGATTTCATGATATAGATTTAATGAAAACACAATTGGAGATCTTTCATGTTTAAATGGATAACTGACAGGATGCAATTTTCTACAAATTTTACTATATTAGTCTGGTGTCCATAAGAATCTGAAAGATAAACAAATCTCTGCCTAAAGCTTAATCGCCTCCCCCCTTAAAATAACTAGTAAAATTTAACATGTTGAAAGTTTTGTTAAACATGGTATTTGATTGTATCAAATCTAAAGTAGAGCTTTACTAACATTTGGGTACATAAGTTGAAGATATATCTAACCTAATTGCTGATGTGCATAGTTTTCTATTTTCAACTGATATTGTATAACTAATATAAATGAATTTTATATTCAATTTAATGAAATTTCATTTCAAGATTTATCAAGTATTTATCAGTTTTTTTCCTAGTTTAACATTGTTTCCTTTCCTTCTCCTTCAGTTTATGATGATAATCCACCATTGTCAGTTGTGCGCAAATTTGTCCCTCTTCTTGATGCCAGTGATGCTGATTATGCAGAGGAACTGGGTAGGTGAAGAACAAAAATCTTGGAAAATCATTTTATGCATTTTGACTTACGTAAATTTTTTTTTTTTTTTTTTTTTTTTTTTTTTTTTTTCTGAATCGTTCTTGTATTATCAACTTTGAGAAAACAATTTTATCATTTTTCTCTTTTTATCATATTTTAGAATTACAGAAGCTACGACAACAGGTAGTGTCAGATATTCGTTCCAATCAACAGCTTGAACATGACCTTGACCAAATGGATATCAAAATTGGTTTGCTAATTAAGAATCGAATCACACTACAGGTTGGTTGAAGTTATAAATTCTAGTTTAAATTTTTGAATATGTAAAAGCAACTCTTCTAATCATATAGAGATGAAAATCTATCAACAACTTGTACGGAGCCGTGAAAATAACATGTAACATTTATAAATTAAAATATTAGAGTAAATAATGTTTGATAGAGAATTTTTCATCGTTGAAATGAAAATAGAAAATTTAATTGGAATGCTTTTTGATTTGGAAATGAATTTTGCTGATAGAAATTCAAATTTGATTCCCAATGAAGAAATTAACTTGATAAATCTCAACTTTATCGTATGCCACATATTCCTTGAAACTTGAAATCCCAAAAGACTTGAAATAAATTGTAACTGTTCTTTAGTCTCAATTCCTTTCTGATATTTAAATCTGATATTCCATCCTATCATTTTTTTATATATATATTGTGTAGATTTTAAATATATCTTAATGTACAATAGTTTTTAGTAGCAAAATAGATTCCTTGATTGAGGAAAGATCCAACTAAGTGATTCTTTTGAAATGAGTGAGATTCTGAATTCGAGCTTAGTAATTGAATCTCAAAGTATACAAAGATAGTCTTCTTTTTTATTTTATTTTTTTTTTTTTAGTTCACCTAAAATTCTCTAACATGGGCAAGTCTTGTTGATTATGATGCTATCAGAATTTAATATTGATTCTTTTTAATATATTTACCTCTACAATTTGTATTGTATAAACTTTTGTGTCAAACACTGAATTTTTGCTATTGTAAAAATAACTATTCCTTATAGTTGAACTTCACAGCCAAAGTTATACTTCATTTAATGAGAGTTTATTCAACAAGTGATAATCGTTGATATAATATTGTCTACAAATTTGAATGATTCCTGTAGTATCAGATAATTTATATTAAAATGATTCATTACCCTACTTGGATTATAATCGGTTCATAATTTTTTATTGATTTTGGTCCAATTTTTCTGCTTAATGAAAGCAACCCCAGCTGCATGTTAATTTCTAAAAGTTAGTTTTTTGTTCAAATTTAGTTTAATGAGGATTTAGGGAGTAGCTCAGTTGTTTGTTTGGTTTCTTTTAGGATGTCGTGTCTCACAACCGTAAGTTGAAGAAGCACACTGAGCGTTCAGCTGCAATGGCCCGAGGATTAAAAGCTTTGAGTAGGGAGAGTCGAGAGAGGTTGGATGCTTATCAGCATTTGTTCTACTTGTTACAAACTCACCCATCGTATCTGGCCAAGTTGATATTTGAAATGCCTCAAAGTAAAACGACAAAGTTTATGGAATCTGTGATTTTTTCTTTGTTCAACTATGGCTCAAATGCAAGAGAGGAATTTCTCCTGCTCCGCCTATTCAAAACAGCTTTGGAAGAAGAAATTACGTAAGTAACAACTTTGCTCATATTTGACTTACAGAAATTAAAGACATTTAAAGCAGATTTTACTTTTCATGTAATTAATTTCTTTGGCCCATATTTTGATGTGGAGTCTTTAATGAAATTGTCAATTTGATGTTCAGTAAAAAAAATACTGAATTTTAATCAGTCTTGTGTATCAGTCTGCAAAAAAACTTGAAAATATTTTCTTGGAACTTGTTCAATAAATTTAAATGTTTAATGTCTAGATCTGATTAGACTTTGAGGCTCTCCAGCTTTATACCACCACCCCTTCCTTCTCTCTCTCTCTCTCCTCATCTCTCTCTCTTCCTCCTCCATCTCTCTCTCTCTCTTCTCTCCTCTTTCTCCCTCTCTTCTCTCTCTCTCTCTCCACCACTCAGCCCTTTTACGTCTCTCCATTCTCCGTCACCAGACCTTTTGCTTGCTGCCTTTCTCTCATTTGTTGATGGTGATGTCAATAAAGCTGTTGGGCGCTACTACCTCTGGACCCCAACATAGGAGACAAGTAGTGGGAGGTGAAGTATAATGGAGTTCTGGAGACTGCAGATTTCTTATGTGTCATTCTAGCCCCTTTGGAAAGTGGTGCATGTCACTTTCTTCTGTTGTCATTGTGCTATGAGTTTTGTGTTGACTTTGTTGTCTGCAAACAAGGGCAGAAAAGCTAGCTAAGTTGGACGGTATCATCAATACTCCTCATTCAGGTGTGAGTAGCTTTATTGCTACTCTAGTATAATAATGGTATGTGGTTTCATTCCTACAGCTAACTTCTATGCTACAAGATTCACTGTTATGAAATGTGTTCAGGACCCTGAAGGAGTTTAGTTTTACATCGACAGGATGAGATCCTTTCCAGTAAGTCCAGCAACTTCAAACAAGTGTTGATAATAATTTTGTAGAAGTTCAATTCGCACCAATTTTGCAGGATCAGCTTACCACACTGATGGGCAAGCATACATGTTGAAACCCAGAAGGCAATCTAACTTGAACCAGCCTGTGGTCCTGAATATATTGACATCAGTGATCATTAATCACTGACCTACCACACACAGCTGTTTATTTTTCACTCCCTAAAAAAAGCTGTGACCAAATAATTTGACAAATGAGCCCTTTTTCCTCATCAATAAAATTTTGTTAGCTTTCCTCTAGAAACGTTTCCTTTTCTCTATCTTCCTTTTGTGAAACAAAAAATATTCAGCAGAAAAATTTTTTTTTAAATTTATGGCAACACTGCACTTGTTTAGATGGCGGCCTTTCCCATACTTTAGCAGTTTTGTATGAATAATAAGACATGTGGCCCATGTCATAAGTGCAGATCCAGACATTAGAGAGTCAAAGTGTAATGGGTATTACTAGATCTTCCTGTATTATACTGGTAAACCACAGGTTGATTCCAGATTTAGATCTCCTGCTTACCTTGTGCCGATTAATTTTATTTAAACTTTATTTTTTTACTTACATTTTTCATTTATTGTTCCATGTGGTCAGTTGTCACACTTTTTTACCATATAGTATCCACATTTTAGTGACTTTATTTGAATTTCTTGTACATACTAAATGGAAGATTGTAATGTTGCAATATGTAGTGTTTGCATTTCTTTATCTGGTACTCTCTATTATCTTTTTTATAAGAATAGATAATGTCTCAACTGTTGATGGGACTTGATGTAATTAAATTTGCTGCATCATGTATATTGAATTTATTTTTGTGCTACTTCTACCATCTGACTTGTTTTTTTTTTTCATTTTCTTTTTTTTTTTTTGTGTTTCTCTCTTCTATTCGCTTATATTCAACTTCCCGACCTCTCATCCTGTTTATGAATACAAAAGCAGATGTGCCATATTCTAATTGATAATTTTCTGATATTAAATCTTCTGAGACGTCGTACTTGCTAATGAATTTCATAATTATGGATACAATACTTTGCATGATTAACTTGATCCACTGTAGCCAATTGTTAACAGCAGTACTTATCTGCTGAATTGATAAATGCTGCTTTTGAACAAGGGAAATCAAATGTTTCCTAAAGATTTCAATACTATTTGTTACATTTCTATAATTGAAAATTATACATTGTTTCTAAGGTAATTGCAAGGATAGATTTGATTTTGTTTTTTGTTTTTTGTATATATATTTTAGTTTTACTTTCTTTTTATGATGTTGCTAGAAAGTTAGTCATTAAATTGTTTTGGTTTAAAGATTGTTTGCTATGGAAATCTATCAGAAAACTTGTTCATCAAAAAAGGGATTTAGATATAATGAATGAAGCTAGTGTAATCAAAATAAGACCTCTGCTAATTTTTTTTCAAACAAATGACATGGGCAAAGTTTTTTGTCCTTTTAAAATTGGCCATTAATATGGTGATCATCCACTCCCACTTAGTCAAGTTTTAACTTCATTTGTTGAAAAATGGATGAATATTCTATCAATTTCCTAAATCTCCAGGAATGATAATAATAATTATAATTATGATAATAATAATATGAACAGCTAAATTATGATACCCTTATAAACAATTTTAGTTGAGACTTGTATAATGACTACTACACATAGTGAGCAATTTTAATTGTGTTTTTTTTTTTTTTTTTTTTTTTTTTTTTGGTTAAGAGTCTTGACTCCCTTGAAGCTCCTTTTAATATGATAAACATATTTTATGGATACAATTTTTAATGCTAGAACACTCACTTTTATTATAGGATTAATAATCACTCATGATTTTTTTTTTTCTGAAATAGTTATTATCATTGACATGATCACTTTTTGGTTTTAGTTTGAAGTTTATTTTAATTATTTTATATCAATTTAAAAATCATAATGTATTAACTAAACCTTGAAAATATTTCTAAATAAAAAAAAAAACTTGAATTTGTCAATTCTCTTGCAAACAAAAATTATTTGAAATAGTTTATTTCTTATTGTATGTTTTATCAGTAAAATCTCGTACTTTTCTAAGGCACAATTTCAAAAATCATTTTCTGGGCTGTTTTTAATCTTACTATATGTATATTGTTCATGTCCAACTCTGGGGTTAATTATTTTTTTTTCCTTGTTTTGTCTTTCTTAGGAGGATGTAAGTAAAAAATTTTTTTGCATGTTTTTTTATGACCAAACTACATTTTGAGCACGCGATTTTATCATTTGTATTGCATGAATAATGATTCATTGTTGTACATCTTTTAAAAAGTTTTTCCTTCCATGTACATCATTCTCTGTTGTAAAGTATTTTGCACTGAAATATCATTGGTTTTGGGGCTTGAAATTTCACTCACTTGAATATTTTAGAAATTTTAGTTGACACTGTTATCATTTATTTCTCTTACACTTATCTTAGGAGTTTTTTTCATTTAATGTTTGTAAATTTGTTTTGAACTAAATTATCATATAAATTGAGGTCATGTAAGTGATTTAAATTTATTACAATTTGTATTGAATAAGCTTTTAGATCCTATTGTACATGCAGCTAAAATTTGATATTAGTATCAAAATTGCAAAGCAAATAGAAATTGCAAAAAAAGGTTTTTTGGAATTATATTCTTGACACTGCAATTGTCTTTAGAATCAAAATTTTGTACTTTTTTAAGATAAAGGAAAGTCCATTCTTGCAGCTACCTGTGTTTGGATGCAATGACTGCTTTGTACCTTCCATGGTCAGGCATGCATACAATTATATCCCTCCACATAAAAATGCTGAGATCCAGCAGGCAGCATTCAGTTTGTTCTCGGACACTGTACTGCAGTAATGTCAGTCGTGATTCGGAAAGCATATGCTGAGTGGAGAAAAAGGCTTATTGTGTCGTGTAATAAGCTGTGCGCTATCAATTGTGAAATCTTTTCCAGTTTACTTTCACAACTATCTTGTTACATGCGTAGAAAGTGGCTTTCATGTGAGTTAGTAAAAAAATTCTTGACTTTCCCAAGTTGGATACTTCTGGCAATGAGCTGTCATCGTTCGTAGCAAATTTGAAGTATGACTTCTCCAGTTTGATACTTCTGCCAACAAGCTGTGTCGTTGCTTGCAGCAAAAAGTAATTTGCCATGTCAGATACTTTTTACAACAGTCAATGTCATCGACTGTAAATAGTGAATCATCAACAATTCATTTTTATGCAAGCAACACCAAATTAATGTTTTTAAATTAATTTCCTGCTACCTGCCAAATTCACTTTTTCAGGAAAAAAAACTTCTCCAGCCTGTGCATAGCTCTGAACTTGCTATGTGCTATCCATTCCTTCACTAATGTCAGCCATCAGATTTGGCAGGCATAAACAATTGAAATGAATACAATTTATTGCTATGGAGAGTTTACCAAGTATATATTTTTTTTTAATATTATCTTTTTATGACCTACCTCCAGTATCTCTTTTGAGCAATTTCTTTTTTGGGTTCTGGTTAGGGTTTCAAATGAAAAGACTCCACAGCACATCAAGTGTGAAATCTAGATATTTATGAAATTTAAAATATTTCTAAATAACTTGTAAAAAAAAATATGGACATTTTTATTGAATAAGTTAAATCATGTGTACAGGAATTGACTAAAATTTCTTACTAATTTGAATTTTTAACTTCCAAACTAAACTACTCTTAAAAATCCACAACTTTTACAGCTGTAGAGATTTATTTGTTCTATTTCCCAACAATATCAACCTTTTAGATGTATGATTAGGATGAGTTTTTTTTTTTTTTTTTTTTTAATTCATTATTATACAATATTTTAGTATTAAAATGCTTTCTAAGACGTATCATCACGGCTAAAATATTTACACACATAGATTTTTGCTTTAGCACTTGATTCTCTCTTCTAGTATTCACCAAGCTACCGAATTATTGATAAAGTTTATGAAAAAAATATTCTCTTGCATTTACCTAGATAACTTTTTTCAGTACGTTGTGGGAAGACAATCCAGTTGGTGCATACTTGACAACTCAAATAAGTTACCTTCCTTGGATAGTTTGTTGGTTTATTTGTTGTTGTTTTTTTTTTGGTGGGGGGTTGTTTTCTTTTGTGTGTGTGAGTAGAGGGGAATATGTTAAGAATGTGTTCTTATGTATAAATTGCATACCAAGAGTTGGTTATCATTGCATTACTGTTGATTTTTGTTGAGTACTTTATTCAGTTTTATTATGATAATCAGAATGATGCAAAATCTAAAATAGAATCATATAAGATGCTGAGGATGCTAAATGATGTATATTTATCCTTTCGTATGAATTAACAAATTACCAAATTGGTTCAAGTTTAATTCATGATCAACATTTTTTGTTAGAATTCATAAAAATCATTTTAATATCTGATAACATTTTCTAAATTCTGTTATAAATATGACGCTTAGCACCCAAACTGCAATCACATTAGCTCTTTATATTTGTTTCATGGTTGACTTAAGATCTTTTGGAATAATTGTCACTGTTTTCTTCCAATTAACTTTTCAGATTCAATTTTTTCCATTCAATTCACTTAAAATATCTACTTTGCAGCTGAAATATCTATTGATATATCTTGAGACTTTTCATCAAACATACTGATCAGATAATTTGATTAAACCTGAAAATCCTCATATTTTCTTTTCTCTGAACATCTACTAATCTTGGTTTTTTGTTTGTTTTTGTTTTTTTTAAATAACATTGAGCTAATTGGTACTAAATCTGCTTCTATTTTAACATAAATGACTATTTAACTGTTCAATTTTTTTTATCATTTTAGTCATCTCTTGTAATTATGAAAAGTGATTTCATAGCAAACTGAATTTGACTTCAGACTTGGTCACAACCTCAGAGGACTTTCTCCATATAAACCCATTAAAATATCAACTCTAGAAATCCATCTGACTTTCATTCTACAAACAGTTTATACTTGAAACAATGTTTACTAGAAAGATTTTCCATTCTTGAAATTTTATTGTTTGGACTTGTTATAAATGGATACCAATATATCTTTTACTTGACAGTTTCAGGCCCTCAATTTGTCTACTTTGAATTTTGAACCTTTCTAATGGATTGACATTTTGTAATGTACATCTATTTATGCCTGAAAGATTGAATATAGCTGTCATAATTATGTAGGCTTGAGATTTATTTTTCTTCCACATTAAGTATATTCTATTTAAAGCAACTCTTCAGAAAATTTGAATACATACCAATTTTTAAACTAAGTTATATTTTTCCTCCAGGTGAATAATGGTTGTTTCATATGAAATGTCTTATTTTTTTCTTTTCTTTTTTTAAAAATAGTAATATGAAGGACTAGTTTACCTTTTCCATCAAAAAATGTCGGTAATAAGTAACTCTGCAATTTCAATTATGTAAAAATTAGAATATAAAGATGTGAAGCTATTCCAATTTCAACAATCAAATTATTGTGTACTATCAGTAGTCTATCGAAAGAGAAAAAAAAAAACGGAACGTCCTCTAAGGGTAGTAACTCTGATGTGAAAATATGAAAGTTATTTCCCTTGCTTAATCGCGGTACAAGCATGGCAACTAAGCGATTCACACTGCATTATGCAAGTTAGCTTGTATAAACGAAAAACTGTAAATATTTAATTTAAATATGACCATTTTGAATCAATAACCTCTATCTATCCTGGGGATTCAATCAACAACGCATTTTTTTTTCCTTCTCATCAATCACCCAATATGGCATGCAGCCAAAATGTTGGTCATGTGACGGTTTCTATTGAGTGACTAACCAGACCTATTTTAACAGTGTTTAATTCTCATTCCTTTGCTTTCATTTATTTATGACACCTTTACTCTTCGTTTTATATTTCTTTATTAAACCTAAGTGAAACGCTTTAAATATTTTGTATTACATAGCATGAACTTCATTGATAATTCTCTACTGCTCTGAAAAATATATTCCAGCTTGAAATAATTGGAGGAAAATTACTCAAATTACCAAAATAAAGTAATTAGAATAACTGTAAAGTTGAATGACTGCAAAACTTGCAATGTATGCTGTTTTTCAGTGAATAGATCTCCCCTCCCTCCCTCCCTAAACAAGACGAGTGAAGTTATACAAGACCTTGCATATCTCACTGATTGGAAAGTTTTTGTTAAATACTGTTTAAAAAAAAAAACATGTTTCTCTGCACATATGTAAACCATTATAGCTGTAGTTTTTGGGTGTGTACAGAAGTTCAGTGCTGGAAAAAAATTGTTTTTATAACACTATTTTGGTATATTTTTCAGTGTTCAATTAATGCTCCAATTGTGCTACTGAATGTGTGAAGTAAAAACTCATTCTGATTGATGCTCTCGTATAAGAAAGTTTTAACCTTGGTATTTTTTAAATTGTATTTTCTTTATTTATTTCATTAACAAATGTATGTATAACAAGTGAATGCACAGTATTAATAATACTAAGCAGCCCTTGTTTATTTGTCTTTCTACAATCTTTATATCATCAGTGTTTTATTGTCTGTTGTTGAACATAGACCTTCCCCAGCAATAGCCACATCTCTTCATTGTGGGCATTGCAGAGACATTATTTTCCGAACTTGCCAGTTTGTCTTGCTATCTCATTTTCTACCAACCTCGATTCTGCATTTGATCTCTAGGGATCCATGTTGTAAATTGTGATGTCCATTGGTTGTCTGCCATTCTTGCAACATGGCCAGCCCATTGCCATTTGAGTTTTCTAATGGTTTCTATGATGTTTCTGACTCCTGTTTTTCTCTTAATATACTGATTTGTCTTGTGGTCTCTCCATGTGATGTTGAGCATGATTCTCTCATGTGCACGTTGCATGGTTCTCAGTTTACAGGTCAGTCTCTTGGTTAGGTTCTATGTTTCAGCTCCATAGGTGACTATCAGGAGGATACTCTTCTTTTTAGGACTAATGGGGAGTTTTCTTGTTCTCGAAGGTTGAGTTTGGTCAACTGAAAGCTTGCCACCCAAGAGTGATTCTTTGCTTTATTTCTTTTTCTTCTTCCCTTTTATTTCTGATGTTTGTTGTACATGATCTTTGTTTTGCTAAAGTTCATGTGAAAGCTAAGTCGTCTGAGAAAATCTGAGGTTATTCAGGTACTCGCTATCTTTTCTGATTCCTTTGTTTTCCTAGTCTAGTCTTCTGAAGATCATCTTGAAGCAGGTTGTGAAGAGTTTGGATGAGCTGGTATCACCTTGTCTTAAACATTTTTTTTTTTTTTTTTTTTTTTTTTCTGAGCTGAAAGTACTGCAAGTCTTTATGTAGCCCGATGGAGTCTTTTTGGTACTACAAAATTCCAACATTGGTTGTGCCATAATTAATGATGCATTAATAAGTTTGAAAGTTTCAAATTTGTTTTTTGTTTTTATTGTTTAAATAAATCCTGAAAGTTTTTTCGACTGACGTTTTTCAAAAAAATATTCCAGGAAAATGAATGAGTGTACTGTGTGTGAATAATAAGGATAAATTTTAAAATAGACAAACACACAGTAAAGTGAAGTCACATGTTGCAAAATTATGATTGGAGATCAAAACGCGCTTGACAATGAAGTAAACTAAAAATGTTCTAGAGTTTTGGGGAATTATTTTCACAATAGAAACGAAAATCAAATTTAAAACTTCCTCTTTGGCTCCCTCATGATTTTACTGTGTATCCACCAGTTGCGGCAGTCTTGAAAGAATGATTGACCGCTTTGATTTGTTTTAGTAACTCAAAACATATATTTGGTATTTATTGAGTCGGCTGAAAATAGCCTTTTCTTGATTTTGACTTTTTTTTTTTTTTTTTTTTGAAGCTCAGTCAAAGTGAATCAAAGCAAACTATCATACAAAGTATATTTTTTCATGATTTTCATTATTTTTTTATTTTATTTCTATTCAGTTTTTTTTTTTTTTTTTCCCCACTTAAGAATGATTAACCAAATTTTAACTGAGATTTTTGCTTGACTGAGAAATGGTGTCAATCGAATGTTAATTTTTTAAAATTTGCAAGTCTGGTAAAATAGATATAAGCAATGTACAATACTTTTATTGATTAAATTATTTGTTCTGGGGTCTTTATAGTTATCTTATTTGATAAGTTAGCCTTTAAATGAGTAAAAAAAATATCTAGCCAATTTCTGAAATTTTAGCTGGAAAAAATGTCAAAATTCATAAGTTGGAAGTGATTTTTTTTTTTTTTTTTTTTTTTTTTCTTACAAATAGAAAAATTACTTTAGGGGCTCTAAAGTGGGTGGTCAATTAACTAGATAAGCACAATATAAGGCTGGACCCTGTTTGTTGTTTGTTTTTTTTTTTTTTTCCCCCCTTATTTCTATATACCTGATTCCAAGGAAAATTTAGAGCCCCACTAAGAACAAAAGCTCATGTGATGGCTCTGCTTGCAGAAAATCAATAATTCCTTCAATAAGTTCTTGCTACCATGAGCCAAGCCTTCATAAACACGATTAAAGCACAACTTCTCTGTTTCCTACAGGTGTAAGTGAAGAGAGGATGTATTACAGAACATAATGTTTTTAAATTTTGAAAATCTGTTGGTAAACAAAATGTTGGCCAAGATATTCTATGATTCATGCTAATTTATGCAAATTAATGAAACATTCATCATATGTCTCTGACAATCAGATTTTTTAATCCCTCATGAAATTGCATAAACATGGGTAGTTTCATTCATTTATATTGAGAATTGTCTGAATAATCATATCTGTTGTCTGTTTTTCACAATTTTTTTTGTATTCGTTTTCACAAGTTTTTTGCTATATGTTTTAGTAATTGAAATTGATGAAAATTGCCCTCAATTTGCAATTCTCTTTTTGCTATAACTTTTTGTTTAACCAATTTGCAAAATTCAAAAAGCTTCCTGTATTGATTTGCATGATTTATGATACAACAGCTGTCGATGTCATATATGGAATTCAAAAATTTTGACTAATTCATATACCAATAAAATGAGTGGTTTCATCAGGATATTTTGATCTTATCTGATTGCGTTAACATGTCTAATTTCTATTTTGCACTTCAATTCTTGAAAAAATTTAAAACTAAACAAAGTTTAGTCCTATCTCCAAGAGAAGGTGCCTTGTCCAGCAATTCAAATGCCTTAAATATTGGTGCAAATGAGCTGGATTTGGTCATTCATTTGGCAGTTAGCTAAATAACCTGATAATCATAAGTCTTCAATCAATTCATTGAGCATGATTTACACTTTTTCATGCATATTTTTTTAAATTGTTATGAACAGCACACATGTATACATGTCAACATTATCAGTGTCACTAGTTATATGAATATAGCTTTTATATCCGGTATTTGTTGCACATGTACACTATCCTTAGCTTGAATGAAATACCATGGATGTTGATTGTTTAATATTCATAAATTGATTTATAACATTCAGTTAATCAGTTGCTTGCTTTTTTTATTGTATATTATATTTACAGCTCTAAAGTGGATAAAATGTCTGATATTGTGACTGGAAATCCAATGGTGATTAAAATGATTGTTGGATTCAATCGGTAAGTAAGCTTTTCTGAAACTGATTAAAAACATTATTACTAGTACTATAACTATAACTACATCTACCACCACCGCCAATAATGACCTTCAAGTTTTCAAAATATATTTTCCTTCAAACCTCAATATTTTTAAGAGTTAGAGAGAATAACTCTTTGCAAAAGTATCCAGTAATCCTTAATCTGGCAAATCCTTCAGGTTTCTTTATATAAGGAAGGATGTCCCTACACTGGGGAAATGGGTTGAGAAGTAAATTAGTTAATGAAGGATATACAAAACCTACCACTCTATTATTAGCAGTAAGTCGAAGCTCTGAGTCCTTAAAGAGTGAACAACCCAGATATATTAGAGCTGTCAGAGAGCCAGCAATAATTGGTTCCAAACAAGCATCCATGGTGTCAAAATACAGAATGTAGGAGTCTGGGCAATAGAAAGACAAAGGCCTAGTGGATGAACAGTAAATGAGGTCAGTTCTGTTGCAGTTACAATTGAGTCTTTCAAGTAGAAGGATTTCAAAATGAAGAACTAGATCACACTGACATTGGATCATGAAAAGATCTGTGTTGTTCTCAAGTAGAAATGTTGAAAAAAAAGGAAATTGGATTGTGAGAGATTAGTTGTTTGGGTACTTGGGTCAGTGGACAAAGGGGGGAGGGGTCAATCTCTGAGCTAAGTACTGAATGTTTTTCATTCCCTCACTTTATTTATTAAGAGAGCAACATTCATTCACTTCTGTTAAGATTTTGAACTTCTGTTTTTCAATTTTCTTTATTTTTGTTCATTTTCTTTAAATTTGCATGCACACTAAATTTTTATATTTTATTCGAAGATTTCCTTTGCAATCTCAAATCATTAACAACATATTCATTGATATTAATAATACTCTTTTATAAATTTATATAACCAACGTGGTTAGAGCAGTCTGATGATTTAATTTTTATTGATGAATGAAAAGATGCATAGATAATAGAATTTAATGAAGTATGTTGCAATATTTTTATAAAATTTTTGAATATCACACTTGTATTATTTTCAGTTTGATTACAATCTGTGATCAAACTGATCTCCCTACTTTTCACAAAGAAAGGTGCTGCAACTGCATTTATAGCCCCAGAAAAGCCTATTAATGACATCAAGGTTTTTGAATAATGCATATCTACTTAAAGAAGTTTGAGTTTTAAAAATATTATCTTGGATATCCCTGTATAGTGATACTAATTTGAAAAAAATACAGGCTATTTTTGTTGTTTCTCTTCTATATGGCGAATAAGATCATGCTACTGACACTCCTTTTATACAGATGATCATTTGATCGATCTTTCTCTATACTAATGAAAATTTAAATACTTAATCATTTTGCAATATGAAGCCTGGTTGAAAAAGCACTTTGAATAATATGAGTATTTAACCATAGAATTGGAAATTTTAGAAAATTAGGCTATTTCCCAATTTTATTTTCTAGTTTTTTGTTTTTTCTTTTCTCTTTAGTTTACTTGATTTTATTTTTTCCCCAAAAGATCTCTCTATCTATTTTTGCTGTAGATAAATTTTGTAGTAAGAATGATATGAACTTAGTTTGAGTTCTTGATTGGAGCCTTCTAGGCTTAATCATTTTCACCAAAATGATACTCACACCAAACAAGCCACAACATTTTTACAAATTCAAAAACCCTTGTACAACTCTTTACTTGAATACCCCATAACTCTATAACAAAATTATTTTAGCTTTTGTCATGTTTGAATCAAAATACTCCTTGAATTCCAGGAACCCTAGGGGACAAAGTGCACTGCGTGACCTTCTACATCCATTGATAAAAGAAGTCCTTGATGATAAAGAGTTTATGATCAACACCAATCCTGTAGATGTCTACAAGAATTGGGTGAACCAAAAAGAATCTCAAACAGGCCTTACAAGGTAAAATTAGTTTTTAAGATCATAGGCAAATGACATTCAAATTTGAAGTATACAATAAATTCTTTTGAAGTAAAAAATTCAATTGCTATAACTAATCTTTGTAATTAAAGTCTTATTGTTTGTATATTATCTATCATTGAAGTTGACTTAATATTCAAGCTAGCAGACCAAGTTAGTGGCATTCTTCATTTTTAATTGATTCTTTAAACAGTGTAGAATCTACAATCTTCGATTCAAGTTGCTAAAAACACATTTAAAATATTTTATGAATGTTGTCATTGATTTAAAGTTAATGTTTGTTTCGTTTCTTTTCCAGTGGATTGCCATATCATGTAACGAGTGAACAAGCCATGGCACATGTTGAAGTACAAAAACTTATCCAAGAATCTATTGTCAAGTTACAAAAAGCAACTGACAAATTCCTTCATACAATTACACAGTCCATGGATAAAATTCCGTGAGTCATATTTCATACAAAGCCTAAATACTGAAGACAGCGTCATAGATTACATGAGAACTTTTGAAATAATCTTTAAAAAAATGAAACCAACTCGCCACCAGTCAATAATAGAATAACCATGGTGTCAAAACTTGAAGTCCTGTTAAAAAAAAAAATTTCACTGAAGAATAAATTCTATTTATGTCATCACTAGTATTTTTCACTTTCTGGAGAATCTAGATGTTATTGATAAACTTGTCAGAATGAGGCCCAGGAAAGTCCCCCCCCACCCCAATCATTTTCATCTGGCACAGTCAGTCTTACTAGCCACTATTTGTATTTTGTTTGTTTGAAACCCAGGGCTTGTCACTTGTGCCAATGTTCTTGTGACTGGCCTTGTGAAAGTCGGTCTCCTTGAGCTGATATGGTGCTTGGGAGATAATTTTTAAATACATTCATTGATCCAACCTAAATCAAGTTTTTTTTTTTAAATCAGGATCAGGGGCTCCCTGTTGAAACTTTTGTTTCCTCCCCATAGTGGTTGATGACCCCTCCCCCCCAAAAAAACATGCTTAGCCTGGCGTAGTGGTCTCTGTACAGGTGCTTTTCAGTGCTCTTGTCTAATTTTTGAAGGGCATCTGGTCTCCCCTTCATATTCACACCTGTAACAGCATGGGATACAGTATACTCAGTTCTTGCTCAGGTTCATGCCTGATAGGGGTTTGGTCTTGGTCAGGCGTTCCTGAAAATGTCCTAACATTATAAGGATTTAAGACTTCTTGGATCATTTTGGATACCCCTTTAAAGTAGGATATGCTGACCGTAGTTATTTTATTTGTTTTTGTCATCTACCCTCTTGCCTCAGCTTGTGGGAGCTGATATGACATTTGCAGGGTAATGGTTGCCCCAGAGGTTGTTTTGGAAGTTCACTAACTCTTGTTGGAATGTGCTCTGGTCATTGCATATTTCTTTTGTCCAGTGTTGTAGGCCTTGGACGATTCCCTTTTTCGCACTCTGGGTAGTGGAAGATGGTGTTCAAGTACTGTCCGCAAAAAGTAGGTTTAGGGAAGTCTTGACTCCCTGCCACATGCGAGTGATTAGCATGTTGAGGAAGGCTAGTGTATTGTCTGTTCCATTTTCCATTGTAAACTTGATCAAAGGTCTTAGAGTCCTCATGGTTGAGTAGTACTTTTTCGTCCTCTTGGTGGGGCCAAAGGATGAAAATGTCATCCTTGAACCTTTGCCAGAAGGTGGGTCTCAACGGGGATGTGGATGAGGCCATTCTCTCAAAGTATCCTGTATATGTGTTAACCAGCAGTGGGGATAATGGTGATCTGAGGGCCATGCCTTCCTCCTGGTGTGAAGAGAGTAGTTTCCACACAGAAAGTCAACATGTCCATTAAGCTAGCTATTGGGTTGCTGGTTCTTTCTAATAGGGAAGG
Source organism: Thysanoteuthis rhombus (assembly GCA_963457665.1). Classification (NCBI taxonomy): domain Eukaryota; kingdom Metazoa; phylum Mollusca; class Cephalopoda; order Oegopsida; family Thysanoteuthidae; genus Thysanoteuthis; species Thysanoteuthis major. The sequence continues at coordinate 33,417,605 of OY735201.1, forward strand.
GTTGGATTTTAGCTTCTGGACCACCAAAAAGGTTTCCTCTGTGGGAACTTCAGTGGACAGGTTCACCTCATCAAAACTCACCATCTGTTTGGAAAGAAACTGAGCATCTTTTATTTTCACCAGAAAGTAGGTGGAGTTTTTTCACATAGGACAGGTATTTGCTTGTTAGTGAATTGATTATCTTTGCCAAGAATGCCAGAACATTGGCGCTGAAGGTGTAAATTGGTTTGTGGATTTGAGGGTGCTTGATGCTAGAAGTGGCTTTACAAATAACACTGCCCAGTAGGACTGCTACAAATGAAAGTACCTTCACAAAACAAACATTTGTAATTAGTATTTCATTAACGAAACTAAGTGTTTATTACTGAAAGAAATGAAGTGGAAATGCAAATGCAATATATACAACAAAAAATAACAAACGTTTGAGAAACTGTTTGCCAGCTTCAAATAATGAACACAGGAGAGATAAGTGAAATGATCAGAATGGTCTAAACAAATTTTGCTAACAAAATATTTTACATGTTTAAATAGAAGTAGATCAAACAGGCTTGCAAATATTTGATTCAAGAGTCATGTGTTATAAATTGTACTGCCAATGGGTCTCTCTACCATACTTTTTTGCAAATTATCTCTTACCAGCACTTTGCTTTTGGGCTGAGTTTTCTTAATATTTAAGGTAGATTTTATTGTCACTGCTGCTTTTCCTCTGGTGTATATTTCTTTACTGACTTCATTCATATTGCCTTTCATTTTATATTTTAATTTTTACTTTTAACTTCTTAAAGCAGCAAGTCCTATTATGCTGCTATGCACAAATCTCATTAACATTTTGCTTGTCAATTAATATTGATATTCTTGAAATTTGAACACATTTATATCTGTACTTCTCTTAAATATCTATCATAGATGCAAAAATATTTTTGCATCCTCAAGTTTATGATGTAAATGTTCTTGAAATCTAGTTTTTAAATTTGAACTAAATGTAACAAGATCTAAAATTAAACAAAATTATATTGTAGTTATGGTATGCGATATATGGCCAAAGTACTAAAAGCAGCTTTGTGGAAAAAATTCCCCTTGGCACCAGAAAAAGATGTTCTTAAAGTAAGTTGGTTTTTGCTTATTTTTGAAAAATAGAATCTTTGTTTTACTTGGATATTTTGCAGAAATACATTTAGATGGTGTGGAGATGAGTGCCACACATTTAACTTGACCATTGTTTATTCCAGTGACATTGACTGGGCTGAGATGATTGGACGCTATTCAGGTAGCTTCTGTCATTGTTGATGTATAGAAGTGCATTTAATTCACATTTTTATGGCTTGTGTGGATTCTGAAATGATTTTACCCAAAATGCATCCCATTCAGTCTTTACGAACAAAACATCCATTATGTTATTACTTCAGATATTATCTTAACAATTTGTACATAAATGATCCTATAGAAAATATGTGGTCTTAGTTGGCATGGAATTATTTCTTTGAAAAAAAGAAATAAAGCATAGCGTAATTGTAAAGCCCGCCCATCCTTAGCTAAAAGCCAAGTCAAGTGGGCTGGATCTATTAAATGCCTAATTGCCTGCCTGTGGAAGCAGTGGGGGTATAGTGGAAGTTGTCTTCCCCTTAACTCACTAGATGTGCTCAAACTTATATTCAACCAGCTACTTTGAGGTTTCCATGGCTTGCATTTAATGTGAATGATTCAATTCAACACAACTACATTGAAAAAAGATCCTGGTGGTGAATCTGTCTTAGAATTTGATAAACCTACCAAGAATAAAGTTTAGTTTTCTTCTTCTGTCTTCTTTTCTTTGTGGATAATAATCTGTTCTATCATTGATATCTCAGAGATTGTAACCACTCCCACAAATGATACATGCCATAACAGCTCTATTATTGCTGAATATCATAACATTACCTTTTCCAAGATTATGAGATAAAGTTTTTGGAAGACAACCCCCCCTTTTTTTTCCTTTTTGTGTTGTGGATTTGAAATTCAATTTGTCTTTACTAAATACTTCAGTAATATTTTCTAACATCATTAGTTACAAATTTTGAAATTTGCTTCCAAAATAGGTTTGATGATTTGGAATTTTTTATTTTGTGCTCTTGTTTATTGTTACAAATGTTTTTGTTTTTTTTGCTTGTAAATTCTTTTCTCTTTTTGCTCCTAAACTTTTACTTTATTTATTTGAGTTCATTTTACTAATTGTGAATTTTTTAAACTAAAAAACTTTTCAATTACTAAAGATAAAAAAACTAGCATTATTGGTTGATGGCCAATTATGCATCCATATTCATGTCCCTCAATTTTTATGATTGAATTGATATCTATCAATGAAGCAAAAATCACTGATCAGATTTGACTTTTGATCCCCCAAAGGATCAGTTGACCCAGTAGCTCTCCTCGGGATTGCACCCCCATCTCCTGTTAAAACTAATTTGTCAGAGGGCTGTTGGAAAGGACTCCAACTGCTGAAAAATGTCTTTTGTTGTGTATATTAGCTAGGTGCATAAACTGCAACGATCAATTTTCACCTGACTTTGGTCCCAATCAACCTGCCTAATATACCAACATGTACGAGGTTGATCATAGTCAGTTAATTAGAGAATGTTTTACCAGTAAGGAGACTCTCAGGAATATGGTCACTTTATGCTGAGTAAACAGATATGTTGCCAGCATATAGCTTGCAGCATTGCATTTTCAGAGTAAAAACACTGATGGACTGTCCGTTGCTGCCAGTGCCTAGTTCTGTTGTAATCAGGCTGGATGTAATGAGTCTGCTAATATCTTTAGGAATCAATAACATGTTGGCTCTAGGGCTCATCTTGAGCATGGGTTAAGATTCACTTTGAACTAGAATCATCATTTAGCCCTGGGAATGTTTTACAAGTGATCTGGATAATATTGCAAATGAATCTAATGATGGAAGTAATGTTAGAAAAAATCCTCAAGTCAGTCACATTTTTCCCATTGGCTGTTCTGAAATTATAGAGAGGCTTCTTTTTCTCCAAAAATCAACTATCCATCCTAGATCGCTTGTCTTTCTTGAAAGGAGTATCTTTTATCTCTTCAATGTTTTTTTAAGTGTCACTCCTCCCTACTCTTGGATTGGTTTCATTCAAGGAGAGATGAAGATGCATATTGGTGACACTGACCAATTTTTGTACTTTTTTATTCTTCATTGTTCTTTACATTTTCTTAATTGCTCTGTTTCCATGATTTGAGATTCACTTTGAACTAAAATCATCATTCTGTTTGGGTTTCTGCCATTCAAGTTGTTACTGTTCAGCTTCAGTTGCTTCAATATTTTTTTTTCTCATACTGGGGGAGCAATGACATCCCTAGCTTTGTTTGGACAGTGGAAGTCCTTCATGTTTTTCTGTCTCCGTTTTTTGAAGTGATGGATTTATTGATACTAAAACATTTTTGCTTCCTTCCAGCATATAATCTGTGAGGAAAACAAGTTGGTCACTGAAAAATTGTATTTGATATTTTAAAATGAACTGAAATGAAAAACATCATCTATAACTTTGAAAATATTAAATTCTTATAATTTTTTATAGTTAAAACATTCTACTTGCCTTTTCATACATGACTTAGTTCTGATCATTCAAAACCTATTTAGTATGACTTGATTTTATCATTAGTATTGTTCAACCACATTATCAAATTTTGTGGCTCCCTATCAGTCTTACTTTTATTCTTTTCTGCATGAATGGTGTATAAAGATTCAGCTTCCCTAATAATGATTTTAAATTTATTCTTTAATACTTTCTGCAAATACCTGTTTCCTAAAATTGGTTTTAAGATTTTTTTTTTTTTTTTTTTCCTCCAATTTCTTTAGATTGTGGGCAATCTTATTTACTACCGTTATATCAATTCGGCAATTGTGGCTCCAGATGCTTTCGACATTATTGATATTGGAGCCAACAAAGCTCTCAGTCCTGACCAGAGACGAAATCTTGGATCCATTGCCAAAATTCTTCAATTTGCTGCTTCCAACAAGGGTGTAAGTTAAGTTACTTGTCTGAAGAGACAAAATTGGATTGTTTTGATTACGACTTTTTAATCTAATTTCTCTTTGGAGTACCTTGTCTCTAGCATTTCTCTAGCAATATTTCTGTTGGACTATAAATTAAACTCTTGAATGCTTACTGTTGTCACTTTGAAAAATTTCCAATTTCTTACTGTAACCATTGTTATTAAAGCACTGAACAGCCAACTCAAAAGAGTGAAATTGAAATATGATAGCATTCAATGTAGTGTTTTACTATCTGTAAATTTCTGCTTAAAAATGTTTATTTTATTATTTTCAGTTTGCTGGAGACAGTTCACATCTTTCTTGTATGAATGATTACATCAGAGAAGCACATAAAAAATTCAAGTTAGTATGTTTTTTTGTTGGATCTAAATGCAAAAGAAAATCTGAACTTTAATTGAACAAATATTTATTTTGACAAGGCAAAAAAATTTTCACTCTGGTATTCTCATTTATTGTTTCCCACATTTCAATAGCTGCCTAATGATTGGGTTTAAGGACCAAAACATAATCTGAGATGATAGAATCAGGTGCAGCAGCTGATAACGTGTTGAGGATTGCATTGTCCTTTAAAAAATGCTCCCCATAGATATCTATATATGGGTATATCTGAACAATATTCCTGAACTTTAGCTACACTGGTTCCACTAGCCAGATATTTGATCACATGTAATGTGCATGAACCAAACTTGTTCTTTTTGGTATTCTCTATCTCCCTCCCAGCAACAAAAGGACATATTTGATCACAGTCAAGTCAAGTTGAAACTCACCAATTCCATCTCGAATTAGTAAAAAAAAAGTCGTTAATTTTCTTAGGCATGTGATCAGTTACCTCCCTTGAATTCCAAATACCGATCTGACTGATGATAGTTCAGAAACGCCAATGTTTTGGTTTGTGTGGGGAAGGGGTAATAATCATGAGCATGGAAAACTGAATCTTTAAAGCAAGTTCAAATGGGGTGAATAAGCTCTTGGACAAACCATTCTCCCATAACTACCTTACCTGTGAACATAGCAATAAAAGGTTTTATAATCATCTTTTGATTGGGTTCATTCATATCAATAATTTTCTGGCAGCCATGATTATGCCACTTACTGAGGTCCAATACACATTATTTCTCTGACCTGCATTCCTATATCATTTAATCCTACTCTAAGCTCTTGATACCTTTCATAGTTTTTCCTGATATTGGCTTAAACTCTTGTCGACATAAATTTTCCATATTGTATGTTTTTGCTATTTTGTCAAAATCAGTTGATGGCCTAATAAGTATTTCTTGATTAGACCAATTATTGCATAGAACTGCATTTCTGAAGCATTTGTTGATGATCAAATTTCTCATTGGATTGCAATTCTAGCATATTAACCAATGTACAGTTATACAAAATCCTTTCTTTCTTAGCTGTAAATAGTTTTTCAATTTCTTTTCTTTTTGTTTTCTGTTTCCTAATCTTAGAAACTTTATCTTACTGATAAGCAATAATAACTGACTACCATTTTATGAAGACAATTCTTAATGATTTCTGAAATATTATAGAAACTTTTTCCAAGTTGCTTGTGAAGTAGAGGATCCCGAAAACCACTTCAATATTGATCAGTATACTGATGCAACCATGGTATCCAAGCCTGTGATCTATATGTCTGTGCAAGAAATCTGTGATACCCATCAGGTAATTTTTCTTTTAATAGTTCTTGTATAGATCAGTAATGCTTCTTTGATTCAATACCAAATATATTAAACACTTGAACCTACACCCAAATGATTTCACGTATTGTGTAAATTTCATTCATTAGCAAGTGAAGATCTGTGTGTTAGCAAACAAAAACATAAAGCTTTAGAAAAACGATTGGATGATCTTTGTATTTGCATATGTATATTGTATCGTGCATGAAATCACTTTAAAATACTTTCAGATTATTAAAATATTGTATATATTTAATTCACTGTATTATTGCTTTATACTCTCTGGATAAGAAAAAATATCTAAACATTGTTCTGCTCGAATGACAATTATGAATATTTTTCATTGAAATTAGAGGAATTGCCTTTTGTCAAATCCCTTATTAAGCAGTGTTTTAGTATATTGAAAAATAATTAGCCCACTTGAATTTTATTCTATGAAGTGTAAGATGTTTTTTGTTTTTTTGTTTCTCAGCTATTATTAAAGCATCAAGATACAATTGCCCCAGACCATAATGATCCTCTGCATGAATTACTGGAAGATCTTGGTGAATGCCCCTCAGTTGATGCCTTACTTGGTGAGTAGAGTGACAATTAACTTATATTTTGTAATTCTTTTATAAAGTTTTTAGCACATATGCAAAAGGAACACTTTGAGTTGAAAGAAAAATTAACTAAATATACTGTCTATATTTCTAAAATTTCCTTAAAAAAATTTTCAGATCTACACAATCAAAGTATATGTATATTTTGAATCAGCATCCTCTGGGTAGGTTTTGTTCATTATTTATTTGAACAAACTTGCATGTGAGGTCAATGCTGCAAAAAAAAATTTTAAATGGCCGGTGCGGGGGGGGGGGGTAATCTGTCATTTCAAAGCCATGGCAGTGTTTGTATTATATTGAGTACAAAATTGAAATTTGTGAAAAATCTCATGGTTTTTCAATTTATCAGACCTTCACCCTTTCTGGAAATTTGAGAAAGAAAATATTTCAAGTTTTATAAGAGGGAATTCCATTTACATTGTCGCCATAACACTCAAGTGCCACCTTAATTTCCATTTGTTATAAAGAGAAATAAGTGAGAGCAACATAAAACCAGTGTTTAGAAATATGATAAATACAATTGGCAGACTGAGTTCAGACCCACTGGAGAATTTTTTTTTTTCTCCAGTTTCATGTGCTTTCAATTTATTAGGCCTTCAAATTTTCTGAAAATCTGCCGTTTTTGAGAAAAGATATATGTGAATGTTTTATAAGAGGGGGTTCTATTCATAATGTAGCTATGATGCTGAACTGCACCCTAACTTTCCATTCATCATAAATGACCATAGATTTGAATTTCTCCTTTTATCAATGCTAATACCAGTCTGACAGTCTTTTGCTGGATAAACGTAAACTGACAATGAAAAATATTTTTTCAGAGAAAAAAAAACAATAACTCTAACTTGACCCTAATCCTTAGGCACAATTTAAATCCTATAGTCCACTTTGACATGCAGACTAACACGAGAGATGATCAAAAGAATCCTCAGTTTTCAGAAAAATTAATCAAGGTTATGAGAGGGGTTCCACATGCCTTATCTGCGTTAAAAAATCTCAAAAAAAAAAGAAAAGTCCTTTGCTTTCAGTGTTATGTTTAGCTACTTTTCCCCTGGGCTACAAGGGGATCTCAGATATATATATATATATATATATATATATATATATATATATAAAATTTAGTATTTTCATTCTGTGGCTTTCTTCAGGTAAAATCTTGTCCCGTGCAGTCAATGACAGGTTCATTAGATGCATTGAGGTGTCACAGATGAGCTGTGAAGCGTTCTGGATTATGCCAAACCCCCACCCCTTTTTCTCATGTATAATCTTTTCTCGTTTGATGTAAGCCAAATGTAAAAATTTATATTAATTAATATTGTTAGAAAAAAAGCCTGGGAATGAACTGGTTAGAATATTTTGAAGGAAAAACTGGAGAGATCAGTCTGAGAAAAATAATTGTAGATTGTTGTATGAATTTTTTTTTAAAAATCAATTTTTTTATTTTAGGTGCTGAAATTACATCATCAGGAGAAGAAGGTCTGGATGAAAGTGTCAGAGCTCAGTTAGCAAAGACTGAAATTACTCTGACTTTAACCAATAAGTTTGAAGTTCCTGATGATGACAAATCAGATATAAAAGGAATGATGATAAGGTAACCTTCTTGTGTGATGCAGCTCTAATAATTTCTCTCATTAATGGATTTATTTATTCCTGAAAATTCTCTGGGGAAAAATAAGTTGACTAATTCTGCGAAGAATTAGTCAAAGATGTAACTGACTATCTCATAATATAAAAGGCCTTGTCCAGGTTTTTGTTTTTTTTTAACCCCCCCCCCCGGTTGGTCTTCTATCATGCTAAAACAAACGGAAACAGTAGAAGGGGGTACTGTGAACACACAAGCTGTTGCTGGCAAGCAAAGTCCTCCTGTGTTCACTGGACAAAGACAGGCAACTGCTGCTAGTAATATCACTAATACTGTTTCAGTTTTGTTTTTAACCCAATTCTGTTCTCTTATTGCTTTTAAATCATAAAAAAAAAAAATAGAGTGGCTGTAGAAAATTGAATTTTGATTTAGGTATGTGTGTTTTTGTTTGTAAAATATATATAGAATATATACTTGTATGATTTATCCGTATGTAAACCAACCTGTGATTTTTAATGGCTACTACGCTAGTATAGATATTAAAAATGTCTAAACTTGTTAAAAGCTATTATTTCATACATTTGCCTGTTTTTTGTTTTTCAAGAACAAAGAGAATGATTGTGGATGTTATTGCTTGTCAACCTGGAGAGACAGTTTCACAGATTTTGGAAATCCCATCAACTGATGAACAGGTAAAAATATCTACTATTCGTAACATTTAAATCATTCAATTGTGACAAAGTATTAAAGTAAGAGATCTGCTCAATTGTTGCTGGGTAATATTGATGGAAGGGGATGAATATGAAAAAATTCTCATTTTGCTTCTACGTTTTATGGGTATCACACCTCCTGTGTGTCCCTCCCCTATCTCATATTTATTTCACCATTCTCTTTTTTACTTTTCATATTTTTTTTTCATTATAGTTTATGTAAGAGAAATGAAATGACCTCATATCATCATATATTAACATACAGATGTATGAAGAAAAAAAAAGAATAAATCACACTTATTCATTTGCTATAAATGTCAGCAAAATTATTTTGAAAATTATTAGCTATGTAGGATATTTCATATTGTTTCATTCTTTGTGTGGCTATTACATCTACATCCAATATACATTCATCAAGTTATCAATGTTAGAAATCTCCCTTTTGCAAAAATAAAACAATGCTGTGAAATCCAGAAATGAAAAGGTTAAAGCTCATGATGATGTATTTATTCGTAAATTTATTGAGTCTGTAGCCTGATGATTTCACACAACAAATATTTCTCTTTGAATATAATCTTTCTCAAAGCACTTGACTCAATCTTTTTCCAATGATAAAATAGATCAAATGTACTGGAATTCTTGAAATTTCAGTAATTGTAGGCCACAGACTTATTGCTCCACCTTTGTACTGTAAACTTGATAGAATATATTGATGTATGATCTTTCATCTAGTGTATAGGAGTAGTCAAGTCACTCAATAAGAATGACCAATTGGATTGCTCATTCCAAACACTTTTGGTTAAGCAGTTTGAAGGTTGGGAATTGTAGTAAGGTTCACAGCAAGGCTTTGTAGATTATTCTGGTTTGCTTTTCTCCTTCCTTGGGTCTTTCCAGGAACTGAAGCTACTAACAACAAATGGAAAAATTGAGATGTCAAGCAAATGTTCTGCTGCTACATCTCAATACTTCATTGCAGTTGGGTACAGCATCTGTGAAATCGTGTTTTCTTTTACAACTTGAAAATACTGCAAAGTAGCCAAGGAAAGATGTGTTTATATGGCTGCTTATCTAACTGGATATGGCTGTGATTTTTATATCTCATTGTCTCTTTGACTGAGCCATGACACTATCCCCGGATCTTACGTCCAGCAGAAAGTTTGGGTAGTTCTCTGAGGCAGATGTTGCAGCTACTGACTAGACCCACTAGAGTCTGCGATTATATTTTTGCCATCACTTTCCGTACCCTACTTTCTACCGGCCACGTTCTTCTGGAACTACACAAATAATTTTTTTATGAATAACTCGACACGTTGTCGAATGCTTAAAAGATAAAAATTGAAATCTGTTTACTTGTTTATTAAACTACATGATTGTTGGCATAGATGCTTGACTTTTCTCAAACTCTTAGGCATTTGATTTCATTTTCAGGAAGAACATCATCAAGCTTTGGTTCGGAAGCGAGATATGATCGATAAAAAAGCTACTAACAAAGGAAAGCTTGAAAGACAAACTTCTCTGCCTGGTGATAACAGGTTTGTAGTGACATATTCTGCTCATTTCCACTTTATTCTAAAATGATTTATCAACACTGTTATAGCAATTTAATTTCAGTTGCTTTCTATTGCAACTAATCGGTCATTCTTAATAAATGGTACAGGTTGTAAATAAAGAATTAGCTTTTTCATCTGTATTGTTAACTAACAATTGGCAAAGCTTCATTCAATAATAAAATTCAAGATGATATTTTTATAAAAGTTCACTTTTCAAAATGAAAAGGTGAATATGACTTGATGGTTATAGCGTAGAAAATGGAATCTGTGAACCAAGTTAATACTCTTGCTGGGACATTTTGTGTTCACAATGCACTAATTCCCTTGGAAAAGGTATGAATCCGCTTCTCCCCACAGCTATAGGTAAATAAAGCAATTGAAGCCTTGTAGGCAGTACCATTTGGGTGTTGGGCTTGTACCCAGGCCCTGTAAAAACCTATTGCTACAGACACAATAGATGGATCTCCCTGGATCATTCAAGAAATGGAGATATTCATTGCTTAATGCATCACATAAAATAGGGAAATGCTGTGACATTTTGCAATCTTAATTATTTGTGCATAGAAATATTCTTGTATCAAAATATACAAGCTAATTCATCAGTTTAAAACTTGCTAGTTGGTATAATTCGGAAGTGAAACTTGCTGCTTTTTGTTCAATGTACTTTCACAAAATATCATACATTGAGAAAGATGTGCTTTATATTTCAATGAAATTGCCCCAATTAAACAAGATGACTTTCCATTTTCTGCTGATTGTTTTCAATCAGGATGTTTATATGCAGACAAAAGAAAATATTCTTTAATCATCCATTTACTTGCATTGCAGATTACCAATCGAGATGATGAAAAATAAGATAAAGAAGAACCTTCAAAATTTGGAACTTGCAAATTTGGTTACTAGAAAAAATAAATACCAGGATATCATCAATTCCATTGCGCAGGTGCGAACATTTTAAATGCAAAAATATTCCCAAGTATATTGTCTCTAACTTTGATAGGAGTTATTAACATCCAAACATTAGTTTGGACGATTGCACTTATTCTAGGTGTTGCTAATATTGTTTCTAAAACGTTTCGGCCAATCCATTGTATCAGACTTCTTCTGGTATGTAATCCATAAGGAAAGACATCCTTTTTTTTTTTTTTTTTTTTTTTTTTTTTTACTGAACTATCAAGTATATTTCTTAAAGACATCACTATTTATCAGTTGAAAGTAATTTTGCTAAAAGTAAGGGCCCCTTCTTCAACACTTCCTATTTTCAAATTTCTGCCATTTCTCTGTTTTTCTACATTACAAAAAAAAATTATATTTTCAATTTCAGCAACTAATTATAAAATCATTGTATTTCAACAATCAAAATAGTTGAATACTAGATATTACTGCAAACTGTTTCTTAGATAATGAAAGTAATAATGACAAATCCTATCCAAGTTCATCTGACAGGGTTCAGAACAAGCGACAAAATCAAATGGGTTTACTTTGCAACCAACTACTTTCCTATAAAGGAAAAGGCTTTGTGAATGTGTGAGGAAGGGAACCTTCCATTTAATATTCTTTTTCATGTATTTTGAATTAGATGTGTTTCTTCAATTTTATATCTCTTTCAAATTTTTTCTGCGCATGTTGCACATGCAGCAAGAGTTTTTTTATAATCTTTTATAATGAAATAACATTTTGCAGGACATTCGTAATCAACGACGCTACAGAAATACCCGACGCCAAGAACTCATTCGGTTACGTGCAGCTGTGAAAAGCTTACATAACAAAAGATCTTTTTATGAAGAACAGATTGATTATTACAATCTTTACGTGAAGACATGTCTTGACAATATGGCACACAAGGAAAAGTAAGTATGCCAACCACAAATAAATGAGATGAAAAAAAAAATTTTTTTTCAAAAGCAAAAAAGCTGCATCGACTATTCAACTGCCATAAACCTTTGGAAAACCCTAAAATTTTCAGCATAGAATTGTTACTGTCCAGAATTTGAAAATATTTCATTAGCATATTTCATAATTTCCTCTTTTGCCCATTGTACCCTTTACCCACTAGGATGTCTGCTGCTTTTTTCTTTTTTTGAATGTCAAACTCTGTTTTGAGAGGGATGCACTTCTCTCATACAAATCTTATTTGGTGCCTGTGAACTGCAACTATCCTTCTCTTACCCATGCGTTGAATATGTGACCTTCCAATGATCTCTGTGAATTTCACCAGCATTCTAATTCTTTAGGGTTATGGAAACCTTAAATCCATGTACTATTTATATCTATGCTTGGTTTGCTGATCATGATTTGACCACAGTATAAAGCTTCTTTCAACTATTTTAATTTCCAATACATGGCTATTAGTTTGACTTCCATCCATAAAGGTTTGTGTCCCTCCTTTCTCTCCACATGATTAGTCATACCTGACCTTGGTCTCTCCTTAGAATACAGCTTTCCAATGTTTCTCAAGTTTGTATTTAGGAGGCAGCTGGCTGCACCCTTGTACTCCTTGCCACCACTACATGGAATGTTGTACACACAGTTCTTGGACATGTTTCTTTCCATTGGGGGGGTTCTTCTTTGGAAAGGTGTTTGCGTAGAGTGGGTACCACTTTGAAAACTACTTTGATGCTGCACAGACTGCATATTCTCTGCATCGCCTCTGCCACGCTCCTAATGTATAGAGTGGCTATGGTCATCTTTTTTGTTTTCTAATCCTTTGTGTTTGCTGACAGTGGCTGTTTGCAAAGTAGTTGTTTGTTTGGAAGATGTGTGGGAAGAGAAGTGCATGCCCCTTCGGAAAAAGATCTGACTTTTAAAAACAAGATTATCATGTTAAGCTGGAGAGTATAGCGACCAGAAACATTAATTTGAGAAAAAAAATGAACAAAGATGAGGAAATTAGTCCAAATGAAACAAATTACAATGATTTGGACACTTCGCCTAAAAACATTTAGACAAGAATTTCATCCCTATCAATAATATGGGTATTCCATGGCATTTTTAAGTTGTTTCTTGTTTGAACTGTATTAATTCGCTTATCAAAACCTCCAGAATAATTATTACTTTTCAAAAAGGGGAATGAAGTTGAATTTGGCGGAACTGCATTTTTGGATTTAAAATGCATGTTTTACAAAGAAAAAAATTCTTTGTTGTTTTTCCTATCAGACCAAACGCAAGTTGACAATTTTAAACTTTCTTCAATTGGAAATCGATTTTAAGTTATGATTTTTAAGTACATAAAACTACATGTATTTAGAATAACATTTCAACTAACCTGTATGTATACTTGACCTAATTTATCCAAGCTGTAAACATGGAATTGGCTCTGTTTAAAAATCACTCTATTGTTCAAATCATCACCTGTCTTATTCTAACTAGGTATAATATTGAGAACCTTTCAACTATCTATCAGCAATATCAATAATATTGGGAAAATGTAGAACTCCCCATATTTCAAGCAAGTTTATATACCAATTGTTATACCTATGGATAAACAAGGAAACCTTTCAAGTTCAAAGATCTCAATGAATTATATTAACTACACTTTTAAAGATTTGTTTAGCCAAATGTAGTAATGGTTTTGAATGAGGAAAATGTTTTTAAAATTTTCAATTAGTGATGAAATTATCTCAAACTACTTGTTTATTCTTTTGCAGTCGAAAATCCCGCTCATTTGGTTTGTTCCGTAAAGATGACCAGCAAATAACCATTAAATATAGTGCTGCTCAACTTCACGAAAAAGGAGTAATTTTGGAAATAGAAGATTTACCTACTAACCAGTAAGTTGATAGATTCAAATCCTTTGTTTTTTGCCGGCAACTCCTGGATATAAATCTCAAATAAAAAGAATTGCTCAATGAAAAAAAAACTTCCATTTTCTCACCAAATTGACTTGAAGGCAATCTATATCATGGACTGGAAAATGTTTATCCCAATTTTTCTCCATTAATGTAGAAGTTTTTGTTCACTATAATTGATCTGACATTTGATTTAGACTTTCTTTCATATTTATCATCTACTCTACTGAATAAAGACTGTAAGAATAATTCATATTCAATAAATTTTGATGAAAATATTATTAATTTGGAAAAACAACTAAAAAAGAATTAGCTGAAGAATAGTCATAAATATCAATGATAATGATTTATAATACTTCATCAAATAAAATTGAACAAAAAATTCCTTTGACACCCAGTTTTATCATTCACTCCCAGAACACTATCGTAAGGAATAGTTTTCATGTATGTCCAAAAATGGGGGGGGGGGACATTCAAGGGGAGTAATTTCTATCCAAATTGTTTATCCCAACTCTTGTATTAGTACCCAAAAAATATGACAAAAGGTCATTTAATTAGTTGCCCGGTCGGTTCTGCATACAATATAAACAATGAATCAAATACAACTTGTGGAAAACAAATATTTGATGGAGAATTTGTGAAATTAAAAAGGTAGGTGTTTGAGTGCATCAAAGGAGCCTACACATACACTCGGGCAGAAAATCAGATTTCATAAAATCAAATAGGGATGGGGTGTGCGCTGCCCCCACCTGGTTGGGCCCTCACATATTCCCAGGGATTGTCCTATAGGGACCTTGGACAAATGTACATTTTTTTTTTTTTTTTTTTTTTTTTTTTTTTTCCTCTCTCTCAGGATCCCCTCTTGGCTAATGTAATCTGTAATTTGGTAAGAAATAAAATAGCTATTTGTACCCTAAATCTACCTTTAAGAACTTCCTATGGCAGTGCTTCCTATCCTAAACCTGGGGGCCAAGTTAAACCTTATAGACAAATTTGCAGCTAAAGTGAAGCTGTTTCAAACAAACATATATTCTTATATTTAAAAATTTTTTTTTTTTTTCCCTTTTTTTCTTTAGGTTTAAGAATGTACTTTTTGAAATTGCTACAACTGACAGAACAGGTGTGTTTGAGGTAAATGCGAAGTTCTTGGGTGTTCATATGGAAAAAGTTGAGCTTGTTTTCCAGGTAAGTTTTTCCTCTTATATTCTATGATAAATCAGTACTAATTGATTGTACTGTGAAAATGATTTCTCTGTATCCATGTATTCTCCAATGCCATTTTAATTCATGTAAAGAACAAAATGATTCTTCTCTGCTATAAATCTGTCCGCACCAAAATTTTATCTAAAATTTCTTGAAGTGAGATGGATTCTCTTTTGTTTACATTCCCAATTATGTTGCTTTTAATCTCTAAGAAAAGTACATTTCATATTATAGATCCATAAATTTTGCCTCAAAAAAAAAAAAAAAATAGAATGAACAATTTTGATTGTGGTAAACTGTTCACAAAATTAAATACAACTTTCTATAAAGATTCCTTATTCTAATTTCTAAGGCTGTTAAGTTTGTACAAACACATTAACTCTCTTTTTCTCATTTTCTTAATCTTTTGTCTTTTGTAGGACTTACTTCAGTTGCAGTATGAAGGTGTGGCTGTAATGAAGATGTTTAACCGAGCAAAAGTGAATGTCAACTTGCTCATCTTTTTGTTGAATCGTAAATTTTATGGAAGGTGAAATGCAACCTCTATCTCCCTTTCTGCCTTATATGGACTCAAATTCAAACTGGTCTCTTCTATGTATACTCCTGACAATGACAGCCAAATATATCGCTCAAATATCCAATATATCCTATTACCCAAATATTCAATATTCATATATTTTATCCTTCATCTAGTGTAAATATATTCACATGTTCTTCCCTTCTCTGTCATTTATGAACTTTGCGTCCACTGTTCAAATAAAAGTTTTGTTTAAACTTGCTTTGGGGGTTCAAAAGGAAATTTACTCTAAGCTTCTCTCCATATTTCGTACTCTTGAGTCCTGATGAAGATATAATCTTATATAATATATTTGTGTTTCTTGCAAATACAATCATAGAATGCACTTGTTTGATGCCAACCAAACAAACAA
This sequence comes from Thysanoteuthis rhombus, assembly GCA_963457665.1. NCBI lineage: Eukaryota > Metazoa > Mollusca > Cephalopoda > Oegopsida > Thysanoteuthidae > Thysanoteuthis > Thysanoteuthis major. The sequence goes on from OY735201.1 coordinate 33,433,693, forward strand.
AAAAAATTTAAATCAAATATTCCAAAATTATTTTTAGCCATAATACTCAATAATTTATACTCATCATGCGATGGGCCATAAAAGCTTTGAGAGTTTTGTAGTTTTTGATAAATATTCAATAGATTTATCATTCCTTATTTTTAGCATTTTCAATTTTAGTTCAATAGCTCTTAGCTTACGGCTCCTAATTTTTATGTTTAGCAATATCTCCATACAATTCGAGAAGTGTAAAAATATCAATTATTACTCAAAAGTGCCAAATCCCTTTTCAAAAGATATACTTAAATGTATTTGCTATAAAAGTATAAAATTGTTTCACTATTTCTTAAGTTCATACATGTGTAATTTTGTATGAAAGCTTGATTTGATTCATTCTTTTGTTTTCCAATAATAGTTTTAATACTAAAGTAATTATTAAATGACAATAAATCACAGCAAGTGAGTTTCATAACCGCTGAAACCTAAACCATAACATAATCAGAAGCACAGTTAGCATTCTATTCAAAGAATATTATACACCTAGCATAGACCAAAAATATTGACCACTTAATGCCTATTTGCCACACATGTATTAATCATTTATTGAATATTATATCAATAAATCACTTCTAACAGGTAAGTATTTTGCACATACATACATTGTACTATAAAATTGAGACATTGATTTTATTTTCCATGCTGTGCATGTGTCTTGAAACTTCATTGCACAGACCAGAGGGCTTTTCTGCGTACCAGTCCAAATATCTAAGGTCCTATAGTTGCGGAAATCCCTCTCAAAATCTTTGTTCTCATAGCCAAGCCATATATATGTATAGATATATATGCACACATACACACACACACATACTATGATTAAAACTGCTAAGCATCTTGAAACAATACCTTTTTTACCCAACTCCCACATTAATACTGACAGTCCAAGTGTTTAAGAATTTTGTTCATAATTTACTACATTTGGTTATCCTTGAGATATGCAACTCTACTACTTATGTACTGTCCATCTTACAAAATCCTAAGTAGATTTACTTAATATTTACATCATTCCATATAGTCATCAAAGGCAGAAATTGTATATCAAAGAATCTTTTTTTTTTTTTTTCTTTTTCTTTTACCCAAGATTTTTTTTTCCTTTTTGAATATGTGTATATGGAACCACAGAGAAGCATCAGTTCGGAAAGCTCACAAGGGATTTTAAATACTCAAAATGGTGCTACAGCCAATTATTGCTACTACCAAGCAAGGGATGCATAGAAATAATTGTGTATGCACACACACACACACACACACACACACACACACATGCATGCTCACACTCACACATCTATCATATAAAAAAATTAAACTTACATGTAACCATACATGCTCGCCCACTGTCTGTATAATTATATCCTATAAAAATGCCCAGATCCATAATGTTAATGTTCTTCTATGTACACTATTTTGCATAACCTTACCTGTATCAATTATAAGTTTGCAACCAACAACATGCATTTCTGTATTCAGTTTATACTCTCCACATAATATTGTTCATTTAAGGGTTAGAAAAAAACTCTGGAATATCTGAATATATTTTTTATTCATTCTGAATTTTTCAGATGAGGTGTAGGTTGTGGTGGTGGTTTTTTATTATTATTATTATCATTAATTCTCTTCAGTGGTTGAAAGAATCAATGTGTAATATTTTAATCTTTTATTTATTTTTATTGAAACTTATTTCAAACTGATTCATCCTTCAATAAGTCTCTTGAATTATCTGAGAAAATACTTTATCTACTGCTCTATTATGTTTCTGCTTTTGCTTCTTCTGCTGCTCACAAATGAAATGTTAATTTCCACTGCTATTTTTAATCTGATTATTTTTAAATTTACAAATACATCCTCTCAATTTTTAAAAAAAAATCAAATCTTTCAAAAGGTTCTCACTGCTGATATTTGAAGAGTATTTTTGCTGTATAGTGGGCTTGTTTATAGCCAGCTTTTTTTTTTTTTTTGCTTTAATTGGCTTTTTTATTAACTTTTTATAAAATCATAAGTCTGAGAAAAAAAAACTTACAAAAAAAAACAGCAGTTATATATATATATATATATATATATATATCTTTTTTTATCATTTAGGCAAACTCTAAAGACTTTTGTGGGACCAAATGTAACCATTTAAATAAAACTGTCAATTTCTGCCAATAACTGTTTTTCATCTATTTCGGTGGCATGTTAAATTTAGTGCTTATAACATGGTGATGGCTCATGGCACTGTACTTGAAAAGCTTGAACCTGGGTGAGGGGACTGCAACAAATATTTTGCTTGAATAAAATGTAAGGATAAAAGATTTTATTTACTGTAAATACTTTTGCTCTTGAAAATATTGCACAATAATGTAAATAGAGCCTAAGAGGTTCCTTCCATTGCCCAAGCCTTGTCAATTCATTTCGAAACTTTAACTTATTTTAGGCTCTATTTTTCCAATTAAGAACTCTTCCATTCAATAAGATTTTTTGAGGGATGGATATTTTTAATCTTCTGTTGGTAAGATTCAATCCACAAGATTTGCCTTCAATATGAAATCCGGTGTCACTTATTTAGAAAAGGTGAGTATTTGTATCAGAAGCAAAAGAATTATTTAGCCTAAATAATTCATACATTTTCTTTTACTGTTGGAGTTGGTTTTAAATGATATGGATTTCTAATGTATAATAAACTTTGTATATAGACAATGCATTTTTCACAACCAAAATTAATCATTTCAAGGCCGAAACTAATCTTCAGTTCTGTTTGTAACCTTTGACATTTTTGAGTGCGCTCTCATGTCTTTGCAAATTCCTCAATATTATTAATTGAACTCCTTGGCTTGGCTTCTCCCATACAGTTTACTAAATGTGATTACATCACCTGTTTGTTTTTGTTGTTTTGTTTTTGTTTTTTTGCTTTTTGTTTTGTTTTCATATATTCTCTAACTCTTTACTTGTTTTATGTAATAATAATCCAAATATTTTAGATTATTTGAGGAGTTTTGGTTTGTGATTTGCATTTGAATAAAAATAAAACAAATTTGCACACTAACTGGTTTCCTTTTTCTTTTTCTTTTTTTTTCCTTTTTTTTTCCTCACTTTCAATCCCCAAGCACATTGGGGGGGGGGGCTCTTATTTCATGGTAGGGAAATTCTCTTTGGATTTTATCTGTTTTATTTGCATCAGCTAACACTGAAATCAACAACAATCGATCTGTCAAAGAAATATTTGATTTTTAGTTTTGGTTTTGGAAAGTTGTGGATATCCAACATCCATTGAAGAAATTTTATTCTCTTACTTGGAAAACAGTTTTCCTAGTTTCAGCTGATGAATCCTCAATTTGCCGTCAATCCATTTTTCAAACTATCTATTCCAAGATAACATCCAAAAATTTACCTATGAGAAAATCACCTGAACGGTTTTGTTGGCATTTGCTAATATTTGATAATTGCTTTCACACTGTTAATTCCATAGACATTCTGCTTCAATTTTTCTTGTATCACATGCTGAAAGATTAGTTGAATTGTCTACTGTTTTCAATTTCTGTTGATGTGATGTTACTGTTTGAAGTTTACAATTGATAAACTCCATTCAATGGAATCTTGACATGGCTTATTTAGTTCTATCTTGACCATTATTTTCTATATAATTATATTTCTTTGAGTGGCTGTATAAGATTAGTAATATGCTAGCTGAGCAGCTTGTACTCAAGAATTCTGTAAATCATGATGGTTTATGAGTCATCTGTCTGTCATGAGAAAGGGATGTGGTTTATTTACTGGCTTCATAATCTAATCACTTTTTTTTTTTTTTTTTCTCCCCAATAAATTAAGTTAATTTCTTTACCTGGCCTCACCTTCTGATCTCATCATCATCATTCTTTCAACGTCCGTCGTTGGCCATAGACCTTCACCAGGATTTGCCACACTTCTCTATCATGGGCGTCACGGAGCCAGTACTTCCTGAACTTGTCTAGCTCGTCTCTCCATCTAATATTCTGCCAGCCTTGGTTGCGCATGTGATCTCGGGGGATCCATGTCGTGAGTCGTGATGTCCATCGGTTGTCTGCCATTCTTGCAACATGGCCAGCCCACCGCCATTTGAAATTTATAATGGATTCTTTGATGTCCCTGACTTTTGTCTGTTCTTGGATGTACTATGCCGTCTTGTGGTCTTTCCATGTGAGGCCCAGCATTATTCTTTCTGATCACCATACAACACAACAAATTGATAGTGTAGAGAGACAAGACAAATTCCTTCATAAGCAAGCAGATAAAAACTTCTCTATTCAATGACAGGCTGAAGATTAACTTGTGAATCGGGCTATTGAGTGTTATCTTGCCATACCGTTTCATTCTTGATTCCAACTGGTATGAAAGAACTATTTGCTCTACTAGTGTATGGTGTTGATAAAGGTATGAGCTCTGACTGCTTTCCAGTTTATTCATTTCCATTGATTCAGTAACAATGTTGCTCAACTTATCATATCTTAACAAAACCTTCATCAGATAATAATCCAGGGGTCATGCATGGTTTGGGACCCCTGCACTACCTCACGATACTACTAGACATTGTTGATTTTTTTTGTCAGTGAGTAATTGGCCGGTTGGCATGTAAATTGATATTTATTCAGGTCAGCTTAGTAGGAAACTGTAGTGATTGAACTCGCTATTGTAACTCACTAATCCTTGTTCTACAAAGAGGGGCTCTTGTTTGAATGATACAAGTAAGGACGTCGCCCTATTTTATTTATTTTTTCAAAAATTGTAACTAGAAAAGCCTGTCTTATTAAAGTGGGGAGAATGTGTACTGATAAGTTAGTATAGCTCCTTCAAAATGGAGAATAAGTTCTGGTGTCAATATTATATCCGAAAATCACAACCAAATGTTCAGGCATCAATAATCTTTATACATGTATGAAGGATTTCTTGAGAAAGTGTGTGTAAGAATAAACCCGACAACACTTTTTCTTATTTTCGTGGTCTACTTTCACAAAAATGTCAGATTAGACCAAAACAATTACATGGAGTATTGAATGTAGCCTCTATAAGCATGAATCCTGGTTCCTGGAGACCATGCTGCACCTCCCCATTGCATTAAATACTACCTATCAATAATTATAAGCCGAAACGTGAAAGTGTATGCTGTTTGTTTATTTTTTTTTTTTTTTAAGTTTGCGTCTTCTATTTACTAAGCTTAGTTTAGTACTGCACGTATCAAATGTGGTTAGGGAAGATTGGTTTGCGTTGGTTTTCCGAGTGAGAAGGACCTACCTTGACAATTATCACTTGCAGTCTAAAGCTCGAACATTGACCTCTGGCGGTGGGAATTATACAACTATATCAGGCAGGCCACAGATTGGCTCTTCTGTGAAGCTAAACGTGAACTTGATTTGCAATTCAAAAACCTAATCTGTGATTGATCAGCTTAAATAAACAGAATATCAAATTCAGTACGAAAATGAAGGGTAAAAGTAAACATTTAAGCCAATAATTCTTGTTATCTTAACAAGGGTTGTTTTTGTTTTTTGTTTTGGGTTTTTTTTCCGTAGGGGGAAGCAGACGAAGCACATTTTTCAAAAAGTGTGCCTTCAATTATTTTTTGAGATGGTGACTTTATATTGGACTGCCCAAGGTAAATAATGATCGAGTAATGGGCGTTTTAGAGATTTAGCGGTCATTTTGGATGACTTCTTAAAATTTATCTTTTTCCATCGGCAAGACTGGGAGGAGTTTGATGTTATCGAACGCACTTGACAATATCAGAAACTGTTGAAACTTCTCTGGGGTGAATAATGAACGAGCTAAAGTCCGAAAATTCTGCTTTCCTAATGGTCAGCCTGGTAGAATTTTAGTATGTTATTCAGCACACCTGATACTCCTATAAATAAACCGTTAAGGAAACCCTTTTTTGAGGTGGTAAAGTATTTTGGTTTGTTTTTATTATTTTTTCAGAAATGCACCCAACTGTGATAATATGACTGCTAATGATGACGTCATAAAATCTGGTCTTTAAGATATCCATTAGATTAAAGAGAAAAAAAAAGGCAAAATCTTTTTTAAATCTGCTGTATATATATTTTATTTCAGCGAGACGTCGCTTGTAACTCTAAATAAATGATCAAAAGAATATATCTCTAACCTCTTTTTTATTTATTCTTTTTTTAATTTGACCTAAATGCAGTTCGTTGAATCCTGGTGATCTCAAAAGAATTACCAAATGAATGGGCATTCCTTTCATAGTTGGAAATGTCACCTTAAATGTTTTTCTAAACTGTTTGAATCCCAAATTGAACGTGTTTGAACATTAGACAATTAGAGGTAAAACTTCAGAAGTTCTCGTCTGTTACGAATGACTTTTTTGCACAATGTCATTCTATAATTCCAAAATCTCTACTTCCAGGTCTTCTGTTTTTACTTGAATGGGTCTTTCTATGAATGAAGCTATAGCTGTTATATTTGTTCGTAGAGTAAAGAGTTCATTCAAAATGTGATCATTGGCTTCAATTTAATTTTTTTTTTTTTTTCAAACCCCTGAAGCAATTGTAGTTGCATTACAAATGGTGATGGGTTAAAGACACTACTGCCTACCATTTTCTTCATGGTTGGGAATCTGCTGGTGAGAAATCCACAAAACAAGTTTTTGCTTCAAATGAATTTATATAGCCAGTGCCGGGTTTATAAGGAGGCAAAAGGGGCAAGTGTCCCGGGTCTCCTCAATACAATATTTTTTTTCTTTTAAATAGTTTCTTTCAAGAAATAAATAATTACTGCTTGAAGTTGATTTCATTATAACTCCTTCAACTGTTTGAAAATCATGATGATACCACTTGTAATTCAAGTCTACAGTAATTAGAGTATGGGTAACAAAAATAAATTTGTCTTACCTAAAAATCTTCTTGGAGTTTAGCTGGTGTGTATTTACATATATATATATATAATTTCTTGTGTATAATTCGTTTACGACTTATGACCTATCCATGCCACTTCGGTGGACCATAGGATACAAAACCTGGGTTCAAAGGGTGGGGTCATCTTGAAACTCCACGGCTTAGGCTGGAGGGTTATTCCACTCACAGGCCCCGCCCAACTATCTTCGCTCGCGAACCCAAGCCATTCATAATTCGTTTAACCTTTCTATGTATGTAACCTGTCAGTTCGGTTTACATGCAATAAACAGACTTCGTGTAAATTTTGTAATTTGCCGTATATTTTAATTTGTGTATTAGGGCTCTACCGAACCCCTGAGGTCTAAATCATACCCTGTACGAAGCAAATACAAATTTTGATAATACAACGATTCAATGAATTGTTTACACATATCAACGGAACAGATTTAGATTTTACGATTTGATTTTAAAAAAAGAATAGATAAATTTCGATCAAGTACGATCTGTGTGCGCGTGCGCAATTCTTAACTGATCCTCACCAAATTCAGACGGGCTGTGTATTTTAATATATCTCGAAGTGTGTTTGTTTTTGTTGTTTTGGGGTTTGTTTGGGTTTTTTTTTCTTAATCCTCGATAGTGTTTTAGTGTATGGTATGGGTTCTATTTATAATGTAGATCAATGCCTAATGTGTACCTTAGTTTATGTCTGACAACCTTCACGCTTGATTTTTGAAAATTTGGGTATCTTTAGTGATTGCCAACCAACAAAAGGCGAGAGAAAAATAGCTTTCAACTGCTTGATCATTCCTTTTACAACAACAACAATGTCTCTGCGCTTGGGCAGGCAACTGTTCAGTTGTGTGTCCACTTGATACATTGTATGAAATGAAAGATTCATGTTTCGATTGAGATCATGACATGTTTTCCTTCTTTTTTTTTTAATCATAATTGCGAAATGTTTCTACTTACTATTAACTAAAGCCCCCCAACTGTTACTGATATGAATACGATGGAATCTAAAGAAGTTGAAAAGTCGCTGTTGAATGTCACGAGTGGTTTCTGTTGTGGGAGAGATTAGTGATGTAGTTTGGAGTTGTGTGTGACGACGAGATTGTGAAGGACACAGGATTTTGTTTCCGCGTGTTTGGTTCTTCAGGCCGACGTCTCTGAAATATTGGAGGAAGGGAGACGATAGTCGCCATGACAGAGTGAAGAATATGCGCACCAAGTATGTATGTGGAGGCGGAGATTAAACACAGTTGTAATTGTAATAACGACACATACGAATGTTTTGACAAATAAAACGTACATTTAAGAGAAAGACATAACAAGACAAGACTGGAAGAACATATATGTAAAGAAACATTAATACGATCGATCGAGAAGAGAAACACCTGTTTAGTCAAGATGATCATTCCCATACATCCAAATGGAATGTAGAGAAAGAGTAGTTTGTAAAACATGTGACATAAAGGGTCTAATGTCCTCTGGTTTATCTATGGAATGGAGCCTGATTATCTGTAATGTGTGGTAGGTTTGACCAGACAAGGTTATCAAAAGGCGGTTGATTCAGTTTTGGCACAAGAAGGAGCTAAAGAGGCGTAGTAATGTGCAGTGTTAGCGTTGTCTCCAAAAATGAGATAAGTGAAATAGTCGCAGTGTTTGCATTGTGTAGCTATAAAACTCCTGCAGATTATCACATCAAGGAAGATTAGTGACAGAAGATATATATATATATATATATATATATATATATATATATATATAAAATGTGAGTATGATAATATCGCTACGGTCAAAGAATGGAAACTACACTGGTTGCGAGTTTAGTGAGCAGTAAAGGTAAAAAGTAACCGGCTAAAAAGCCGGGGCAAATGGACACGTGCATTCAGAGATTTTAGAGGGAGTTGATGGAAGCAGTGATGTTTTCTATTTCAGGATAGATCTAGGGTTTCGTAGCTAAAGCTAATACTAATTTATTTTCATAATTAATTTTAACTAAAAATAATAACCGCAGCAACATTTTGCTCGTTTCAACGCTGTTCTTATTCAAATAAGTAATTTTGTTAATATCTCTATCTATAACTTTCCCATTAATAATGTTGATGTTATAATAATTATAATAAAAACTAAATTGATTTGTTGTATAGTCAAAGCATTGAATGTTCACAGGACTTCCAGTTTCTGGCAATGAATTGAAATGATATGAATTATAAAAGAACAGGAACAATACGAAAGTAACTGGTAGAGAGGGGATTTCGAATCAAACGTTGCCACTCGGCATTTTGATAGCACTTATAAACGGTTTTTTCAAAAATTCTATTTTGTTCTGCACTCTGCAATTTTTTAGGTTCGCGAACAGTTAAAAAAACAACGCACATTCCAATTGAATGGTCACGCTTGATGAGTGCCCAATGCACCACACCTTGCGTAAATGTTCAACAAATCCACCCTTAATCCAGTCAGTTATTTCACCAGAAATTGGTTTCATAGTCACGTGAAAAAATACAGCCACTATTGTGTGACAGAAAGTTATAGGGGTCATCTTGACGTATTGTAACATCCCTTAGTCCCGTTCAGTCAGCTAGAGACCAAGAGCGCTGTGATTGGCTGGCAACCGGCATTTCAGCCAATCAGTGCATGTGTGATATCATTTTCTTTCCTTGTTAGGCCTGGATTTTCATACCTTGGACTGACTGAAACACCGTGTTAACAACACAAACAACAAAAATTCAATCATCCGAAAAACTCTTTGATTAATAATGACATTTCTCAAAACTGCAGAGTCAATTTAGATGGTTTTCCATCTAAATCTAACTATTTTTGATTACATCTAGGTGTCAGAAATTGCCATTGGATGATTCAATGAAATTATTGATGCATTTATTTATTCTACAGTAATAAAATTATAAGTAATATTTTCATTAAATTTTAATACATAAATGTATAATAAAGTCATATTTAATGTATCAAGAATATATAATGTATTTCGTAGATTCCAAATATATATCTGGAGAATCCAAATGTTTCTATGTTTTCCAAATTGTTTAAAATGAAGTAAATTTAAGTAAAATTGAAAATAAAGTTGGCAACACAGCTCTTGCTAGATCTTCACACAAGAAAAGCATCTAGGATCTGGCTTTCAGGGTTCTTTTTTTTTTTTCGATCTGCCAAGGTCAGTGCCAAATTATTCGTTCATGATCAGTAAATATTACTTGAATATGTCAATCTTGGCCGGAAAATATAATGAATATAAAAGATAACATTTGTTTTTTGAATTAATATTGATTTTGTAAACAAGTGATGCAATATTGCACTAAAGATTTTTTTTTTAATGAAAAAAATCAACCTTAAAGATATGAAAAACAGCCACGTATCAGTAGCCTATAGTTCAAGCACCGGCGCCCATCAGGATTGCCAGGTATTTTTTGTCGCATAACGCCAAACTTCTATCATCATTGGACAAAATTAAGTAGCTTCAACACCAAAATAATCAAATTACTTGAAATTCATCATCAGATTAAGCTTGCAGGAAATGGATCAAAATACCCTTTTTCTTTTCTTTTTTTTAAATTCATTGTCCATGTATATTTATCTATTATAACATCCACGTGTAAGGAATTGTTATTTTTTGTAATTTTTTCATAAGAACCAAATTTCCTCAGTCTTGGTTATTAAAATACCAAATGGCCACCCTGGCAGTGGTTGCACCGGTACGCGTACCACACTATGAGAATAAATTAAGTAGAGGTAGATCATAGCACAATCAGAGGAGTCAGCTTGGAGATGAACTGGTCAAATGGTGAATACAGTACCGCATAAGGATTTTGTAGACCCTTGGGCTACAAATATCGTCAGAACACAATATTATTTTTTTCAGAAAAATTTGAGAACCATTCAGATTTATTTCTACAACGCTAACAATTCCAACATTTGCTTTGCGTAATTTCTTTCCAATAAGTGTAAGTTCTTGGGAGCGTCTCTTTCGATGACTATGAGAACAAGTTTTTGTTCGACTCGTTCTAAGACGTCGCAAACCGTCATATCATATGAATGTATACAGCACAGTGTTTCTTCTTGCCGCAGTGTTTACTACAAATATATATGCAATATAATAATTGAACCTTTTTTTAAATATAGATAATTTAGAGTACTCGCACTTACGATCCAGCATTCACAATTGAAATAACCTTTTTCCACTTAATTTCTGGAGGACTTCAAAGTAGTGGAGGCCCATAGGCTGCAGACCCTAAAGCGTTAATCCTGTAGTAGGTGAATAGTACTGAGAAGAAAGGTTCTGCTGAGAAAATCACCAATAACTAAACTTATTCTGTTTCCCCACCCCGAACTGTAACAGACGATTAGTTTTATCTCGGGTACGCATATCACATTTGTCGTCCATTTCATCTTGTTTTTGTTTTGTTTTTGTTTTTTGCTCTAATGTATGTTGTGCCCAGAAGAGCCCAATGACTACATCGACATTATCTTTCTAAATGTGAACTCTAACTGCAAACCAGTTTTGGTGCAGTCATGCATATCGTTTTTTTTTTCTCCCAGTAAACTGAAACGTTTGTAGTGTGTGTTGGGTTTTATTTTCAACCAAGAGTTGGTTCTCTGTATATCTACGTTTTTATTTTTTTTTATTGCATTTTTTTTTATATCCGTTTGTGTACTAACATTCGCTTACTACGTCTGATTTTCCCTTTTTCGTTTTGGCATCGGTTGTATAGTTTTTTCTTGGGTTATGTTCGTAGAGTGTGAGTTGTGAACTGATTTCAATGGCACAGTAATCATCATCATCATCATCATCATCATCAGTCTCTTAACGTCCGTCATTGGACATAGACCTTCCCCAGGATTCGCCACAATTCCCTATCATGGGCGTCGCGGAGCCAGTACTCTCTGAATTTGTCTAGTTCATCTCTCCATCTTGTATTCTGTTGGCCTTGATTTCTCGTGTGATCTCGGGGGATCTGATGTGAGTCACGATGTTCGTCGGTTGTCTTTCATTTTTGCTACATGGCCTGCCCATTGCCATTTGAGTTTTATAATGGATTCTACGATGTCTCTGACTCTTGTCTTTTTCCGGATGTACTGTGCCGTCTTGCGTTCTCTCAAAGTTTGACCCGGCATGAATTTTTCATGAGCACGTTGCATAGTTCTCAATTTGCGGATCCGTCTCTTGGTTAGGTTCCATATTTCAGCCCCATAAGTGACTATTGAGAGGATGCATTGGTTATACACCCTTCTTTTTAGGATTAATGGGATCTTCTTGTTTTTGAAGGTTGAGCTTGCTCTGCCAAAGGCTTGCCATCCTAGTGTGATTCTTCGCTTGAATTCTTCTTTTGAGGGTCTCCTGAAGATTCGTTGTCCTAGATAGATGTAGAGATCTACTTTCTCCAGTTCTGTGTCTTCGATTTTGATCTCAGTGTTTTTATCTCCGATATGGTTATTGCACATGATCTTCGTCTTGCTGAAGTTCATGTGTAGGCCGACTTTCTTGCTCTCTTCATTTAGTTCATCTATCAGTTGTTGGAGGTCGTGCAGGTTTTCTGCGAAAAGGGCAATGTCGTCTGCAAATCGGAGATAGCTCAGATACTCGCCGTCTATTCTAATCCCTTTACTCTCCCAGTCTAATCTTATGAAGATCATCTTGAGGCAAGCTGTGAAGAGTTTGAATACAAAGCGTAAAATGAATTAATACGAGCATGAAGAAATAAAGTAAAATATTGGGATACAAATATTTATTTTTTATTGCCGAATAAGCACGAAGAAGAAAAAAAAAAGGAAATTTTAGTGTTTCGTTTGTTTGTTCCTGATACTTCAGCATATGCTTGAAACGCACAGATGTTCTTGTAACAATAAAAATCAATGTCCGAATGACTATTGTATAAATACCCTGAGGATCGTCCAATACTAAAAAGATGACGAATATTGGATTCTTTGTTTCCTTCTTTACATTTTGTAGACTTTGAAAATGCCTGATCTTTAGGAGCTGTGAATTTGTATGCAAGGGTGACTTGTTCTTTCCCGGTTGTCTCTGCTAGTACTTGATGAAGCCCGTCTTCAATGTTAACACTGTTGATGTACCTTTTTCTTGACTTTCAATCAATTCATTTTTTCTGCAATTAAATGAGCTTAATTTTCAAATTACCAATCTGAAGGCACAATAGGAAATGCATACTTGTAAAACTATCAACACTTGATAAAATTGCAAGTACAATGAGATCTTGAAGAAAAGATCTCGGTTCATTTCAATCTATATCTATCAATTTTTATTATCTATATCTTTCTTTCGGTTTATCGATTCCTATCGTTTTGAGGTGTTTTTATGGGGACACGTATCTAGCTCGCGCTTCGCCCAAAACATCTGTGTGTTCACCTTTTTTCTTTATTCTTCCACATTCCATTACCCATATATATCTATCAATATATATTACTTATATCTATCTGTCAGTTAATTTCTATCGTTTCTTTTTCATTTTCTTCAGTATATGTATTGCAGTTTTTTGTTACGTTTTTTTTTTTTTTTTTTCACCCTTAAGAAATCCATTGGCTTTTCTGTGTTTTTACATTGAGTCAAATCGACCATGTTGATTTTTCCTACGGTCATCGAATGCTAAATTCTCTCACAATCCTGACTGACAACTTTTCATGACTTTTTTACAGCATTCAAAGATATATTAGGTATATTTCCAGGCTGATCTGCACATGCCATCTGTTTACAATAACACAAGATCCATGATGTTAAAAAAAATGAGTTTAATAATTATTTTGTAAAACCATTTTTTTCTTTCGTTCACCTTCTCTTTTGATTCTTACCCTGTTAGTGCCCTGATGTCATTGGGTGGTACTGATCTTTACTATGTTATATTGAGTGGTACTGATCTTTACTGGAGGACCTTAATGGTGCTGATCTTTACTTGATCTGCCCCGTATCGCACAGAGAAAATGACACGAGAAGCGATTGAAAAGATCCACATTGTACGAAGTTCAATTGATAAGCATAAATTGTGGGCTGCCGGAAAAAAGAAAAACTGGATAAACATTTTAATATAAAAAAAATTTCAAACTCTACGATAAGTACTTGTAGTGGTTAGCGTTGTTTAATGATCTTGATGACACTAAAATCAACAACAAATTTCTAACAGTTGGTAGTGTGACTACAACTAATAAGGTGGAAGATGGTACTAACACAGCTCAGCGGCATGCAAGAAACTAAATGCTATAGAATAAATAATTTTTATAGACAGGTGAAGTCCAGGACACGAGTAAGGCCAGTTGAAACGAAATGGGATTAAATTAATCAGGTCTAATTATATTTGACGCCATTAATTACCCTTAGATTTAACCCTATCTCGTTAACATTTCAATATTAAACTGATCACTTAGTTTTGATTAGAAACGTACACGAATAATGGTAGTATCAACAATAGTTGATAGTAGCAGCAGTAGCAGTATCATTAGTTTGAATAGTACAGACATGAGCTATGGGTGCTGCAGCTAATTTCGGAGATGTAGAAAGAATGGAGAATACAAAGAGTAATAAGAACAATTACCTGCATAATGAAGATAACAAATACAATGCAATTCAGCGAGAATGTATTCATTAAAGATATGCATGAACAAGATTGATGCAGTTAAATGTGTCCATATGCCTAGGTAGAAATAACTCATTTGTATGTATATAAGTATGTATGCACGTGTACGTACGAATCGAAATCGAGGAAGATGCATATTTGGTATTCAGACATTGGAAACATCATGTCGTAGCTCCCTTTAAGTAGCTACGAGAGAAAATTGCTAAAGATTAAATTGAGTGTGTCTCTCTTATGAAAGATATGTGTAAGGTGTCTGAATAGTCTATATGATGGTTTCTGAATGACTTGTGTCATAGCTTTAAAAGGTAATTGGAGTTGAAAAAAGATTCGTTCATTTCCATTTCTTCAATGAGTATCATATAAAAGATTAAGAGGTCATTTCGAAGTATGTGACAACAACGATATTCTTATTATCTTGTGTGTATCTAAACCAAGTGCTCCAGCAAAAAGTGCTCTATTGTTTTTGCGTCATCGTCGGATATTCTCGCTGTTCACTATGAAAGTGAAATGTAACTGTTGCAGATTGTAGTATCATCAAGCATTGAAATAAATCAAAGCAAAAACTATGTACAAATTTTACACCATCGAAGTTTGTATTGTATGCGTGCAGAGGAATCTTATAAGTCGTGTAGAGCTGTTTCCACCTCCCCAATACATAACCACCATCGTCCTTTAGCCATTCTGTTTTCATATGCCATAACCCTTTCAGCAAGTGATATTTCTATATTCTATATATTCTATATTCTGCAGTAAACGAGTCAATCTATTTTATTAATGGATAGTTTCGATGCACAGCTTTACCCAAGGAACTCTCAGGCCCTCTGGCACCGATGCGACGCACCGGTGACATTCGCCTCTCATAGGCCCTGTATGTGTGAAGTGCATGATTTTTAGGGTCTGTTATGTGATTTGTTCGCAATTATTCTTTCAGCAAATTACGAGTTTTGACTTCGGAATAGTACTACTTACTTGGTTGTAATACATGTTCATGATAACCTATTTTAAAGATTATACCTCACCGTGTTTTTCAACATTTCATTTTATCCCCACACTCTGATACACAAAATAGTCAAGGATACATTATTATATTTTATTTCCCACGCCAATGACAACCTTGTAAAAATGAATACACAATTTGAATCGCTTGAATATCGTTGCAAACTAAGTGCACATTTTCAAGTTCTGTCAAGCTTTGGAGACTTGAGTTGACAAGATATATTAGCAACTGCATTGACTGGCCAACCGTGATATATACTGTAACACCTCTGATATCCCTAGAAACAGACCAACAGTCGGGACATTGTTCAAGGTATCAGCGACAATTCGTCTACAGTAATCTACGATTACAGTTCACCTACAATAATTTATCAACAGATGCAATGTATCTTCAATGATTTATTCATGGATATAATTTACCAAAAAGGGTATATAAAGACAATTTAATGAATACACACATATATAGATGCATATATAAATATTTACGTATATTCACAAGCACATATACAGACATATACATACTCACATAAACGTATACACATATACAGACACATGTACATACATACACACTTGTAAATATATAAACACGTACACATACGCATAAATACAAATGTGTGTACGTATGTGTATGTATGTATGTATCGGTGTTTGTGTATATATTTGTGTATCCGTATATATGTATACGTGAAAGTGCGTATGTGTATGTATATGTGTATATGTAAGTGTTTTGTGTGTATGGTTACGTATGTATGTACGTACACTATTTTTTATCTGAAGATAAATTGTTGAAGTCTTATTTACAGGACATCTCTGGAAGTACGTGTTCGACATGCAAGTTGAAATAAACGTTGAAAAAGAGACTTATTTATGAAAAAACACAAGGGGACATAATTATGAAGCGTATGGGAACTCTTTAATCAAGAGAGGCCGTTTTACGTGAATTGCACTGATCTGTCTGAAATATTACACTGTATCGCCGGAATCGTATACCTATTGATATAATCTGACGTAAGGGGTTTGGAATAGCCGAGCCTGTTTCATGCCCCGGGGTACGAATTGGACTAGCCTAAAACATACTCAGGGTATAAAACAGGCTACCCACTTTGAGCCGTATATAATCTGGGTGATCGGGCTTTCACAACGGCTCGAAAAGAATTCTTGTTTAATGGATCACTGTGACTTTCTGATTGAATCGGAAATATTCATTCTTACCCAGCTTCACAATGGTTTGTCGATTTATTTGAAATTCAAATTAATTTAGGTTATATTCGTGCCAAACTAAGCCTCCAAGAAAAAATTTTATAAGACGGTGAAAGGCTTCTTTGCCCCCCACCCCCTTAACTCGTTGCATCAACATCCTTTTAGCACGCCACACTATATTCGCTCTCTGGTAAACGATAGAGTATGCATATGCTCCGGTGGCACACCCCTCCCAGAAGACCTGGTGCCAAACTTTCAGGATCCAGTTCCGGTCTTTAAAAGGCTACTATTTTTGTCATCTTTGTTCAAGGGTTTGTAGCAACTACTTCCGGTTATCTAAATGAGGAGGACTTGATATTGACTCACACTTCTTCATTAAATTGTCCTTCAATAATTCAAAATTTGCTGAATTGTATTTTTGCATTGCTAAAAGAAATAGTTTGATTTCGAAAATAATTACCATCAACTTTCCTAATCAGGGTTGGGTACGTGGGGTCACAGCGTATACCGGCTTCTATTTTACCGCCTTTTGCATGTTCAATGTCAACTGATGGAGAGGCTTAGCTCCGTGAGGAGCCCATCCAACAATGAGATTTGTCAGTTGGAATGCAGTGGTTGAACCACCATTTATGAAGCTATGGGCCCTCTTATTTAATGATTGAAGAAAATGAAGGTGTTGCAGGGATCAAACCTGCAGCCGATTGAGTTGCTGCTTCAACGTAGCATTGCTCTTACCATTGAGCTAAACTGTCACCGATGATGCAAAGGCCCAAGTAACCGTTTCAGCTCCAAATTTTCATTTAGTTCATTCTCAGTCTATATCTGCTCTATATTATAATTTATATTATAGTATATTAAAACTCTAATTTGAAATGATCTCCCGTTATTACACGTTAATGGATCACTCTCCATAAACTAGGTAAATATAATAAACAATTAAAGAAAATGGGGTTGCTACAGGAATTGAACCTGCGATCGAAAGGGCAGTAGCCCGGTATATATATATATATATATATAATAACCATTCGAAATTCTGTAGTTATTAAAACTTTAGGGCTATTGAGTATTAAAATTTCGTTATCGATTTTTATTGTGAGTTTTTATTAAGTAAATTAGATTCTGACTGCTGTGAATAGATCTCAATCTTAAAGGCAACCACATAAAAAAACAAGCTGGTCGTAACTTGCTGTTGGCTAAGCAGCTGAAATATAACCGAAATAAAATTACCACGTAAAAATAGTTAAAATTAAAAGTTCACAATGAGATTTACTATCTTTGAAATTGATTCGTAAAACCTAAATGGCACCATTCCATTATCAATACTTTGGGTACGTTTTTGTGTTCATAAGAAAAAGTATCAGTTCAAGAACAGAATGACATTCGGAGTCTTTTTTTTTTTAGTGTGAACACAATACAGTCTTTTCGGTGAATACGTCAGTTCGCTTTCCAACAGAAAATCAGCTGAACGCTTTGGATCAAAATTATAAAATCGACTGGAAGCGATTGTTTCAAAGGAAGATAAGTTGGTCATGTCAGGATAAACGACGATTAATGCCTAACTGGCTCAATGGTTTCATGCACCCTAGGTGATATGTAGAATATGCACCCTCGTTTGTGTTCTAAAGACATTTTTTTTCAGTCAAGTTACACCCTTAGGACTTTTGTGTCCTCGCATAGATTTCGGTTCCATTTTGCTGTGGTAATATTGCAGCTCGCGTAATCAATAAGCAAGCCATAACCTTCAATAAAATGAAAATTGGCTAGCTACAATGTTTTGCAAAAAAAGAAGCTTCAACTATTTTGCAGTTGCTAAAATTGGAGTTTGACTGAACTTGAGAATGCAAATTGCATTCAATGAATTATATGGAATTACCTTTTTGAAGCCAATCTTTTACATTCGAATTTTGCAATCTTCGTCTGCAAGATTCAGGCTTGGGGACTCTGATCTCAGCCTCTTAGCATGATTGGAGTTCAAAACCTGCAACTTCGGTTCACCTTGTTGTGGTAGTATCGCAGCGATTTGGAGCTCGCACAATCAGTAAATAAACCATAGCCTTTAATGATTTTAAGACCAAAGAAACAATTGACTGATGCATATAATCAACACAATACTAAGGACCTGACATTTGGTCCCACGTCCGGGAACACCGGCTGCAACTCCAAACTAATTCTCGACTGGTGTGTTTGGGGGCAGCTAGGCTGTGGGTTGGCGCAGATAGGTTGCAGGTCTATGCAGGTAAACTGCTGGGATTGAGCCAACCAAGCAGTTATGCTGCAAGCATTTACTGCAAAGTTATTGAACATCAATCACTTTTTCCCATGATTGGTGATAGAAATTTATTCATAGCCATTTCTCCACGGATGGATTTTTAATCGATTCATTTGTTATTACAAAAATCTGGGGTTTTTTTTAAGTTGATTCCAGATGTGATTCTTGCATTGACTACGTCTAATTGTCAGCAGCCGAAGTACGTGTGACAAAAAAGCGAGTTCGATTTACCTGTATCCCTCCAAGACGACGGACCGCATTTATAGTAAAAAAACACCTCCATTTTCCTCAAGAGAACTTCTGTTCTGAATATTCCACCTCTTCCCATCTTAGTTTACATAATAGTCTTTGGGGTACGACGTGGGGGGGTGCTGATTTCTACAACTGCGTCGCAGCGTGGACATCGATGGTTTCCACTGGTTGGCGTCGTTCCACGTACATTGTGGCTATCGCTCGTTGCATCTGGTTGTAAATCTTTGCCAATAGAAAAAAATCGATTGTCATATCTCCATCATGTTTCTGATTGTAGTTCCCCTCAGGCCTTCCCTGTTTAAAAAGCAACTCTCAGGATCTGTTTGGCCACAGCTTCAACTTGAAAGCATCGCAGGTGAGTCTTTACACGTTGCATTAAAGTCCATACCCTAATTCAGACAGTTTACCGTTCAGACAGTTTGCCGTGTTTCAGTGGTTCTGTATGGTGCCAGTTGGTAATTGCCAAACAAGCTCGACAGCTTCCGACACACTATTCTGTCATTGTGAACATTTTAGAGAACCAGACCCTACTTCGTAGGTATTGCTTAGTCTTCACCAGACTTCAATGCCCTTCATATTATAATATCTGCTTGCATATCCGTGGGAACAACGACCTGTGTACATTGCAATTCCAAGGATTTAGCAATGGAGGACTCAGCGAACACGTACTAAAAAGATTGCACCGCCAGTCGTTCGGATAGCTTCCCCTTTAATACGTCGACCTTCAACTTGACAAGCGACTCGACGTTATTAGTCTTTCACTGCAGCATCTCCAGGACCCCGCAAGTCATTCGCTTTGATGGCATTGATTAAATACCCTCTGTCGTCTAATCCACAATCCTCTTCTTCGGCCTTTATGGACTTACCGAGCGGTGGCGGGTGGCGGCTCTGGTAGTCACCGGATTGTACCAACCTGGTTCATACTTCGCGGAGTTGAATTCCCACAGCTCGATACGTTGGGTGTTGATTCGTGCAGACTCGTTACGCTTGGCATTATTGTACAGAGGCAAGAAAGGTTGATCAAAAACTTGAAATGGGATCCCATATTACTAACATCCTGTTAGCTAATATCCCGTTCATGATTGCAAGACTTTCCCGTCCGATTGGTGAATAGTTCTTCTCGGCTAATGTACTTAATCCGTCTCTATTCGCTGTTTTTTTTATTTTTCTTCTTCTCGTTGCATGACCGTAGCAGCCACATCTTCTGGGCTCCTTTTAACAACCAATTGCGTTTCAACTTCAGGGCAGAACACATCCCCCACCTTCTTACTTGACAATGCAGCTTTAAGTTTTTGCACGGTCGTCTCACACAAGTCAGACCATTTTTCATCTTTCTTTGACAGCTTTGAAAGAGCATTGATGATAAAAAGCGTTGCGACAGCTAAGCTGAGTTCTAAGTGCACAGTTTTTAAGTAACTGTTTTTTTTCCGCATCTGTTGCTGAAAAGAAATTCTCTCTCCATGAAGATTCTCTTTTTTTTCCCTCTATGGCGGAATGACCTGTTTTTAAATAAATCTCTATCTCATAGTTGATTTAGCTTGTTGACCACTGCTATTCGATGTGCGTCCTGACTCCTGGTCAAGCAGCACATAGAGACAACAACATGAACCAGGCATCGTTCAGTCATTTCTCGGCCGCTAGCCCGAAATAGCAAAGAGCCGCCCAAGCCCCAACTTTGAAGCGACATTGAAATAATCAATCAACGCCAAACATCATCTTAATTCTTAACGACCGACTTGACATTTTAAAGAACTACAAACCATTTGAAGTTGAGCCACCAAAAAATACTTGGAGTAAACACGTTTTGCGTGCTAATTCTAAACTTTTTATAGTATTTTTTTTACGTTCAAGTTCTCTGAGGTCGAACTGAAGAAGCAATAGGATTTATGAACTCAGGTATCATTCAAAACAAAATATTGAATGCCACGGACCTTTTCATTTTTCTCGTACTATTTTGCTAGATAGTGCCGATAAATTATATTTGCTTCCTTTTAAATCTGATTATTTGTTTACGTTAGCTTGCTGTATCAAGGTGATACGTTATTTCTTTGCTTGAACAGATATTATAAAAAATCAAGGTATTATGTTTTAAATACCATCATCTGAAATATAACAGTATCATGGAGAAATCTGATATTTTATCTTAAGTTCCCTGAATTTCTCAGCTAGAGCTAACTTGATTTTATTGTTATTAATTAAGTGGAGTTTAGTTCGGCACAAGGCTACACAACTCTATTTTACCAGGAATACTTATAGCTTTGTGGACTTGGTGTTAATTTTTCAGTATCCTATCATCTTTTTCTGTCCAAGTTAACTTCATATACCAATCAACCTCCAAGATTGTAATTGTTTGGCTGCAACATGGCTGAAAAACCATCTAGTGCTCCCCAGTGACCTTTAAAATCAGCACCACCAATCATATCAGATTTGATCTTATCAGCGTTACCATTTGTGAGGTCAAAAACATTTTTGTACAAACTCAATATTATGCGAGAAATGGCTACAATTGACTATAGATGATCTGAAATGACTCATGGCAACTTTAATAATTAGCTTCATATGGTCTATGACTTTTGCTGTGAACAGATGTACTCCTCTACCAAATTTCAGCTCTCTATGTGCACAATTCTGGCCTTCAACTTGGAACATACATACATACCTTTACTTTTATACATAAAGGTAACGATTTTTCTCAACAATATTCCCTATAATAATGGACGAAATGCGTATTGTTTTCAAATTATCTATTTATAGAGTAATCTGATATCTTTCTGTTCTTAATATTACACATTTTCTCCGTGTTTTTAATTTCTCTCTGACGTCAGATATTGATTCAGTTGATAGCTGGGAAGTTTTGTTCAAGGAACTGGAAACCTCATTATTTCTTTCTTTTATTCATTTTTCGTTGAGCCTTTCGAGAAATCAGTTCCGTTAAGCCATAAGATTAGCTCAGTTCCTCTGTTCTTCATATACCCTTGCATTTTAGGCACTGCGCCGTCAATACGACCAATCTCTCAAGACACCAAGTACTAGAGGGCTCTAATCATGCGCCTGAGTCAATAGAGCTGTGAATTACGAATTGAATTTACATATCAAACGGTATTTTGTTTGAGTTTTTTAATTATCACTCATGCTCATTCAACTTGGGGGCTTTCTGAAAGACGCTGTTATAAATTCATTAGTGAATGAGATGTGTTGGGTCAGATAACAAGATACACAAAATTAGCGATGAAGTGAAAAAAATAACCCAGAAAAAAGACCGGATTTTAAAATTTGTATATACTGGTAAGAACACTTTATGACTTCAGAGTTACTGGTAGTTTATCTTTTGAAACGAACCGCGAATGAAACAGTAAAGACGAAGATTGGAAAAATTATGCTGAGTGATTGTAATTTTTTTTTGGTTGTGAATGATGGCGGGAAGCAGTGAGAAATATCATTGTATTGGGGTTTGGATCAGACATTATGCTGTTCGTCGAGGTCTTGCTGATAATATACCTAGTGAAAAGACGTTTGAAGAACTATGTCAGCTCATGAAAAGTCAGATCTATCCTTCCCCAAACGTTTTTGTTTTGTTTTTTATTCCGGCAGTGGGAGAGATTATGAATCCATTAGCCAATATGTCACGACACGAAAATTGTCCGAAAAAAATGCAATTTTTGAGATAAACTCAATGGACATCTAAGAGACAAGCTGCTGGGGGTTGGGGAATGAAAATATCAAGCGGCGATTACTCACTGAAAGAACGCTGACTTTCGAGAAAGCCCTTGAAATTTCAATGATAATCGACAAAATTTCTAAGGCGTTCAAGGTCTGCCAGGAAACGAAACTGAGAATCGTTGTCGATTAAAGGACAATAAACAAACCATAAATATGTCTGCACCCTGTGCACATATCTGTTACCAGGAACGGCGGATACGTTTGCCACACCTAAACATGATTTGAGTCATGCGTATCAGCACTTGGAGTTAGATAATAGAATATAAGTGCTACATGATATTAGTCACCGCAAGAATCTACACAAAGTGCTGTCTGTATTGTTACAGAGAGCACTTTGAGTAGATTGGATCAGGTAGGACTTGCGTTGAAAAGAACTTGATGTCAGTTCCTACTTATAGAGGTTACCCATCTTGTCTTCGGGATTAGCAAAGAAGGTATACCCCCCCCCACACACACACTTCCAGAGAAAGTTGCCGTGATGCGAGAGGCCCTCTCCGCCAAAGAACGTCACTAATTTGGAAGTATATCGGGGGGGGGGTTCTTTGAATTATTATGATCAACTGGACGTGGAGTACAGATCAGGCTTTCCTAACTACCAAGAAAATATTTCATTCTGCACCTTTGTTGACACATTTTGACCCTTCCAAACCGATTCTGGTACATACAGATGCTTCTTCGGAATAAAAGCTGTGACGGCCTATAGAATGGGTGTAGGTAGTTAGAAGCCATCGTGCTCTCTCTCTCTCTCTCTCTCTCTCTATATATATATATATATATATATATATATATATATATATATATATATATATATGTATATCATCATCATCATCATCATCAGTCTTTCAGCATCCGTCGTTGGACATAGACCTTCCCCAGGATTTGCCACACTTCTCTATCATGGGCGTCACGGAGCCAGTACTTCCTGAACTTGTCTAGCTCGTCTCTCCATCTAACATTTTGCTGGCCTCGGTTGCGCATTTGGTCTCGGGGAATCCATGTTGTGAGTCGTGATGTCCATCGATTGTCAGCCATTCTTGCAACATGGCCAGCCCACCGCCATTAGAGATTTTTTATGGATTCTATGATGTCTCTAACTCTCGTCTTTTCCCGGATGTGCTGTGCTGTTTTGTGGTCTCTCCATGTGAGGCCCAGCATTATTCTTTCATGTGCACGTTGCATGGTTCTCAGCTTACGGGTCTGTCTCGTGGTTAAATTCCATGTTTCAGCTCCATAAGTGACTATTGGGAGGATGCATTGGTTGTACACCCTTCTCTTTAGGATTAATGGGATCTTATTATTTTTTAAGGTTGAGCTAGCTCTGCCAAAGGCTTGCCATCCCAGTGTGATTCTTCGCCTGATTTCTTCTTCTTTTGAGGGTCTCATGGAGATTCGTTGTCCCAGGTAGATGTAGTGGTCTACTTTCTCGAGTTCTGTGTCCTCGATTTCGATTTTATATATATATATATATATATATATATATATATATATATATATATATATATATATCACTTACGTTGTCCGCTGTAGAAAAGGAAGAACTAACGCTTGCGTTTGCCGTCAAAAAAATCAATCAGTACTTGTGTGGCAATGTTTTCACTCGTCACCCCTATCATTAACTACTCCTGGGACTGTTTGCTAAGATCCATCTCTTGCTGCCGACCGAGTACAACGTTGAGCTGACTGTCTTAGTCGTCTTCCTCTTAATGCCCTCGTTGTAACCATAAAGATGAAAGGTCAACTGAGATAGTGAGGCGAGATGATCCTGTTGTTTCAACATCTGAGATTCCAGTGGTTTAGGGAACATATAGAGTCACCTTCGAGCCTGCAGTGTCAGTTCCTACTGAATATCCGCCGTGTGATGCAACTGTTTCT
Source organism: Thysanoteuthis rhombus (assembly GCA_963457665.1). Taxonomy (NCBI): domain Eukaryota; kingdom Metazoa; phylum Mollusca; class Cephalopoda; order Oegopsida; family Thysanoteuthidae; genus Thysanoteuthis; species Thysanoteuthis major. The sequence continues at coordinate 33,458,499 of OY735201.1, forward strand.
CCCAGTCCATTAGAGGCACTTACTGTTACTGAAAATCGCAGGTCGAGTCGAAGACGTCAACCGCCCTCTCTGTATGATGAATATGCGAGTGGCGATGATAGAAGGTATTGCGATTTATGAAGTGAATTTACACATTAAACTGAATTTTAGTGTAACTCTGAATTTTTGACATGAGGTATTATTATTATTTCTATTATTATTCGGACTATCCTCATCTTGGTTGTTTTTCGTACAACGTTTCGGCCGTTGTACTCTACGGCCTTCATCAGGTATCATCTGGCAGGTGTGGGAAAGTAACGAACCGAACCCTTTATTTAACTGACGGGGGTATATTGACCGCAAAATTACTTGATTTTGGAATCATACTGTCTGGATAAAAAGGCTACTAACTAGGTCTTATATTAGTGGAAGTTTTTGTTTCAATGAGACTAAGGAAGAATGATCCCCCAAATCTATCACATCATCGGTTTTTCAACATCTTCTCGAAGATCTGCCAGACCTCTCGATCGTGGGCGTCGCGGTGCCTATCTCGTTAGAACTTGTCTTAACCGTCACGCCGTCTTATTTTTACCGGTCACAATGTCGCATATGACCTTCCAGTATCCGCGTTGAGAGTTTTGATGTCCTGCGGTTGTCTAACATCCTTGCAACATGGTTGGCTCATTTCATTATAGAATGACTACTGAAATTCTTGTATTCACGTAGGTAGTTGACTCGCATTTATTACGTGTGGCTAAGAAATTGGAGCTTAGAACATAAAATGATACATTTTGAGGTTACAAATCCTAAGAAGTTCTGATAACAGTGATATGCAGAATGAAGAATAAACCAATAAATTTAAATGTGATTCTTTTACCCGGAAGGAAAGACTTATTCAGACATGTATTCTCACCAGGGAAAGTATCTTATACAAAATGGAAAGTCTTTCTCGAGATAAATATCTCTACTTCGAAAAAAAAGATAAAAAAAGATCTCAGAATTGCGCTCTCACTCTAAATTCTCGAAAATCATTATCAATCACCACCACCAACAAAAGACCAGTTTAGATACTGTTGCTGGGTTCATGTTATTCAATATGTGTCTCACATTCGAAACCTAAAATCTGTACTACTCTTGGCTGGTAAATCCACCAACTTTATGAAAATTAAGTCGGCCATTTTGGTTGGTGAAAAACATTCCATTATATCCTTTAACTCCGACTATGTCAAGTGACTCAGTTGGGCATACGCTGCCCTATCTTTAAGCAAAAATAAAAACAAACTTTTAGAAAGTAGAAGAACGTGCTGCGGAATTGCAACAACGAGAAACTAAACGCCAGCAAAGATCAGATTTGATTAATAATTTGAACTGCGATTTAGCACAACCCACAAGGGGAAAGAGTGCATGTTTTTCGATGCTTAGGCCGTGTAATAATAGGCAAAGAAAAAACACTGGATAAATAAATAAATAAATAAATCTATCGTATTATCGGACAATACGATCTGCAAACACAATTGTGTTAGCTATCATATAGGCGTGTTCGATGGATATATTCTCCGGTTCTTTATCGACAATCTATACTTTCTTTTGAACGAAAGATATTTACTAAGTTTAACTTAGTGTGACATATGGCTGAACGGGAAAAATGAGATTCAAAGATTGATTTGAGTCAATCTTCCGAGTGTAAAGGGCCTGCCTACTTCGAAAACCAGTAGTTGAGATCTTGGTTTTTAATTGGGCTCGAACATCGACCACTGGTGCCTCTACAAATATTAAAAATGTACATGACCAAACCATTACAGCATTTATAAGCACAATTTTCCCTTTTCATCAACACGTCCGCAGCTCAATGTTTACAGGCGTTGGCTCGTAATCAGTTGTTTCTGGGATCGAGTCTACCCGGGAGTACCACTTTTTTTTCTGTCTTTCTTCTTCGTTTTCAAAGTCAGTGGTGGATTAGCCATTAGGCTGAATAGCCCTTTCCTTTCTTTCTTCATTCTTTCGCTCATTTCTAACTTGCTTTCGATACCAATGGCGAATTCCCTATAAGGCTGAGTTCGCTTTTTCTATCTGCCCCTTCCTTGCTTCCGAGGCTATGACCGGATTAACCATTAGGCTGAGTAGACATTTTCTTTCTTCTTTTTTTTTGTCAGACTCCTACTATTGATTTTTGACTTTCTTTTCATATCTAACAACAATGACGGGTGACAGATGACAATGATTAGGAAACCACTGAGGTTATATGCAGAGAACGGCGACACGCTGAATTCATTTCCCACTTCTGAAGCCCGACTCTTGTCGATTTGCTTAGCAACAGTTTGCAAATCCCATTGACAGGAACAACAAATAAACGAAATGAAATGAGATACGTAGTTTTTGAATAATATTGTACGGAGAAATGATATCCGTTTTGTTTACCTTTCAGATTTTGATAAAGCAAGGGAGTTTAACCTTAACGCAATCAAGCTACTTTATTTTATTCTTACTAGCCATCATCATCATCATCATCATCATCATCATCATCATCAGTCTTCCAACGTCTGTCGTTGGACATAGACCTTCCCCAGGATTCGCCACACTTCTCTATCATGGGCGTCGCGGAGCCAGTACTTTCTGAATTTGTCAAGTTCGTCTCTCAATCCAATATTCTGCCGGCTCCGGTTGTGCATGTGACCTCGGGGGGGTCCATGTCGTGAGTCGTGATGTCCATCGGGTGTCCACCGTTCTTGCAACATGGCCAGCCAACTGTCATTTTTAATGGATTCTGTGATGTCCCTGACTCTTGTCTTTTCCCAGATGTACTGTGCTGTCTCGTGGTCTCTTCATGTGAGGCCCAGCATAATTCTTTCATGTGTACGTTGCATGGTTCTCAATTTGCGGATCTGTCTCGATTTTCAAACTTCGAAAATTTCACTTTTCAAAGAAAGCATGGTTTGTTGGTGGAATACTGCCAGATGATTTTCGTACATCGAATTGATTTACTTCTAAGAGGAAATTATCCAATTTTAAACGAATTCGAGCGAGATATATGGAACTTAATCGCAAAAAAAGAATACCCTTTTTTTCTGAATTGTAGCTGTAAATATATATATATAAAAAGTTGAAAGGGCTGTTTTACATGGGCTCAGAAAGGTTTGCGACAAAATGTTGGATAAAATAAGAAGAGATCTATTTTTATAACACGTTATGTTGAAGGGTTAAAATTGTTTGATAAGAAAACAACATTTCAATGAAATGCAGTGAGTTCAAATAAGTATTAATCTTAAATTGGCTAGTGAATGGATATGTCTTATGTGTAAAGTTCTTCTGGTAACTTGAATTCGGTGGAAGGAAAGCTGTTGTAAGTAATAACTTGAGTTCCACCGATGAATTGGCTCTCTGGTTGTCCTTTTATGCTGTTCAGGTAGCCCCATGAAAACAGTTTTTTTTACGTACAACAGCCCCATTGATTGTCCCGAAAAGATGTTCTGCATTCGTGTCATTGGTGGTCTAGATTCACAGATTCGGATTAATTTTAGGTACATGTGACCAAATTTAGTGGTATTTAAACTTGAAGAAGGTGTTTTCTTCAATTGCGACATGGTTTGCTCTGATCTCTACATTTTAGAAAAGATAGCCAAATAATATATATCACTGCTCCATGGTAAACATTCTTCCAGAGTTCGTTTAGTGGTGTGATTTGTTCTCAGTTATATGAAATTAAACTGAATTTTTGGTTAAGTTTCTATGATGATTCTTTAAAACGGGTCGCTTATTTCAGGCATTATCGAATAGTAAAGATCAAACACTTTAGGGAGAAATTGCCACGTTCAGAAGTAAATCTGTGACTAGCAAAATTAATTGATTATTTCGACGGATAGATTGCATTGTCCTGAGAATGAATCCTCATTTTGGTGAAAGATACAATTGCATGTCATAATGGTTGTAACTTTCAGAGCTTCACTGATATTTGAAGAACTGATATATGATTTTCTTTGCTGGAAGCGAAATCTTATCTTTTGTCATCTCCTTCTTCAGTCATCCTGTGTATGAGCAAAGGCTACAGTCATCGATTTATTTCAGTGTAACTGAAACCGTTGATTATCGGTCAACAAGGGTCTTCAATACGGGCGGTGCCTCTCACTTTATGGACGGCGTGTGATTTCAAGTGGGCGGTAACTTATTTTGAAGAAAGTGAATAGGCTTAGATGGAAAAAGTAAAGGTAAAGTTACTCAATTAGATTTTGATTAAAACTGTTTATTGTTAGGTATGTATAAAAAAAAATCAAATCTAATGAACATCTATACACAGTAGTTTTACAATTTGCACTTATATCCATTGTAACAGAGATGCAATGGAACTTATCATCTACCTAAATTCTGAATGATCAGCAACGTTTGATATGCGCAGAATGAGATTTTCATTTTTTTTTATTGACAACACTGGCGCTTGTTAGCCCATACTGTATTCGTGTTCTGAATAGTTTAACATTTTCTGTATTTTATGAATATTCGCCAGACCCCACTATGCCTTCAAAGAGAGTATATTCTCATTTGTATTCGACTGAATATTTGGCATATGGTTTCATCGAATCTCCAACCAATAAATGCATACCAATGTACGTTCCTAATGAAGTGACGAAGCCATGTCGTCTGCAAGAATATCTCATTACCAAAAATACGAACAAAACTGGTGAAGCCAGAGATTATTTTTTCAAATCCCTATGAGCAATTTGAAGAACGAAATACAATAACTTCAGTATTCCAAATTACGCAGACGAAAGCAAAGATGGACCCATAACAAGTTATCAAGTATCAGAGCTTATTAATAAAAATGGAGGAGACCATAATATGAAAGAAAGGTTATTAAAACCATGTTTTAAAGTGTTTATAGCGACTGTAATGCATCGGGACCCAGCAACCATTCTAAAAAATGATAAGTGATCGATGAAATAGCCATTAACATTGAAAAGCAACATATATCGTGAAATAAGATCATTTTCGTTGCAAGTAGACGAATTAGCAATGGCAGATGACAACGCTTCAGTAATGACCCATGTTCGTTCTTTTGACGAATTTTACACAATAAGAAAAGGTTCTTTTTGTGATTCACTCTTACTACTGACACAAAAGGCGCATCTATTTTTTCAAGTGTTATATCATACTTTGAAAAGCATAAAATACTATGGACAAATATTATTGCTTATGAAACACATGGGACACCAGCAGTGGTTGGTCGATATAAAGGATTTTATGACATTTAAAGACAATAGTTCCCAACATTTTATGTGTTCATTGATCCTTAGGTAGCATACTGTCCCAAAGCAAACAAGTCTAAGTTTGCTTTTATTTTTGGCAGTTGTAATACATGCGATTAACAAGATCAAATCTTATTCAAAAAATGATCGAATGAGGACACTGATGAAATATGTGTTCTGTTCATTCTTTGCATAGAAGTCCGTTGGCTTCCAAAAAGCCTATGCTTGACACGTTTTGTGGAATAAAATTCACTTTACTGCAGTATTTTGATAATACCAACAAAACGCTACATGATCAACTGATATATTCAGCTATAGGAAGTTAAATTATATCTTCGAGGAAAAATCATAACGCCCATTGCATGTAAACACGTCATTTGTTTATTTCTGGAAAAAACAGAATTCGTTCAGTCAAAATATTGTGAATCAAGGTAATCATCAGTTTCTCGAGTTATTTTCAATCAAAGATGATAGTTAATTGATTAGTGATGATAAATATAACAGTCATCTTGATGCGCTCAAAGTTGACATGGAAAACTATTTTAAGATATCATCAACCTGAAGTTGAATGCAAATACATTTAAAGTGGAAGTCACTTATGAAGGGGTATTAATCAATTTCAATTAAAGTAAAACGCTGAGAACAAAACGAATTTTGATGAAGGTTTATACCTGCAATTTTGGCAGAATAAAAGAAAAACACCTTATGGAATAAGATCTGCCGATCATTAATGGTTTCATCAATCTCATATGATATTGAAACAGGATTTAGTGCAGTGAACATAATTTTTACAAAGAAGAGAAATAGTATGAATGTGGCTGAGGGAAGAGATCTTCGTTTGCTTCTGAGTAGGATAAAAACTAAATATAAGATTTGTAGATTTATGAAGAAAAAATGACTTTTATGTACGATCGTATGTGTACAGACACACAGGCTCGCTTGTTAATTGAGTATCGTAATTAGAAATCATTTTTCTTAATAAATCTTACACTTAAAATTTCACAAATGATGCCTTTTTTTTCTTAAATCGTAGACATACCCCCATCGCATTGATTTTAGGGAAAAAAGTCAACCGGTGCTTTTGTAAATAATAAAATGTGAAAGAAAGGCCCTCGAATCGCCTGCCTTTGTTTTTCAGAAAGTCGACCAATCAGCGTCGAGCAAATGAACAGTCAGTAGTTTGAGAGACTGGAAAATGATACATACCCGTTTCTGATGTATATTTCTACAGAGACAGAGACAGAGAAAGAGAGAGAGAGAAAGAGGGGGATAGAGAGAGAAAACGTCGTCCCTCGACCTAAAAGCGAGGCAACACTGTTCTCACACATTCTCACTTTTCTACACCGCTGATGACATCACCATTTTGTGATATAAAGAAAGCCATCAGCAAAGCCTTTGTAAATTTGAATCGCTCGAAATATTTACCGGAAGAACAAAGGTAATGATACTTTTTCAGGTAGCACTCAACGGGATAAGATGATTCAGCCAAAACAACGGGACGCAATATACAACACCATTGATTAAATCAGGTTATAAGAGAAATCTCACAGGAAAACACATACACCTGAAGGAGACTGGATGAAACGTTCTTCCAAAATTAATGGGGAAAAAGTAGAAAAATAGCAAAGATGAGGACATTGAGAGCGACTGAATATTCAATATCATCGACTCAACGGAGAATTTGAAATAAATACTAGAATATATATATATATATATATATATATATATATATATATATATATATATATACATATATATATATATATATATATATATATATATATAAATATATATACATAAAGTATTCTAACTTTTATTTCTTGCTTGTTTCGGTTTCATTCTTCAAAGCATAACCAATAGCAACTGTACTGGCTGTGTGAGTACGCAGATTATTTTGTAGAGAAAATTGAAAATTGACACAATATGCTGGGAAAAAATGATAATAGTAATTCATCAGTCTTCAAAATGTCATTTTGAGAATAAATATCTGATAAGTTGCTAAGTTCTGTAGTTTTTGTTACAAATAAAAATTCTCCCTTGCATGCATTTAAGCAATTAGTCTTTCCTAATCTCCAGTAACAGCAACAGCTTGCAATAAAGCCATACCTCGCTCATATGTCAACAGTACATCGATACTACTACTACTACTACATACAGTAAATGGCTCATCTGATGAAGATGGGTATTAGTCATTTCTGCATCGTTAAGACAGCACAGTATATCAGGAAGAAAACAGGAGTCTGAGACATTATAGAAACTATCATAAATCTCAGATGGCAATGGGCAGGCCATGTTGCAAGAATGAAAGACAACTGATGGACATTATGACTCACAACATGGATCCCCAGAGATCACACGAGAAATCGAGGCCGACGGAATACAAAATGGAGAGGTGAACTAGACAAATTCAGAAAATAATGGCTCCGTGGCGCCTAAGATAGAGAAGTGTGGCGGATCCTGGGAAAGATCTATGTCCAACAACGGACGATGAAAGACTGATGATGATGATGATGATGATGGTGGTGGTGGTGGTGGTGGTGGTGATGGTGGTGGTGGTGATGATGATGATGATGATATCATTCGTTCCTAATCAAAACAAAATAAGAAGTTGATATTGAATGTAAACGGTGTAGATTAAGTTACAAGGTTAATAATGGAGTCGGAATAATACCTGATTGATTCAATCCCGTCCCACTCTGTTTCAGTGATTAACAACTTAAATGAACCCCTTTATATCTTTATGTTCTGCACGTAAGAGTACCGTCCCACCATCGACATCGTGTTCGAAAAATTTCAGGCGGCAATAACACTGCTACACGCGTTGAGAAGCATTGAACTCATTCTCGTTAATACAACACTCGGCTTTTCGTTGCTCCTTTTGTTTCCGTATTTTCATGTCCCACAACTAGTCGGCTGTGATTGATATAATTCCCCCATTTTGTACTATACGCTATATACGACTCGCAGCGTACCCCTTAAGCAGTGGTGACGTGGTATCGATGTATTAAACTGGGTTAAATTCATGGCCTAAACATGAAATGAATCCAAAATTCACTATATGAATCAACAAAATCCGTCGTTTTTATTATCATTAAAAAAATTATCTTAGAGACCAAGTAAATATTACATATTTCATGTCGACAATGGCATTTAATTCATTCAAGTGTATCAAAACCGACCACGTGATCCGACAAAAGGCCATTATAACTTTATGACTCTGAAATATATAATTCATGAAAATATGCGATGGAGTGAGTGTTGCCCATTATATAATGGTGTAGTGATGTTGGGAACATACTTTTGCCATCGTGGGTAATACAAGTTTCTTTCATTTTTGGACTAACCATACTTCAGTTGCCCCATGAGACGCTAGCAAATTTCAGCAGACATCAACCATGGCGTAATCGAAAATTATTTTGTATGACAAAAACTGACATTAAAAACAGACTAAAACTCAAGTAGGGAAAAAAATTATTTTCTTCGCCAGTAACTTTATGCCATTTTCTTGTACCAAAACCAAAATCAAAACTTCAAAGATAGTTGAATTATTGCAATATGTTTCAATTTCTGACTATATAAAACCCGTGATTATTGCAGCAATTTGTAATGTTTTTGGTACTAACTGAATTGAAATGGACAACATGAATTATATCATTTTATGCAGATATATTTTGGGGTTATGTATGCAAAATATGGAAGGTGTATCTGGCCTACTCTTCGATATGAACGAAACCAGCGTGACATTTTTTGTGCATTGGAAAACAAATGAGAAAACATTTCGGACGAAAATATGAATTAGCTGAAAAAAACAAAACAAAAAAAAAACAGAAAGTTTTGCCCGTTCTTTCATACTTGCACTCAATGTTCACTTGTAGTAGAAAAAAAACCCCCAAAAACACCATCTCCACTACCCAGATATTAATATCGATGGACACAGGAAATGATGTGCTGATAGTTAGATTAAATATCAGTCCATAAAAAATGTTGGTCACAACTGACTTGGTTTATAATATAACTGTTTACATTGTTCAACTCTGCTCCATACTAGTAACCAGAACTTGTTTCAAATTTATTTGGCCGCTGTAACATAATCATATTAATAATGATACTGACTACTGCTGCATACAGCAACTAATGATACTAATAGTAAAAAGACAATTACGTCTGTTTCCCGTGACGTCATTTATCTATACAACAAAGAGTATTATACGTCTTCCATCTAAAAATACGCTTTCACTTATCAATTGTCTCGTTTATTTCCCATCTTATTCTTAACCCAACTCATCCATACACTGTCCATCGACATGCAAAATGGTGTCAGAATTCTACATGACCAACAACCTTTACAACTTCGATTATCTTCACATTTTCTCGTCTTTCATCTTTGACAAAAATGACGATTAGTACCATCTATGGTATTCGACCTATACTGTCCCCTGAAGAACTTGACTTTTCAAAGACATAAATTCTCCACTTACAAGCAAACAAATGGACATAAGTTCGACGAATAAGTCACTGAATAAGCCACACAGCATCACAATGCAAATTCAGAGAGTCTTATTAAAGATATCTTAATATGTCTAAAATTCCCGCCTAAGAGATTGTCTTCTGTAGGAACCCGAACTAACTCTAGATAAGGCTATTCAGACAGGACAAGCTACTAAGAAAACAAGACACCAGTCTAAAATCTTAGCTACTGCTGCAGGAGTTAAAAAAAAAAACGGACATAGCAGCTATGAATTGTCGTAAGAGACAGGCACTACAATTTTAAAAACCGCCAATCTGGAGCTGATAACAGAAAGCCCGTCAAAACACACAACTACATTCGCTCCAGTAAATTTGGTGGTGGCAGTCACCCAAGAAATAATTGTCCAACATATCATAAAATGTATAGCAAATGCGACAAAAATGACATTATCCCAAGTTGTGCAATTAAAAAAAGACGATACATAACATATAGATTCGATTAGAAAGTTAATCTGATACTGCAGACTTCTCTTTAGATATTGATACGAATTATCTTAATGATCGTCACCTAGGGATAAAATCTCAATCACACCAAGTCCATACAATAGGTAACGACGGACATTCTGAAAGATGGACAGTAAAGTTAAAACTGATCCAGTTGGCAATAAAATTAAAAATAGACTCGTCTTACCTCACTCAAAAATAATATATACTACAATCTGTCTTCCCGACTCGAACAAAATAATACTTCAGTGAAGTTGACATCACATAATGACACTTGAACGTCTGTAATAAGAAAATGCACTGCTATTCTGATCCATAATGACTTAAAAACTCCCGTACTCTTCTTCGTTGCAGATACAAAATCTCAACCAATACTTGGCGCATATACGTACAGAAAATCAAATTAAATTTCCTAATTATCACTCAAATTTACCAAATCTTTTTTTTTTCTTAATGTGATCATTGTTTCGGTGAAAATGTCATTTTATCCTTCACTTACCACATCAATGCAGACGTTGAAGTAACTCACTCATCCAGGAAAAATCCACCAGCCATGAAATCGCAAATTAAAAAAGAAATCAGAAAAGAATATATGCAAAAAAGGGAAAAATTGTTTTTGTATGAGAACCCACTGAATAGATCAATTCCCTCGTTATTATTGAAAAATCAAACGGCGAAACTCAAGTGATTTCAACAAGGCAATGAAACGAGAACACGATAAACCACTCACAACATGGAAAATAATCGCTAAAATGCGTAGTTTCAAATACTTCTCCAAACTGGAGGTAGAAAAATGTAACAAAATGTCTGTTTTTACCGTTTAGTCTATATTTGGTTGTATTATGCGATATACAAATAGCAATTAATCGGTTTATCAATAGATAAATAGGCATAAATGGAACCAAACTGTTCAGTTATTTCGCTTATCTATTAAGCTTTAAAATATGCATTGATTTGATACATAGCATGATGGGTATATTTCAATCAACTCCTAGTTTCATTTGCTTGAATAGGCAATGGTGATATTAAGCGTTTGTTTAGAAACGAGTCGTTGTAGAGGCAACACGCACCTCTTCTCCCAACCTCTGAAGTCTTATGCTATCATATCATACTTCGGGGACTGGGAACACTCAATGAAATTTCTCGATATTAACATCATAATTTTTGGCATGCATTTTGAAATCAATATAGCGGCCTCTATAATTATCAGTGTCCTGTTTTTATGTGGGAGAACATGAAGACATGTAGATTTTCACACCTTTTTTTTTTTTTTTTTCACATTTTGGCCGATTTTTTTCTCTGTGGTGTATATAACCCAAGGCTTATTTGACTGTTGGAATATATTTGTCTTGTAGATCTCTTGTAGAAGTCGACTGGGATATTTTAATTCAGGCATTAAACACCTTAGAATGGGTTAATAGACTTGAACTACAGCTTGACTCAAAACTACTCTTAAAGCATTGATATTTATATATGTATAACTATATTTGTATGCATCAGTATCAAAATATAACTTTGCGTCTTAATTATTATCACCAGCGATCTATCGTCATGTGGAATGTATATTCCCATTGTATCAATTCTAATTATCAACACTTTTAAGAGGAAAAAAATTATGCCCGTTCGGACACATGTAAGATTAAATTGAAACGAGGTTTGAGAGAATATAGTTTACCAATTCAACAATCTTTTGCTTTCAACGTTTTATTGTTACGTGTCAAAAGGTTTTGAGATTCGTGTCTTTTATAAAACAATTCTGTTTAGATGAGAGATATTTTCTGTTCAACTGACCAAACTTACTTTCCAGATGAGGCGACTTAAACCTTTAAATTTTGAAAATTATCTTCAGAAATGAGCAAATACTTGCAATCAAAATTCGTTCGTGGATAAGTATGAAATGTATCGATTTTTCTCGACGAAAAATAATCCTACACAGTCGGTTTGAGAAAAATTCAACAATCGAATTTCCCCAACACGAATATAATAGAAAGCTTATATACTTCTTTTATTTTTGCGTAAATTCCTAACATCAATTCCCAAGTGATGAAAAATAAGGAAAATGTTGATTTGAACGTAATTGAAGTCCACCGAACTCTTGAATACAAAACAAAAAGTACGCTGGTTGGCCTTGGGCTTTGTTATTAGATTGCATGAAGCGGATTTGGGTCATAATCACATATGGAGAAAAATCTGATAAAGCAATTATTTTGTTTTAATATAAAAAAACAGATTTGATTGTTCTGTTCGATACTTATTGAGATGTCATAAGATCTAATCTGGGTGTGTTCTTAAAAAATATTTACAATTTTTTTTTTTTTTACAAAATAACTTTTTTTTTTAATGAGTTAGAATAACCAAGAATTAGGGAAGACCGGGGCACACAGAATACAATGAGACAACCCTATTTGCTCAAAAACTGTAAGCTGGAAAGTGCTGCCATCTTGTATTGATATGTGTCATTACCCAACCCTTCTTTCACCAAGATGGCAGCATTTTCTAGCCATCAGTTTTTTTTTTTTAAATTGGGGTTTCTCACCGTGCTTTATGTCTCATTGTGTCAAAGCCTGTCCTAAATACTGAAAGTTTTAAGTGAAAGTTTCATTTAGTAAAACACCCGTTGGTTTGCTGGTGGTATATGTAGGGGTGGATTTTGTAAAGTAATATAAAACCAGAAAAAAAAACTCAAGGGAAAGAAAGGGACAGCAAAACCATATAAATATATTGGTAATTCATCAAATATATTTCAACACTTTACCTTCTAAATCATTTCCAATCTATTTGAAAATAATGATAATCTGAAGAAGATCACTCTGGAAGCAATTTAGCAAAGTATCTCCCCTTGGTGTCACAGACAGACTGACATGTCGCTGTAGAAAGTGTTAGTCGCCAGCTTTTATTGTCATTGAATAGAGCAAGTAATTCTTCCACCCCACTCAGAATCAGACATAAGTCCGTGTATAGTAGGGCTGTCGAAAGTGTTATTCAGCCTTTATTACCATTGAATAGAGTAGGTGATTCTTCCCAGATAGAATCAGATACGATCCGTCCATAGGTCAATAAAAACACGCCATGGAGCAGCGTGGCAAGACCTGGCTCAATACCTATGGCTCGCACAATGAAAAATTATACCATCTGTTCCAGCTGGTTCATCGGTCCCAAAAGGCTCAGCCACACCACTTGCTTTGGATGGGGTTGATGTGCTTCAACGGTGACTACTCAAACACAACTCCAAAACCATCACCAAGAAAACAACATTATACGTTGGCACCAAAAATGTCAGACCACTCTCAACAGACATGAGCCGAACCGACCTTGAAAACGGAAGCTGAGTAGGTTATCTTATTAATAGGGAACTCAAAGACGTCGTATGCTTCATTGTTGTCTCGAGCCGCATAAGCAGTGTCACCATGTAACACTCAGGTACAAAGGGAACATTTAAGTCTACGCTCTCACTTAACGATCAACCAAAGAGGAATATACAACTTCCACAATGACTTGAATTCCATACTCCAAAACGCCAAAAAGTATTTCAATTTTATTAAAGATGACTTCAACTCACAGGTAGGACAAGGAAATGAACGTCGCACCGGCAAGTTCGAATATAAAGTATGGAACGAAATACATGAAGATCTTGTAAATTTTGCAACCGTGAACGGGTTTAGAATCATGAACACCATCTTCAAGAAGAAACCTCAAAATAGACTTGGAAGAGCCCTAATCATGCAAGCCATACCGAAATAGACTACATCCTAACGGACAAAAGCGACACCGTCAAGGATATCCAGGTCCTAAATCAGGTCAAAGTAGGAAGCTATCACATAATGGTAAGACGAAAAATCCAAATTAACACCAACAAAGAACGCAGGAAAATGTTTCACACCAAAATGCAAACTCGTACCCAAGAGCCTCACCAGATCATTTAAGCTTGAACTGAAAAACTGATACAAGCGTCTTACCGAACCAGAACATCAACGAATTCAGTCTAATTGAAGTTGCCCCTATGTTTAAACCAAGGAGCACATAAACCATCAATAACATCTCGGTTGAAACCAAGAATCTCATGGGAAAACGCAGAAATCCAGCCTCTGACAAAAATAAGAAAGGAGATTTGAGCCACTGAACTAATTAAAACTATCGAAAAGAAACCAAGAGAAGACAAAAGAAGATATACGACAGCAATCATCGAAACAATTCTCGAAAAATATCGAGGTATCAAAGCTATCAACAAAACTCTCAATACAGGACGGAGACAAATAACTATTGTACTTGAAGAAAATGTTGGAGACCTAACAGCAGACAGGGACCGGATCGTCGAACGTTTTCAAGAATTCTACTAAAGCTATAAAACCCAAACAAGGAACATAAAACAACAAAGAGAATGTGCAAGACGCGAGGAATCAGTTCGAGAAATTCTTTGAAATTACACTACGGGAGACGAAGCAAGCCATCAAACAAACAAAAAAGAAAATATCCCCGACCCAGATAATATCACCATCGACATACTAAAAAAAGCTGGTAAAGTCAACTACCCATCCTTTTCAACTTATGCCTAAAATAAAGTAAAGTCCCAGAAGATTGGAACACTGCAATCATAAAACTGTTTTATAAAAACGGAACCCGAAAGACCCCAACAACTATAGACCAATAAGCCAACTCAACTGCATCTGCAAACTTTTCATCAAAGTTATCACCGACCGGATCACCAAAAAGCTAGATGTAAACCATCCACAGGAGCAAGCTGGCTTTAGAAGAAGCTACTCGACCATAGGCCATCAACATTCGATAAATCAACTAAAAGAGAAAGTAGCAAAATATAAAATGCCATTCGCTGAAGTATTTATCGACATTAAGAAGGCTTTCGACTAAATGGAAATTCTCAGTCATTGAGGTTATCACTCTGCAAGGTGTAGACCCAGTAAACGTCAGAGTACTGCAACATATATGCAGTCACAGCAGCTCCTTTATCAGGCTACATAAAGACTCAGGGCCCAATCAGCTCCAAAAAGAGGTACAAGGTGATGCCAGCTAATCCAAACTCTTTACAGTCTGCCTCGGAATGATATTCCGAAACGTAGATTTTTAAAATAAAAGAAATAGAATAGACGGTGAATACCTCAGCAACCTCAGATTTGCAGACGATATCGTTCTTTTATAGAGAACCTTCATGACTTCCACTAATGCTTGAAGAAATGAATGAAGAAACCAAGAAAGTTGGCCTTCACAGGCCCTTGCGTACCAATGCAGGCTTCACGTTAAAAATCGACCTTGTGCCTCATTCTGCCCTCGTGGTGATGTAGTTAAATAACTACCATGGAACACACGTCGACATGCAGTGTTCACATTACCCACTTCCTCTGTCTCTCTGTTTCTGTAAATGCAGCAAGTTATGATCAGATCTCTAAGAAATAGCTCCTTATTCAGAAGTTCAATCAAAAGGAAACAGGTAATTTCTCATTTTCATCTAGTGAGAGGAAATATTTTACTTATGTAAGGACAAGTACAAAAATGGTATGTTAGGGAGAGAGAGAGAGAGAGGGAAGAGGGGAGATAATGAGTGGGTATAGGCGAAAAAAGAGAAGGAAAATTGAAGCATCAATAGTTACTAGAGTGACTGGTCAGGTGTCGTTCAGCTTCCATCGCAGGACTGAGCACGTAGATTAGTCCACTAATCTAGGACCAAGTGGTTTCTATTAAGGATTGCCACTAGCTGTGAGGTTAAATCTGTAGCCCACCAGTATTCCCGGATGAACTGTTAGCATCGAAAATGAGTTATCACAGGCAAACCGGCTTTTGAGGATGCTTTATACAATATTGATTGAGCGCAGCTAGAGGGACAACTGAATTACATTTGAAATTACAAGCAGCTGAAAAGACTGGTCAGCAGACGACTGGTGTTTACTACTTCATGTAGGTTAATAACCAGTATCCCAGGATGCATTGCTAGCAGCAACAAACACTGATCTGTGGCGAATTGTGTAACAGGATGAGTTACAGACGGATAGGACTAAACAGTTATCTTACGATGGATTGGGGAAATGCCGGTCCTAGGGTTCCTGGCGTCTCGGACAAGCTGATCTTCGACGTCCTTCAAAAATGAATCAAGCGCATTGTCTGACATGTGAATTTCTTTTGTCAATCGTTTGATTCAATTTGATCAAATCAGAAAGAATTTAACTGTCACTGTCAGATACTCCTTGATAGTCTGACTTGACATAGCAGAATTTTCTTCTTTTTTTTTTTCTACTGTTTTTCCCCTGTTTAATTCATTCATTCATTCCCTTATTTTTTTTTCCAATTGAATTTGTAAAGTCATACTGTCTCAGACATATAAAAGGCGCTCTTCGCACTTGGCACCCTGGGCAATCGCCCAAGTTGCCTGTACGTAGGGCCAGCTTTGGATTGAGAACGGCCAAAATAACCGATCAGATGGCGTCTCAAGACGAATCCTTAGCAACAAGAAGAGTAAGTTGATTCCCAGGGCGAATGAGGCGACAATTCAGACGATCAAGCTCGAATATTGACAAATATCAACTTTGATGAAACAACGAAAAAACATAACGAGCATAAATTTGAAAATTCTTCGATCATAATATCTCATCCTTTCTCCACTATTGATCTTTAATTATTTGAGTTCAATGAACTTTTTCAGTGCCATGTTTTTAAGAGTTTACTGTCTTATTTAGACGAACTCCTGTATCTACTACAATACAATATAGGATAAAATATAGTAATCAATATATAGTTAATTGAAAGTTTATGAAATTAGGCCGGAAAAGCAGTTTTGATCTTGAATTTACCAGTTGAGAACTCGGATGTTGACACCACAATAGACAAATTTGCAACCCCTAGAGTGCAACTTTTAGGAGCCTATGACACGTACAAGCAATATAACAAATATTTGACATTTTTGTAGTGTTAAATGGTTTGTTTATTCTAAATCTACCACTGCTCCGTATTAGTTGTTACATATAGAAGTATGGTTTTATATGTAAACGTAACATTTATATTTTTATCATTGTAACAAAGTAGGGACATTCAATTCAAATCTTAAAACTTAAACTAAACATCCTTAGTATTGTAACTGAGTGTGTATCACCAACATATTTTGAAGATGAAGTGTAATTTGAAGGATTCACATGAATTATGTAATTTTAAAGATTTACGAAAATTATCTTTTCTGATCATAACAACGAGACGACACATGTTCTCGGGGCACCGAAAATTGTTAGAAAAAAATGTTCTCAGAAATTTTTGACGCAATAACTGGTGACTTTCCAGAGGTTATTCCAGGAGAGGAGAGATTCCATCAAACAGGAGCATTTTTCTCGCTGCCTTGTCTGAGAATAAGAGAAGCGAGAGGTCTCCCGTAGGTAAAATAACATCTTCAACGCCTTTGTTTTCATTTATTTTATGTGTATATATATATATATATATATATATATATATATATATATATATATATATATATATATATATATATATATTACTTGTATACATTATTTATTTGATAAATATGTTATTTATATAAGTTTATCTTTTTGCCAAATATATCTCTATTTTTATTTGCGTAGTTTAAACATTCATATAGATATGTGTTCTGTCGTGTAAACTGATAACTTGATATACTGACATGAGAGGAGTGAATCGTGATGGATCACAGAGTTTAAACACTGTGATTGTCAAGTGTATCGATGCATAAACAACATGCCAAAAATGTGTTTCATAAAAGGACAGACAACCCTTAGAATGAAGGTCAGGAATGTCAGAGATATCGGAGCGAAACCAAACAAAAATGACAGATTTAAACAAGTCGCAGGTGAAAAACGAGAATGCACACTGTGCATGCTCACCATTCAAAACACGCATATATAGACATTGATATCTTGATTGAGATCGAAACCAGCGACGCCAATGTCAATGGAACAATGATAATCTCTACTGCGTAAGCAACTTGACCGACAAGTCCATGAGTCTCAAATTTCAGAGGATGACAAGAAGAACACGCAGAATGACAATGAATTTAATGCAGGCGATAATTGGACCTGGGACCTAGTCCTGATGTCAATACATGCACCCACATTCACAAATCCCTAGAAATAAGAGAACACTATAAAACCCTTGATTTTGAAATGAGAAAAACTCCAAACAGGTCTTTGGCAAAAAATAAATAAACTTATATAAATAACATATTCATCAAATAAATAATGTATACAAGTAATATATATATATATATATATATATATATATATATATATATATATATATATATATATATATATATATATATATATATATATATATATAATGAAAAAAAAGGCGTTGAAGATGTTATTTTACCTACGGGAGACCTCTCACTTCTCTTATTCTCAGACAAGGCAGCGAGGAAAATGCTCCTGTTTGATGGAATCTCTCCTCTCCTGGAATAACCGCTGGAGGGGATCTCAGTGCCAAAAGCGAGTTAGGCTGAATGATTCCAAAGAAAACAGTTCATAGGAAAGGAGAAACAGCAATGAGGAAACACTGCTAGATTTGGCACGAAACAGAAAACTAGTACCGAGCAACGCTCACATCCAATACAAAATGGCCGAACGCGCCACCTGGGAATGTCCTCCAAGAATAAACGAACACAAAGACAAGTAGGGTAGAATCAAAAGAAACCTGCGCGCAAAAAAAGAACCCCAAAAAACGAATTGACGCAACCCCAGAGATTGATACAAGACGCTGGGTCAGACAACAGCATTAGACACGGGCACTGGCTATCGTCCAGTGATTATAACAATCAAGCTCACGTGGTATGAAAAATAATAACATCTGAGATATATGAAATGATCGTTCTATTATTCGATATGAGCAAGAGATTTGACTCACTTAGAATGGCCTATGGAAGAACTCCTAGAGGTGCTGGAAGACGGAGGAACTACACGCAAATGTGAAATACAAGTCAGCACAGACAGAAAACCAAGCAAAACAATGACAACCAACTTCGGAACTCCGCAAGGTTACTGCGCAAGCGCCGTATTATTAACCTTCTACTCAGTCAAATCAATACAAGCACAACAGATTAGAAATTAAACCGGGCTCAACTATGCAATGGTGAAAGAAAGTTCAGACGATGTCTTACCACCACGATCAAAGGTTCACAAATAAAGGGCCATACCTACTCTCTCTCTCTCTCTGTCTGTCTGTCTGTCTCTCTCTCTCTCTCTCTCTCTCTCTCTCTCTCTCTCTCTCTCTCCTAACTCTCCAAACATCATTGAACATCGACCAACAATATGATATTTTATGTGTAACTATTAACACGGGACAAACACGACGATCAAGTAACCAGTTGCTCGGAAACCAGTCGGTGAATGGTGAAAAACAGAAGAATATAGATTAATAAGAAACGGATCAATAAAATGGGTTAGTGCAATACCAAGGCTCACTACTAGGCACCGAATAGGCCATCAAAGGAAGGATAAGATGAACCATTGACGCATTCAACCAAATCAAACATATCTTTAAAGGCAAAAGAACCACAATAGAAATCAAAATGAGAATCTCCAATGCATATGTCAACTCGATTTTCCTGTACAACAATGAACTCTTGGTTATCATATCTCATCCTGAACATTAAGTAAACGCCTTTCAACGTTCCTTATTCTGAAAGATGATGAACATAACAAAACCAGACAGGGTTACTAATGGAAAAAAAAACAACAGCAAATCGTTGAACGAAGACTTAGACAGAAGATGACTTGACTGGCTGGGACACCTACTAAGATTATTGTCATAAATACCTGCCAGGCAAGGCCTCGCCAAATTCAACAGCCCTCTTCGACCAACTGGGAGACCAAGAACACCGTCGATTGCTCAAGCCTAGAAGGAAGTCAAAGAGGTAGACCTTGAAATAACCTGACCTGGGATCTCTAGCCTATGACCGTAGAGACTGGAGAGTTTGACGCAATGACAGTTTAACTAGAAATCGTACACCTAAAAAGCTGACTAGGAGAGTTCGTCTATACAAAATCAGAAAATATCTGAGTGAATAGACTTCTGCTCATTTCTTCATGTATTAAGTTTCGTCTTTTGCTATTCCATTACAGACCACGGATTCAACCCGCCATGATGAAATGAAGACGATTGAACTAAAATTCCACTAGATGAGATCTTAGGAGTGATCAAAAATATCTTCGATGATTCCCGCCGTCTAATTGATGATGTTATATCAAAATCTCGTTAGACACACCGGTCCTCGTATCAAAATCGGAGTTAAGCAACGTCAGTACCTAAATGGGTGACAGTCCACGAATACCAGGTACCGTAAGTAGTTGGAGATAATGCAGAGAGCCTTCCGCGGCGATCCTTTTTATACTCCGAGGAGGAAGCCGATCTCTATGCTACGCTCAAAGAAATGCAGTCCCTGCCCCCTTCCCTCTTTCTTTTGTGTGAATTCTGTTAATTTTTTCCAAGTCTTACGTATAATTCAGCAATACATATCCGCTAGATACATTAGTTAGCATACAAGGCAGTGTAGTGTCCAGTATAAAGTTGTTTGGATCAGCTGTTCCCGAGAAATCTAATTGGAATGAGAGAAAAATGAAAGATGAGAGATATCTCTCCATAGTTTCTACGAATCGTTCCCCTTGGCCTTGGCTCTTTAGAATACATTTTGCATCGCTACAGACATCTTTTTAAAAATTCAATTCAATATGGCATATACAAAAAAACTCAATAAAACTGCTTATCGTCGTACATTTGACAAATCCATTTTACTGAATTTAAATTTCGTTGCTTATTGTCCACCCTTCAACTGGTCATTAAACGAAGTTGACATTCGTCAGTCTGCACACGGGATAGTGCAGTGTCGAGCTTGAAGTCGTTTGGATCAACGGTTTTCAAGAAATCTGATAAAAATGAATTTTAAAAAAATGAAGATTATAGATCTTTCACCGGTTTCTATGAATCATCTCCCTTGACTTTCACCCTGTAAAATTATCTAAATTTAGATGAATCATATCTAAATTCGCAACACAAGAAGTAACCGAGATACTTCAAAGCTGTAGTTTCATTTAGCCGACGGAAAATTATTTCACATGAAAATAATGGTAAGCTGCTCAACACAACATGAAGTCCAACCCATCCAAACGTGTACCTTTTGAATTTGAAATATCTTTTCAGGATCGAATCGAAGTTAACTATGTCCAGGTTTAGGAAAAAATGACTGAATGGATGAACTGCTTCACCAATTGCTAATAATTGTTGCCGATCTTAGCCACTTATACTCGTTGGATTTTTACAATTTCAGGACGGGCTATTTGATGGCTTTATTTTAGATTTTTCAAGTTGGTTATAATTTTCTATGCCTGAATCTGGAATCGAGTTTCTCCTGCGTTAAACCCTTTGCCCTGTGAGAAGCATAGACCATGACAATAGTCGATCTTTCTATAGCAAATAGTTTGGAGTTTTTTTATCTAAAGTTGGTAGCCCTATCCCGATTCCTATCTCTATCCCTAAACCTAAACCTAAACCTTGAGGAGAGGTCTTCCAGCACCTGATATTCCCACACGGTCACCCATCTACGTAATAACCATGCTCAGCGTTGCTTAACTTCGGTGATCTTACGAGAATAGGTCTTTCCAACGGTTTTGACTGCACTTTTGAGTTTCTCTTTGTATGAAAGTAAAGGTTTACATCTAGCGTTGATCTATGAATGAGAAACGTTACGGTAAATATTGATAATTTGTGGGAATGAAACATTCCTTAATAAAGTGCTATTTCGGAGTCGGTTTAAGATCAAGACAGAGAGTCTTTCAGATGAAAATAAAGATTCGATTACATCATGTTTCATTGATTGTTTGTATTTTTTGTTGGATAAAAAAAACGATTGAACATGGAATGATTGATTGATCAATATACCATTCAAGTATTCAGTTTCACTTGCATTTAATTCACTGTATCAATTATTATTACGACACTGGCGAGTATACCCGGCGTTGCCAGGTGAAAAGATAACTGTAAGTATGAAATCAAAGGAAAAATGTCCCTCAATATATCTCTTCTTTCACAGCGCAACAAATGGGGAAAAATATTTATACCGTTTATATATGAAAAAGAAACTGTTACTGAAAAATATTTTGATGCACGAAACAAAAGAAACGACGTAGTCCAATAGTTTGACAGGATATCAGGGTAAACAAGATTTCACAAAACAAAACAGAAATCATTTTTTTTAGCCCATTAAGAGCTTCCGTTTGACCAAAATAGAGCGAATTCAATCTAAAATTTCACCTCTAGTAGTAGTAATAGTAGTAGATAGTTATCTCCATCAGTCAGGCCCCTAACTATCACATTTCAAACAAGGATCGTAATATTTGGGATGATGAGTAACAAACTACTGTTAATCATTCAGAGTGGGATTACAAAGATAGGCGCACCTGCAGGTACGGATCCAAGGGGATTCAGTGTATCCAGAGCCACAACTCCAACCCTACGCTCGGGCAAAACACAATTAATTTTTTTTTCAGATATCTAGATAAAGAAATCCTATCAAAAAAGCCCAAATGATCTCCTTTCCAGGTAGTCATAAATCAACCTTAAAAACAAAAACAAAAACAAAGAAACCCAACTTAATACAGAAATAAAACGATCATTCCCCCCACCCCACCCCATCAGCTAAAAATCCTGGATCTGCCTCTGAGCTGTCCCAAAACTAGCCATTACAGGGACACCGGAAGTAATTTGGGGCAGAGGAGCAACTTTTTAGAAGAGGCATTTTACGACATGTATTTTTTTTTTTTTTTGGAGAGGTTGTAATGGCAGAAGAGCGGTGGATTATTCCCAACCACGGTCCACAAATGTATTCCAACCATAATAACGTTTAGAATAGGAGTCGGGAAATCATTGCTGTGTTTCGTGGATGTGAGTAAAACATACGGCTCTTTGATCTTGAACTAAAGGCCACAAAAAGGCTGGACCACGAAAATCAGATAGTTCTTCATAATTGCACATTCAAAAAAAAAATTATAACTATTGCAATACGTTTAAAAAGAGTGATAAAATAGTGCTTCGTAAATGCTGGGATACAGACGTGAAAGAATGGGAAAGTATATTAAAAATGTCTTACCTTTTAGTTTCCAAGTTGCCTTTAATTTGAAGAACTCAAAAGTCAGTTTCTCAAAAATATATCAGGGATCAAGAATGTTCCAACGACCACATTTTTTTTTTCACAGGAAAATTTCCGAACCTTCCTGATCAAGTTATTGCTGGAGCTGTCTTTGAAAATGGCCAAAATCAGTTTAGGTTTTTAATTTCCAGCTAACTTGATAGCTAAAATAGTCTATACGCCCATCAAAAGTCTACCTATCAAATAAAATAACTAAGACTCCTGAACAAATTAGAATAAAACATTTACTTTTATTAAACTGACTTGTTATTCTTAGATCAGACAGATTTCCGACATACATTTTCATCGGATAAATTGGGGGAAAATCCAGCCAGATGTAGCCGAAAAATAGTTAATTTGGCCACACTGGGTTTTCTACAACGAAACGGGTGATTTTCCAATCAGGTCGATGCAAGTACATTTTATCGTATTCAGTTGAAGATCAAAAGACCTTCATGACAAATTGTTTGTTTCATTACTTGAGAGAAAATGATTTTGACGAATCACAGAAATTTACTACTCTAGTTTGTTCGTTTTTTGTTGGAATTTTCTACCTATGAAATATAGAGAACCTGAATAATTCAGAGGTTTCTTAATAGTTAAAATGTTTTAGCAGTTACCTGAAAAAGTTATTCCGTAAGTGATTAGAAATTAATATCTATTTCAGTATTCTATCACTTTCCGACTTTAACGGAGCTGTCCTCGCTTCCCCGTGCCAGAGAGGCTGAGAAGAAGCTGTCCCCATTAACCCCGGGGTTCCAGCTCCCCTGGACCATAACCCAAATGTCAACGACAAATGCAAGAAACTTGCAACTAATATTCACCAATTTTAAGATCAGGGGTTAGGCCAATCTTTTTTTTGTTGATTGTATAATGTCAGTTTGTTAGTTGCAGGCAGCGGATATTTGGAACTTCGTTCGAAAGTGGTTATGTTTACTGAAACAAAATGTTTGGCTTCTCACGTATCAACAAGTACTTCAATCATCAAAAGTGTCCTCTGCGGATGCAGGACCGAATTTAACAGTGATGGAGCCCAGTGCATAACATTTCTTGGGAGCCTTTCGATTTTTGAGTCCATCTGTATTTTTCTTTTTTTTTTTTTCAAAAATTCAAAACAAAAATGTAATATTCACAAAAGGTCATTTACCTCATGGGTCAGTTATCTAACAAAAAACAGGTTTGAGTCGAGACATTTCGATTT
This sequence comes from Thysanoteuthis rhombus, assembly GCA_963457665.1. Taxonomy (NCBI): domain Eukaryota; kingdom Metazoa; phylum Mollusca; class Cephalopoda; order Oegopsida; family Thysanoteuthidae; genus Thysanoteuthis; species Thysanoteuthis major. The sequence goes on from OY735201.1 coordinate 33,483,031, forward strand.
TAACTGAAAAAAAAAAAAGAATCGAAATATCTTAACAGACATATTTCTTGTGTGTGTATGGGGGGGCTAAAATCTTGGAGACATGTGCAACAGAGCTGTTCAAGTATAGCCCTCTTCGACTTAGGAACCCGACTATCTAGCGACATGATTAATGAAACGGTGAAAACAATATTACATACAAAAGGCTAGTACGTTTCGTCGTTTCACAATGAATTATAGGTCTACGAAATGAGAGATATTTGCTTGAAGTTCGATCGGTTCGCTGAAAGAATTAAATAAATACTTTAAAGTTCTTTGCCGTGTATTTATCTGCACTCTGTGACGGATTACCTACTTCCTAAGCTACACTATGTCTCCCCACCCCCATAACCTGTCCTCTATCCAACCTTTCGTTGAATAGAATAAAGTTCAGATTTTAAGAAACAAAACCCAGTTGTCCCTTGCCATTCGTGGGATGTGTGCCAGGTGGCGCAAATGCACTAAATCTGCGAATGGTTTTTGCTGACTCTTTCCGAAAAGACATAAATCTTGTTTATGAAATATCCAAGAAGCATAAACATCAATAACTGAACGAAAAGAAAATCTATCTTTTTGAATTTCCTATAGATTTCTTTTTCTATTAGATTCAAAGTGTAAACTGTTACTGCATTTTGATAATAGCATAATACATAATAAATAACATAAAACCTTTCTAAGAGAAAATGTATATAAATATATATATATTTTTTTGTCTCTCTAATTTTTCGATTTGAAGCCAATTAAAAAGAACTGTCTGCATCCTCGAATGGAAATTCAACGGATTTATATTCTCTTGGGACTTACATTTATAGAAATGTAAATATTGTTTGAGATCCAAAAGATACTTTATTGAGATTTTGTGAAATTAAAATGGGGGGGGGGGTCACTTTAAAAAGATGATTTTACAAAATACCTCTTTCATAAAAAGAATTCCCCCCAAATTGAATATGTACCGAAAATTTATTGAAATCGGCCCTTTAGTATATTTTTTCATTAAATTTTAAAATGTGTGTGTAAATTGGACTAGATTTTCCAAAATCTCATACAGGGCTGGTTCGTGGCGCGAGTGTAAACAAGTTCTCTACCACAATTATCCTCGGGTTTACATGGTCTGGGAATAATTTTTAGTTGATAATTTTTTACAAACTTTTTCCTAATTAATAACATGAAGATTATTACGATAGATTGCAAGTTCCAGATGTTTTTATCGACACGTATCATTTTTGTCAGAGGTCTGTGGTAGTTCCTTTAATCGAAACTGCAAATCATCGAAACCACGAACAGCAAGGGGTAACTGTAGTCTTTGAAATGTTCCAGATATGGAAAAAAAATGCGCAAAATACTGAAATACCATCTAATATACTTTTGTGTTCACTCAGTTAAACTATTTATTGCTCTCAAGCCCACCTTTATCAGGGCTTATTCAGCTTAATGGTTCATTCACCACTGTCTTCATTTGTACAGAAGTTGTTGATACTTTTTATGTGCTCAAGGTCTTTGAACATGCGGATAGATTTTTTGCCTGACTACAGGTGATTGGATTGGTGCCAAGTTGTATAGGCGCGTCTCTATACTTATATATACACTTCAAACAGATGCGTACACCACCGTACAATACGTACATATAGGTGCAGCCTGTTGCATGTCGTTACAAAAATACCCATTGTTTATTGTTCACCCTAATAAATGAACACCTTCCTAAGGAATTTCATTGCATGATCAATCATATTTGCTTCTCCATGAAGTCTGCGTAGTTGCAATAACTCATGTTTTTGTTTTTTTGCGACTCATGCAACTTTTTTATAATGCAGCTGCAACATCGAAATGTGTACAATGACCGTTGGTTTGTAAATAATCTAATTACATCTGAATAAATCTGAATAAATCTCTGTCGATGTTTACGCACTACAATTGAACAACAACTGGCCATTGTACGAACGTGACATTCGCCAGATATATTAGTCAACCGGTGCCAAGTTGTAAGTTGTTTGGGACAGCAGTTTGCTAAGAAATCTAATAGAAATAAATAATTGAAAAAGATAAATAAATAAAAAATCGATAAATAAAGATTGTGCATTTGTCACCAGTTTCTAAGAATTATCTCCCTTGATTCCTGCTCGTTGGGATCCTCTAAATTTAGATGTTCTAATATCTTATGTATCAAAATCAGCATCAATGAAGCGAATTTACCGAAATACTCCGAAGATGTAGATTCGTGCGATTTACATGACAATCATGGCAGGCTGCTCCACGTATAATATAGTCCAACCACTTCCAGACATGCACCTTACGAACAGGCACTGCCCTACTATAGTTAGATCAAAACTTGTTTATCTATGTTTCTACATCAACAAAGTAATGACGCAAAGAAATTATCATGTTTGTAACGTGCGTACACTCTATAAACCAACATGATTCACATTTACATCTGTGTATGAATTGATGGTGTGGTACTAAAAAGAAGTGACAGAACAGAAAATCCCGATCGTGTTTACTCTTTTCCGCATTCCTCAAGTTAACGCACTTCAGGGGTACATTGATTCGATAAACATAGCAACGTTGTAATTTTTCGACTAATGTAAGAGTACAAACAGATAAACAGAATAAAGAGTTTAGTAGCACATAGATAGTGAGCACCTCATCGCTGGTTTGCATCAACTATATCGTTATTTTTCCACAGGTTCAGAATCTTTTTCCTTTCCTAATTGGATCCTTTACTTTATCCTTTACGTCTATAAGTCGCTACAATAACCGTGCGTTTATTGTTTCATGTGATGCGATCTTTGTTTTATAAACAGTAGCTTCAGCGGCAAAACTTTCAAGGAGCGTCTACCAGTGTTTGATTGAAACGTCATGCAAATGACTTTGGGATTTCATAAACCGTGATGGTGCTTCGAAATTGATGAATTACCGCCTCACAACTTTAATAGAATAACATTTTCAATTTTTCACAAGAGGTTACGCGACATAGATGAACAAAGGGACGGACAGACAGAGCTAGAAACACTGCTTTAGTAGGAATTATAATTTAATATCAAATCAATTTCTAAGGCAGTTTCCACCTAAAAAAGGGGAAGAAAAACTACGTAATTGCAAACCAGAACGAGAAAATCCCATTAGTCTTAAAAAGAAGGGTATACAACCAATGCATCCTCCTGATAGTCACCTATGGAGCTGAAACATGGAACCTGACCAAGAGACTGTCCCTCAAGCTGAGAACCATGCAGCGTGCACATGAGAGAATCATGCTCAAGACCAAATGGAGAGCTCACAAGACAGCACAATATATCGAGGGAAAGAACAGGAGTCAGAGTCACCATAGAATTAAAAAAACTCAAATGGCAATAGGCTGGTCTTGTTGCAAGAATGACAGACAACCGATGGACATCACGACTCACAATATGGATCTCCAAAAGTCACATGTGTAACTGAGCCAGGTAGAACGCAAGGTGGAAAGGCAAACTAGATAAGTTTAGAAAATATTGGCTCGGCGACGCCCATGATAGAGAGGTGTGGCGATTCCTGGGAAAGATCTATGTCTTACGACGGATGATAAAAGACTGATGATGATAATGCTGAAATGGTACATGCAATGCCAAGATACTATCCGTAGGTACATAAATAGGGCCGTAGCCTAATGATGGAAAAGATATTTACTTTATACAACAAAACATTTTCAACATAATATCTTTTCTTGTCAATGCACTTAACCCAAAACTTCTTTATAGATCACATAGATCGAATATTATACAGTGAAAATTTCGGACCAAAATTCAGCATATAACCTGAGGGAGCGCATTCCTCTGCCAACGTCCAACAGTAACTCAATGAAAAGCAAATTCCTGGATAATCCTTCAATATTCAACCATTTCGTCTTAAACCCATGACCCACCCTTCCACGAAATTTCGTTAGTCTCTATTGGGAGATTTTGGAGAGATCGTGGGGACAGATATGAGCGAATACATAAATGTACGAAGAAAAAATGGAAAAGTACCTCTCAATCGAAAAAAAAATTTACTTGACCCGCCCCAAAAGTTGATCATTTCTTCCTTAGCCCATGGCCAACTCTTCAAGTGAATTACCCTTGTTTTTCGTCTATCTTTCCGTTGGGCTGTCCACGCGATATCTCCAGAAGTTCTCAATAAATTTCAAAGAGAAAAAACAGTGGGAAACGGTGGGTGATGGGCTATGAAAGAAGTGATTGAATTTAGGGACAGATCCAATGTGCAGTTACCTCCCCTACATTGCAGCTATGTTCCCATCACACAATAAGTGGCAATGGCTCCCTGGGTGTTTTGTAGTTAATAAATGCATATAATACTATTCAAGGCTTCGAAAAAAAAACTATAGTAATACTCAAAAAGTATTCAGAATTATTAAGCGAATGTACTTTCAACAAGACTGTCATTTTAAAATTGTTTTCGTTTACATGAACTCGTGGTAACTTTCCATGATATTCATTTAAGAGAGCATCAGAAAATGATGAAAGTTGACGGCAAATTTTATCTGAGTCAGTCATCTGAGGTAATTGTTCAAAACAATTTATGTTATTGTGTAGATTTGATTGGTAAATCTATTTATACAATGAAAAGTTGGATTTTCTTAGTGTATATCCATAATACTTGGCTTTCCCGCTCAAAGTTAATCGCTTTGCCGATAAAGATACCTCTTATCCACCATTTGAAACTATGAAATATATATCAGTGATTTTTTCACGGAAATTAACTAATAACATTGTACAATAGTTATTCAACAACGTTCGTAATGCATCTTGAAAAGTCGATATTATGCATACAAACGGAGTTCAATGCAATAGACGCAGTTGGTCATGAACATTGTGAGACTCATTGTCAGGGCTGGTCCTAAACTTCCTAGTCCATCCGGCAAGCTGGTCTTTGGCGTCCTTTAAAGTATTTATAGTAACATTTGAGCCTTTTATTGTTTGTTTATTCGTGCCCCTTCTCTGCAAATCTACCTACCGAACTAATGCATGTATATTGAAGAGAGATCAACTTGGAACATAAACTACGTGAGGTTGACTTCATAGGTCCGTAGAGGTCACAAGAGGTCATTTCTTGATCATTCCTAGCAAATTCTCGGAGTTGTGGATCACGATTTTGCACCAAAACTGCTTATATTTAGCATACGGCTACATCTCACGGCAAAGATCACAATCTATGTGATGTTGACTTTTGATGTATTTCAATGACACCAGTGGTCATTTCTGGTCATTCTAAAACAATTGTCCAAGTTCTGGGCCACAATTTAGCACCAGTAAAACTGAAATTGGGCATAGAGATGCATCTTTCCATGGCGGAAGTATATGCAATGCAGAATTGACCTTTAAGGTCTTTTGAGGTCACCAAGGGTCATTCCTGGTAATTTTTAGCCTATCTTGAGAGTTTTACGTCACAATTTCGCATCAAAGATGCTGAAATTTAGCATATGGATACATTTTCTCGCGTTGAGATTTGCATCTGTCCCTAGAGGCCATTTCTAGTCAATTTTCTGAGTTGTGGACCACAATTTTGCACGAAGGATGCTGAAAAAGAGCTTATGGGTACATCCCCTCACATTGAAGATAACAGACAATGCAAGATACCCAAAGGTTAATTTAGATCATTTCTACTCAATTTTCAAGTTTTAGGCAATAATTTTGCACCTGTGTAACTGAAATTTCGCATAGAGGTAAATATTTTCTTGGCGAAAGTTAAGGATAATGTGATATTGAACTCTGAATTCATTTGTGATCATCTGAGGTAATTTTTGGTCAATTCTAGCAAATCTTCCAAGTTGTTAGCCCTAATTTAGCACCTATGAAACTGAAATTTTCCATCGAGGTAGATTCTTCCACGACCAAAGTATTTAGAAACGTGATTTCGAAATCGGGGTCATTCGAGATGAACATATGTCATTTCTGTTAATTTCTGGTGTATTTTCTGAGATGTTGGCCACAATATGGCACCTAGGATGCAGAAGTTTTGCCTGGGGTTACATCTTCATACAGTGGAAGTTATTAGATATGTGAGGTTGATGCTGGAGGTCACTTGAGGTCATGACAGGAAACTGTAACAAGGCCAAAGGACAATCTCTCAAGATCGCTGGCCTTTACTTGAGTTCTCCATGCTTTTCTCATGGACAACTCTGTATTGCTTGTTCTAGGGTTCGATCCTGGCACCCAACAGGAGAAAAGTTAGTATATTCAACTGGCCTGTCAAACTAAGCGACTATATCATCCATTTTTTGCTTGTTTTTTGTTTATTTTTTTTGTATCAGAATATTTCTCCCAGTTATTTTCCATGTGTCATCATCATCATCAGTCTTTTAACGTCCGTTGGTGGACATAGACCTTCCCAAGGATTCGCCACAATTCTCTATCATGGGCATCGCGGAGCCAATACTTTGTAAATTTGTTTAGTTCATCTCTCCATCTTGTATTCTGTCGGCCTCGATTTCGCACGTGATCTCTGGGGATCCATATTGTGAGTCGTGATAGCCATCGGTTGTCTGCCATTCTTGCAACCTGACCAGCCCATTGCCATTCAAGTTTTCTTTTAGATTCTATGATGTCTCAGACTCCCGTTTTCTTCCTGATATACTGATCTGTCTTGTGATTTCTCCATGTGAGGTTGAACATGATTCTCTCATGTGTGCATCGCATGCTTCTCAGTTTGCGGGTCTGTCTCTTGGTCAGGTTCTATGTTTTGGCTCAGTTGGTGACTATAGGGGGATGCATTGGTTGTATACTCTTCTTTTTAGGATTATTAAGATCGTTTTGTTTTTGAAGGTTGAGCTTGCTCTGCCAAAGGCTTGCCATTCTAGGGCGATTCTTAGCTTGATTTCTTCTTCTTTCGTGGGTTTCATAGAGATTTGCTGTCCTAGGTAAATGCACTGGTCTACTTTCCCCAGTTTTGCATCTTCGATTTTGAAAGTTATGTCCTTATTCTCGATGTGATTGACTTTCGTTTTCACTGAAGTTCATTGACTACTATTTCTTCCCACGTTAAGCCCGACCTTGTGTCACATATTGCTGTGGTGGGACAGTGATTAAATAGAAAGTTCATGTGTAGGCCAACTTTTTTGCTTTCTTCGTTTAGTTCATCTAGCATTAGTTGGAGGTCGTGTGGGTTCTCTGCGAGAAGGACGATGTCCTCTGCATGTGTACCTAGTGTAAATAATCGCTTTCCCATCAGTTGTGTTGTGTGAGAAAAATATATCAAAGAACAAATTTTACTCTTTGGTTATATTCTAAGTTATTTTCCCCGGGCAACACCAGGTGTCTCTGTTAGTAGTATTATATAATATCCATGAAAATCTGACTTTACATTACTCGTCAAAGTAATCTACTAGTCAACTTTTTCAATAAAACTATTTCAAGTATGTAAAATCCACGGGATCAATCCTGAAAAAGCATTTATTTTTCTGTTTTCATTTCATCTGTTTTCATTGTGGGCTGTTTGGCATCCCCGATCCTGTGAACATTCTAAATAGACTAATTTTGTCCATTAAAGATTTGTTTACTTTCTGCTTACTGATTTATATTCTAACGCACGATAGTGATGACTTTTGAACTCAAAGAGTCACTCATGAATAATAACAATTGCTCTGTAAACTGATACTTTGAGAAACTCACTGTTGATCAAGTCACGCGTACGAAGCTGAAAGATAAACGAGTTTCTTCCAATTAAACGATTGTAATACTATGTTTATTCTTTCGCTTCCTTATCTCAAATGCCCACTGAGAAGGACTGTAGAATTCAAAGAACCAACATGAAATGAGATCAATACTATTTATGTATGTATTTCTGATGTCAGCGTTGATTCGTGAAATACCCCTGATTGTACAGGCCCACACAAGCTTTGTGTCTCCGATCTTCATGAATAGATGAGCTAAGATGAAGCTGTAGCACATTGGCAATAAATGTTACAATCGATTTCCAGAGATAATATTTTTCTTGGAAGCTACTGATTGATTGATAACTTAGCATTTGATGTCAGGACGAACGTAGATGCAACTTTCCAAGAAAATTATGAACAATAATTCTCGATAATCATGAAGCGGTGATATCAAAGATGAAGGAACCGTCCTTTCACTAAGACACGCATATGTGCTTAATACTCAAAGTCATTTTATTAATTGAACTCGGATCACTTCGGTCAAATTAATGTGAATAACATCTAAATTGTTTCTTGTGTCCATGAGACCCTCAAAAGATGAGGAAATCAAGCGGAGAATCACTTTGGGATGGCAAGCCTTCGGCAGAGCAAGATCAACTTTCAAGAACCAAATGATCCCAATAATCGTAAAAAGAAGAGTATATAACCGATGCATTCTCCCGATAGTCACTTATGGAGCTGAAACATGGAACCTAACCAAGAGACAGACCTACAAACTGAGAAGTATGCAACGTGTGCATGAGAGAATCATGCTCAACCTTACATGGAGAGATCACAAGACAGCACAGTATATAAGGATGAAAACGAGTGTCCGTGACATCATAGAAACTAGTTAAAAATACTAAAATTGCAATGGGCAGGCCATGTTGCAAGAATGAGGGCAACCCATGGACATCACAACTCACATGGATCCCCCGAGATCACATGCGAAACTGAGGCCGACGAAACACAAGATGGAGAGATGAACTAGACAGATTCAGGAAATACTGGCTCCGTGACGCCCATGATAGAGAGATGCAGCGAATCTTGGGGAAGGTCTATGTCCAACGACGGATGTTAAAATACTGATGATGATGACGATGATGATAATGTTTTTGGCAAAATGGAAGATAGAAAAAGTTGAGTATTATCTGCTATAATTGAAGATTTCAAGGTAGAAGATCTCAATTGCCTGGTTGGTGAGATTCGTTACTCTACACTTCAGACAAGACAATGAGAACCAAAACAAACAAAGAAGTTCTAGTGATGAATCTTGCAATTCTAAAAATGTGGGATTTTAAATGATGACATTAAAAAGGCGTAGTTAAAATTCAATTAAAAATTAAGAATTTCGTGATAGGATGAGTCAATGTTCGTCATAAATATGCTTGCATGAAAGGGACACTTTGAGGAATCTATTCTACATTAAATATAAACTCATACATGTATACGCGATACGTGCGTGTGTGTATGTGTGTGTGTGTGTGTGTGTGTGTGTTTATATATGTATATAGTTTATTGAGATGGGGGATCATGCTCTTCTTCTTATTTTCTTTACACCACAGTAAGCGGATACCTGAGTTGAATACAGAGTTCTGTTGATATAAGCATAGAGGGAAACTTTGTTTGAGGGGACAAGAGGTTAGATATGCTCGAATCCGGTGGTGGGGGTATTTCCACCGGATGTAGATGCCTGGAATGGCTGTAGAGGTCTGCTACTCCTTTAGAGAAGTAAACCAACAATATGGCAGTTTTGAGACACACCTCCGAGCAGATGCACGCTGACTGTAGGAATGTGCTGCACCTCTTTGAAAAAAAAGATCGCGAGGCAATAGGTTTAGCTACTGGAACAACATTTGAGAATATTGGGAATAGTCTATACTTGTCCTTATCTGCTCGCTTATCTTCGTCTAGCTTGTACGGCCGTTTTCTTTTCTTTTGTTTATCTTGATAAATGCCCAAGTTGAATGAAGGTATCTGCTGCCCTCGCTGGGGAGTAATCCAACCGGACAGCTGTCTGTGGATATTGGACCAATGTCACAGAATACTCCTTCAAAGAGATTTCCGATGGTTTTCTCTTCTTGTACAATTTCTTCCTCTCATTTTCCTCCTTTCTTTTTTCCCTTCCGTTTTCTGTTTGGATTAGGTTTTAAATTTTATCATTTCAAGCGACCCTCCCTTTTCTCTTTCCTGCGTTGACCTCTCCGCTGAAGTGTTATCAGCAAAAATTGTAATCGTAACGATTAGATATTTCTTTATCTTTTGTGTACATTAGCTTGGCTTGTTCGATCTAACACGGGAGTGCGTAATTTCGCCAATCAACCTCGTTTCTCAAGATTTCACGACATCAAACTCTGGGCTATTGTTCTTTAATCCCCCTTTATGACATCCCTCGCAACACATGTTACCTTCCCATTTTTTGGCATTTACGTAAAACGTTTATCAAACATTTGAAAGTGCAACGTGACAGTTAAAGGTAGGTAGGTGTACTAAGTCAATCAATTGAAATGGAGAAGTTATAAAAAGGATAATGGTAACAAAGACTGCAATACTAACAACAGTGATGACGATAACAATGAAAAAAATCTCTTATCATACGCGTTCATATTCCCTTTTTTCTCACTCCCTCGGTCTATTTCAGTTTTAACTTAGCATAAGTCCAATTTCCCCTCATTCGACCGCTCAATGCAAGGACAACCCTAACCCTTTTAGTAAACGCCGTGTTCTTTACCCTAAAGGAGAATATTCTATGATAATAGAAAGGAGACGAAAGTTTTTTTTAAATTAAGAAAAGCTTGTTGTAGGTACTTTGTGTTGACAGAGTGTTGACAAAGCGTAAAATACAGAATTGAGTGTATTCAAATATTTATGCTTTTTTTGCTGCCTCCATTTCGAGTATAGGCAACGACCTTTCTTTTTCCTATTTTTTAATCTAATTTCCGACTTTCTTCATGTAGTTGGATTGAAAACTGATATTACTCTTACAGGAAAAACTATCAGTAGCGAATGAAAAAAGATACGATAAAAATACAATGTTGTTACAAATACCGACAATTATTTGATTAAGATTTGATTAAATCGAATATTCGGTAGACGATAGAAGAAGAATTTTTGCGAGCAACGTGTCGGTTTTGAGAAAAACTAATTTTCAAAGGTCTTTTAGCAGTTTGAGGTAGTTGTATTATCGAGTTGTATTTCAAATAACTACCTTTCGAAATTTAGAAATCATCGAATATTGAACATTTCAAACAGTTTGATCGAAAGAGCAGAAAAAATAATAACTTGTTTTCATTAAAATAACATGATAGCTGATTTCCAGAAAAAAAAACATCATGTCGGATTTGTTTATTCTGGTAAGACTACTGGCATTTCAATGAAGCCATTCGGTGTAATGGGAACATGTGTACGTTTCAAACCGGTCAATTTGAGGGTGCCAACTGTATATCTCATCCAGATTTTGTGACTGCAATCATAGGTTATTTTCACCATCAAAATATTGAGACAGTCAGAGTGAATGTTGAATGTTTATTTTCATTTTACCCATTCGTATGATTTAACTACCTTCGTACGAAGAGAGGTTCGAGACAATGTCAATTTAAAGCGAGGTCCACACACGCACGTGTGGATAGCTCAAAATAGCTCTCATCTCAGCGGAGGCACCGGTTCAAGTACCCGCCTGCCTGTCGCAGTGATTAGGGTAGGTGTATCCCCGGAGGGCGCTTACTTATACCCCGAAACTGAGCAGCCAAAAGCATTTTTTCAACGTATTCCTGTTTTCCCAATTAGTTGAATATTCAATTTAACTTTGGTTTGGGGGTCATTTTTCATGTGTGCAAATACCCCCGACCCCACGAAATATGTTTCTTTGCTAAAAACAAAAAACAAAAAACTAAAAAATGTTGTAAAAATATTCTTTAAAAATCAAAAAGGTTTAGATATCACTTAAAACAAGAAAAAGTATAACAGTCACCAGTAACCAAGAGACGGACCTACAAACTGAGAAGTATGCAGCGTGCGCATGAGAGAATCATGCTCAACCTTACATGGAGAGATCACAAGACAGCACAATACATAAGGAAGAAAACGGGAGTCCGAGACATCATATAAACTATTAAAAATACTAAAATTGCAATGGGCAGGCCATGTTGCAAGAATGAAAGACAACACATGGACATCACGACTCACAACATGGATCCCCAGAAATCACATGAGAAACCGAGGACGACAGAATACAAGATGGAGAGATGAACTAGATAAATTCAGGAAATACTGGCTCCGTGAGGCCCATGATAGAGGGGTGTGGCGAATCCTGGGGAAGGTCTATGTCCAACGACGGATGTTAAAAGACTGATGATTAGATTAAAGAACTAAAAAAAATAGTAAATTGTATTATTCCAGATTTTATCACCTATAAAATTAGAGACCCTCAGAGAGCTCATACCTCTGCCAATACCGTCATCAAGAGAAGTAATTGTGAATGGATTTGATCTAATCACTTTTCTGTAACCTATTGACCCCCTTTCACAAAATTTGATTGAAATTCAGTGAGAACTTTCGGAGACGGACACGAACTTTTGGCGATATTATGCAGTGTTGACATAAGACTACGACGTAGGGAAGGTTATTGCACATGGAGCCGCCCAAAAATTAAACTACTTCCTTCGTGGCCTACCATTCAGCCTTCCACAAAAGATTGTAGATATCGCGTGGGGTAAACACGGGCGTATACATAAATGCATGAGAGAAAAAAAAACGAAAAGTTATCTCTCGAATAGAAATTTAAATCCTAGATTATGATTCCAACCACTCCTTGGTTATCCCATTTTCCATCCTTCTACAATATTTAATTGAAATCTATTGAGAACTTTCGGAGATAATGTGTGGATAGACAAGCAAAAAGACTGAAAGGCGGATGTATGCAACTAAATACATATACCTCTTCGTAGACAGAGATAACTAGACTATCCGCCAATATATTTTTTTTTTTTTTTTGCATAATTTTTTCTAAAGTTTCCCTAGATGAACTTGTGGTAACAAGTGTCATTGAATGTGCGCAAAAGATAGAGCCTAAAAGCTGATGATTTCTTGTCTTACTCTCCGCTCAGTTCTATACCTACCTGAGCTATGCTTCAGAGTATTCGAGCCTTATTGTATACAGCAACACGTGAGAAAATAATTAATGGTATATTGTTTTAATTGCTGTCATGCCACGAGATTTGTTCATGTTGACGCTGTCAGCTGTATGCTTTTTGTTTTCGTAATCACGGATCCTAAATAACTGATGATGAACATAAGTATATACTCAAGAATCCAACCGCTAATTTTACCCGAAATAAAAGCGCTTTGTGTAACGAATTCAACTTTCATTTGCTCACAGGAAAGCAACAAAAATCACAACTTCATTCGAAGTTCAAAATGAAAACTTAGTTTTTCGTTTTTTTCATACGGTATGTTTTACGTGTACTTTATCACTCACATATTTATTTATTCAAAGATGTTACGTCGATCTCTATAGAATGAATACAAATTAATCAGGATGATAAATTTTCTTGATAATTAAAAAAAAAACACAGGTTCAGTAAATTTAACATTGTTCCAAATGTCAATAACGAGGGAAACACGTGTCGTCTGATTATCACAAGATAAGAGGAAAATAATTGTCTTTGACATCATCATTATCATCGTTATCTCTGCTGTGCACTTTGCATAGTTTTTTTTTTTTACTTTTTGACGGGGTTCTATTCGGAAACTCTCCCGGTTCTCAAAGGAGGGGAAAAAAGGTTTATAAATAGTTTGCCTACAGCATTTCCCCTGATAAATTTTTGTAAATGATGGAGGGACCACCAGAAAGAACCTAAAAAATATGGTCCCCCAAATCTCCACTCACGTTTGTAGTGGCACTATAGAAATAATGTTGACAGGACAATCAAAGCATTCTCTACGGAAATCTTACAAGAGAGTCTCAATCAAAAGAAATAAGATTTGGTTTGGGCGAATTTGCTTTCGCGCACACGATGTTACATTCATGTACCAACTGCATGTCATAACGGACTGGGTACGTTGCCAAGAAGGTTTTGTATAGTTTAGGGCTTTTTATAAAAATTTCAAATTTGATTAAATTTTATGACATGCTTGAATCAGGCCTCATATATACCGCATATTTCTGCGGATAAGGTGACCTTTGGATGAGATGCGACCAGTCTGAATTTCATGGTTTAGCTTCACTGTTGAGACATTGTTTTTTATATCTGGATTTTAGGACTACCCCATTATTGGGGAGTGCCTTTCGGATGCTTCAAGTATCGTCTTATCCACCGAAATATACGATATATACTGTTATAAAAATACGACGTCAAGATGGTGCAGAAATACGCTGATAATATAATCGATTTACTTATTCAGGAGGCGTGAAAAGAGGTTGTTTTTGTTTGCTATGAAATATGTATTCACAAACTCAAAAGCTATTGTTATAGCAACGCACAAAAGCAACAATACAAAGTAAAAAGATTCTTGTTTCTATGTAAAATACATAGATATCGGTGTATCAGAAAATCATGATTGTTTCATCTAAATGTTTCTGGTTACAATATCAATACATATCTGATTACAATTTCCCTGTCAGTGTTTCAAATAAAGTACATAAAATTGATCGATCGTGTCATATTATATGGGCTGATGCAAAGGTCACTTTCCATTTTTAAAACCAACACAACTTTTTGATAAAAAAGTAAAGAAATAATCTCTTCAGATATATTTATTTTGGATGACAACCTTTACCTTTTATCTTTACTTGATCATTGTAATTTAACCAAGAGATGGGACTTTCTTGGCTATTAGATCTCGCAGAAAAAAAAACAGACAACGAAAAAAAATATTTCTCAAACGTAGAATCGGTTGCAACAGCCATAACATTTTCCGACTACTGACGTACTATTTTACAGTTTCAGATATATCTCTTTGCTGTCAAGAAAATACTTCTCTTTACGTCCTGATACGTTTTGTTTTGTTTTGTTTTTTTGCTTTTTTTTGTAATTGGAAGGGAAAATTTGCACGAACCCTGAAAATATATAAAGTATCATGAACTCATTTTTACGTACTGTCATTATATCACCATCTCCTCCCATGTTAATATCCCAGTGTTTCCAAAACATTTTCATTGTCGTTCACCCTTAAGTTTTTCTCACGTTCACCCCTGACCTGACTCTAAACAAACGGGCTACGGGGAGAACCTATTAAATTATACTTTGACGTATACTCCTACTATTATAATGTATAATTTTCAATATAATTCAATATATCACGCGAGCGTTTCTTAGGCGATTATTTTATTCAACTTTTTAAACATCATTCAAACACATGCAGGAAATTAGGCGTGATAAAAAAAAAAGTAAGAATAGAAAAATCAAAATTTTCCAGTTTACATAAGATAAAATAAAATTGCTTTTTTTTTAATCACCAATGGTAAGGGTGGTCTCGTATTTCTTTGTTTAACTTTTCCGACACAACTTGCAATAATGCATCAACATCCTGTTGTAAATTCTGTTCATTTGTTTCCTATTCAACCAATGCCGGAAATTGTTCCGACAGCAAAGTTATTTTCATCATTTTCAATGGTTGAAGAGCCTTCAAGGCAATCAAATTGCCTTCAAGGAACGCAAGCAATTCTAACACAGTGGTATCCATAATAGGAATACACATCAAAAGATGTTTTAGTGAAGTCGTAATGAAGACCTGTTAAGACTTCTCGCTTAAATTCGAACGCTGGATGAGACAAATAATATAAGGCTTGATTATCCACATCTGATTTTCCAATTATTGCAGATGCTTCTTAGGGAAATATGTTTCGAAATTTCCGGACAGCAACTATATATGTTCAGAAATGATGTCCTTCAATCATTTTCTCCAGATCAGGTAGTGTTTTCCCCCTTGCCCTCTTTGAGAAAATCTACCAAAACTTGGAGGAATTGCCTTTATGTATGTCATTATGTCATTTTATGATCTTCATTTCCATAGCTTCTATTTTCCCAAGGACATGTCACCTCCTTTATCTTGAAGTGATAAAAAGAGCCGATTCAAATACTCAAAAACAGAAGTCATGTAATACAATTTGGTTAGCCATAAGTCATTGTTGAAATGCATTGCTTTCACGTCATTTTGGTCAGTATAAAACACGGACAGTACATTTTTCAGGGACAGTCCTCTTCCAAGGTCGCGCTCACATGACAACGATCGAGCCTCAGAATCATATTATCTGGAGACATATCCTTGCATAGCTCTCAAAACAGCTAGCATTTTTATTTGCTTGTGAGCAAATAAATAGAATCGACAATTTTCACCGCATCTTGCAAAAAAATTTTCAGCACATTTCTCTGATCATTGCAATGAATGTTCAGTCTCCTGGCAACAACTACCTCCGGTGTAAACAGTAATGTGAGCACGTTGGGATTTTCTTTGATGCGAGCGGCAACTCCTTTGTGTTTTCCTGTCATGACTGCAGTGCCGTCTGTCGTCACAATAACACATTTGCCCCAAGATGATTTTTTTTATTTTCAATGAATTTGTCCAGCTCGGAGAAGATTATTTCTCTTGTAGTTTGTTGTACTACTGGCAAGCAAAAAAGATCATGCTCCACAACCTTTTCCAAGCTTTGATCTGGAAAAACAATAATACAGCGAGTTGTGCATCGTTCGTAATGAACGTATTTTCATCAAACTGTAGGACAAAATAGTGCTTCCAACACCTTCACCATGATCAGATGGTTCAGATTTCCGGCAACCATAGTAGATCTAAACTTCACTGTGTCATTGTACAAAGGAAATTTTGCTATACGGCTTGCTTTTCACTGTGTAAAAGATTGGCAACGATTTTCAAAAACGATTTTATAATTTTCTCAGCCATTGTGTTTTTGAAAATTGATTGTTGTTTTCCAATGAAAAAAAAAAGAAACATAATTGTGATAATTATCTCTAGAAAATTTATAGGCCAAAAAAAAATATTTAAAAGAAAATTGGAAAAATTCAGCTTACTTTCTTTTTAAACTAAGTATTGATGGTCCGAAAGAATGTCCTAATTCAGAACTCGAAGAGACGAGTAAAACTTAAAATATTGTCCTTCTTGGCAACTTTTTAGCTTAATTTGATTAGGTTTTATGGGGAAATAAGAGTACATAAGTCGGAAAAAATAAAAGATGGCTAAAAATAAAACAAAAAAAACACAGGATTTGTTTCCCTTAGAATATACTGGCCAGTAGGGAATTTAATTATCAAGGGCAATACTTTTTTTTGTAAAGTTAAGATTTTTAACGGCTATGAAAGTCGACAGTTCCATGAATACCAAAAAGTTTTTAATTTGGACCAAATTTGAATCATTTGATGTGTTCATGAGAAAGGAAGGATAAAGAGAGTGGGCGAAGAGAAATGAATATATTTTACATCACACTACGTCATATTATTCTTTATTTTCTTATCAGGGAAAAAGGAAATAAAACAGACTATACAGTATTTATAACTAGTGTATGCACTTCATATATATAATAATTGAGTCATCCACAAACAGTATAGCTATAGACTATACATTATCCATCCAGTACCACGAGGTAGGATCGAAACCTTCGCTCGTGACCCAGAGGCTGGCATAAGAGTTGTATTGCATTTCTGACGATATTTCGGGTGGATATTTTTTTTTTCTGGTGCCATGATAGAATATTTTTGTTTGGGGCGTTTTAATAGGATAAATTTGAAAAATCAATTCGAACAAATAGTTTTATTACAATAACAAATCTTGACAAAAATTGTATCGTAGGTTTTGACCAGTGTCTGTTGTTTTTATCTTAAATTGCAAATACTTATGAAGAGAATTCCAAAAAGAACTCGGAGTAAATAAATTCATTCACTTTTCCCATTTCACTCGCCCACGATTCACACTTCCAGCTTCATTCACCCTCCAGCTTTCGCTTACCCCTCGTTCACCTTTTCGTTTCGTTCAGCCCTCAGATTATTTTTGTTTATCTTTGGGTGAACCATTCGCCTCTTTAAGAAACACTGTGCACTATTCGGGCAAATACGTTTGACCATTTTTAATGA
The DNA here is from genome assembly GCA_963457665.1 of Thysanoteuthis rhombus. Lineage (NCBI taxonomy): Eukaryota > Metazoa > Mollusca > Cephalopoda > Oegopsida > Thysanoteuthidae > Thysanoteuthis > Thysanoteuthis major. Next base: position 33,500,788 of record OY735201.1, read on the forward strand.
GTCGCAGTAGAAGGGAAATAATTCGTATTCTTCGAACGGTTCCATGAAAACGGCTCACACGCTAAAAGACTGCACCAAAATTATTTTCCCATTTATAACTTCTTTCAAAAAGCATAATTAAACAAAATATTTATCAGGAATCAACACAGTAATTAGTTTAAATGATTGCCTTTTGTCCTTTATCAGATAGTGCATTGTTAATTCGTTTGGGTTCTGGTTTAAAATGACGTAAACGGACGAATTCACAGTGCACAATCTGGTAAAGAACAAAAGGCAAACGCTTATTTTCATTTGCGTAAATTTCTGATGATTATACTTTTTAATAAAAATATGTACTTTTTGGAGCCTTTGTATGTATTTCCAATTTCTATATACTTCACCTGCGTACCCGTTGACGTTTCTTGTGTGCATAAAAAAACACTAAAGGGTGCTTTCTGGCATACATATTAAGTTCATAGGTACCTTCCGCATGGAGAAAAATAAATCAGTTGGAATTATATTTGAAAATTTATCGAGAGATGTAGAAACTGGCCTGAATCGGATAAAATTAGAATATTTTTGGTTTGGAAAGTGTGTAGTTGCCTTTTTTTCTTTTTTTTTTAGATTCAATTTGATTTTTCAAAAATTTATTTTACGGAAAAATGTTTTCAAACACTCAAAAAATCGTTACTCTCCGAAAATCACTAACAAACGTTGTTATATAACTAGAAGTACGTAACTAATTCAATTTTTTTTATTTCCTCCCCGGGAAGTGGAAGAATGATTGAACATATTTGTCCAAATGACGTTTAGAGAGTTTAGTTTTTGACTTCCTTCATTCAAAAATGTCGCTTTCGATTGTATTGTAATAGTTGTCATTTCAGCGCGTGTTTTTAGATATCAAAATTGGCAAATTTTCGTTCATTGATCCGAGCAGTGAAGATGAGAGAAAATAAGCAACAGTTTCGGTATATCATGCATTTTTCAAGTTTAGCGAAGTTTGTGATGCAATCCTACCTCCCCAAATATAAAAGATTTGTACAGTTAATGGAGAAGGTAAGTGATCTAAAGTGTGAAAAGTGGTTTGTGGAATTTCCTTAGTGGAAGTTCCTCGCTGAGCGATTCTCCACCGCCAGATTGACCAATCAAGGTTGAGAGCGAACAAATTGAGACTTTACCTGAAAATGATCGGCGTTATGCACTTGAAATATCCAAATCAAGCATTAAAAAATATTTGCACCGGCTTGATTCTGTTTGTCACTTTGATGCGTGGCTTCCACAAAAGTAAACCAGGGAAAAAGTACTACGAAAATATTATGTGTTACAATCAAATTATGGCGGGCAATAAAAGGGCTTACTTTATTTCAACTTGGAACGCAAGAGATCGTTGAGCAAGCAAGATTAACCACTACTCAAGGAAGTTGTGCTCCACATAGACTTCAACAAAATAAAAGACATGTACAACAAAACGTTAGAAATAAACACAAAACGATCAAAATCGAAAACGCAAAGCTGGAGAAAGTAGACGACTACATCTACCTAGAACAACAAATCTCCATGAAATCCTCAAAAGAAGAAGAGATCAAGCGAAGAACCACTCTAGGATGGCAAGCCTCCGAAAGAGTAAGCTCTACCATCAAGAACAAGAAAATCCCATTAGTCCTAAAAAGAAGGGTATATAACCAATGCATCCTCCCGATAGTCACCTATGGAGTAGAAACCTAGGACCTAACCAAGGAACTGACCTTCAAACTGTGAACCATGCAACGTCCATTAGATCCATTAGAAAACTCAAATGGCAATGGGCAGGTCATGTCGCAAGAATGGCAAACAACCACTGGACATCACGACTCACAACATAGATCCCCAGAGATCATATGCAAAACCGGGGCCAGTATAATACAAGATGTCGAGATGAAGTACAAAAAGTCGAGAAAGTATCGGCTCTACGACGCCCATGATAGAGAGGTTTATCCTGGGGAAGGTCTATGTCCAAAGACGGACGACTGATGATGATGATGATGATGATGATGATGAACTGTACCAAAGACAGGTCTTCATCCAGAGAAGGTAATGCTGTGTAAATGGTGGGATTGGAGGAAAGTTCCTTACTACGAGTTCCTTCTCAAGAACCAAACAATTGATTCGAACAAGTATTGCTCCCAATTAGACCAACCAAAGGCAGCAATAGACGAAAAACGAGGGTATGAAAAAAGTAACACCTGACAAAATGTTTCTTTTTTGACCAAACAAAAACAGTAACAATTTGTCTAGAAGTTTTTACTCATCCGCCATATTCACCAGAAATTGTGTCTTTGGATTACCCTTTTTCCAGACTTTACATAATTCCCTTAATGCAATTTTCCAGACTTTACAGATTTCCCTTAATGCAAAAAAAAAAAAAAACCAAAAAACTGATGAAAAAGGAAGTTTTACGAGGATAGCATAATAAAGTTTTCTGGAAAAACGGTAGAAAATTTTGGGACAAAACGGTAAATACGTTGTTTGGTAAAGTTGATGATGTAAATTTAAAAATTTTTTCAACATTCTTGCTTAAAACCGAACGAATTTTTTAGCCATTCCCTACCTAAACTTCGACAGCTTATACGTTTACATTCAAGCAATCGTTATCCTGAAATTCAATTAGAGTGAGCTACAAAATCATGAAATACAATTTTTTTTCTCCTAATTTACAATAATGTATATACTGAGTATTCGAGGAAGTGTATCTTTCGAACAATTAAGTTGAACTGAAATAGATACATGTAAAATAAACTAAAATAACTTGATGTGAGTATGAGTCTACATCGTCAATTGCTTCTGCGTTCCAGAATTTCAAAATATTTGTTCTTTTCACTCTTTCAATTGTTTTCTTCTCTTGGGAAAATAGAGAATTTTACTTACAGAATCTGAAAATTTCGAATGAGTGTAACATTGCTAGAACGATACACCCAGTGAATTATGAGTAAATAGAGTTTTAATAAACAGAGCAGACCCATCGCATCCTGGCTGGCGCTCCGGGCAAGTTGAACTACGGCACTGTTTAAAGTATAGTAGTATCTTATAATTCGGAAAAAAATCTTACTTCAAATCATCGAATTTTATTATTCGTTATTTTATATCCTGAAATGAACTAGACAGTACTGGCTCCGCGACGCCCATGGTAGAGAATTGTGGCGAATCCTGGGGAAGGTCTATGTCCAACGACTGACGTTAAAGGACTGATGATGATGATGATGATGATGATGATGATGATGATGATGATGATGATGGTGGTGGTGGTGGTGGTGGTGGTGGTGGTGATGATGATGATTTTAGATCAGTTCAACTGATTCAATTTCCCCCAATTTTTTTTTCATTTATATTTGAAACCTCCAACTGCCTCAGACACATGACTGGCGTCCACAAACACTTGGCGTCCTGTGCGACTACCCGACTCGTCGTTTACCTTGTTAATAAACTGCTTACACGAAATATAATTATATTTTCTTTTTCTTTTTCTTTTTTCTTCATTATTTTTGGGTGAGATTTCTGTAGTTACTGTTTATCTGTTCCTTGCTTGCGTATTCTAAAAAGACGAGGAAAAGTAAATAAGGTGCTTAAAGGCTATGACAATAAAAACAAAGGAAAGCGCCAGGCGTTGTTATCTGAGAAACGGGGGTCATAAAGGTAAGTGCAAAGAAGGTGAATAAATCAATAAGTGAAATATCAAATTAAAACAAGCAGGCGTGTAGAGTAACATTAGAAGTTCATATGTGTACTAACTAATAAAGCCACCGATATTTGAAGTCTATAAACCTTTAAAAAGGTCTAGTTCTTACAGATATTGCTAGATAGCGAAATTTCTGAGCTAATCTCCCGATGTCTGGTTGTAAACATGTCACTAATCTCAGCTGCTCATTACTTACTTACAAATGCTGCAATCGATTTTAAAGTAAGCTTTGGCTTGTCTTCATCTTAATAAGTTCATCAATGTTATCACTTTACTTTCTTTACCCATTCGAATATTTATGCTCCCGTTTCACAAATCAACGAAATTCTTATCGCTTTTAGTAAATGAATATACATATATATATATACATGCATTATATATTCTATATCTGTTTGCATACGATTAGCATACTCAAATGTACGCACAAATATGCATTTTACAGTTAGAGTATTAAAAAAAAGATCAAGTTTATCTTTGATCTTTCCAATTATCCATTATTCCAGTTGAATTATGTCTAAAATTGCAAAATCACTCTGTCCCTAATGTCCTAAGCCAGTGTCTTCAATATCCTAAAAATGAACCATTCTATCAATATAAAATGACAGATGTTAGTTTTCTATCAAGTAGATTTATGGAGGAGAAAATCATCTCTCTCTATTTTTAGTTATTTTCCAGATTACAATCAAAATGGACACATGTCTGCGTCTACTTGCTCCGAATGTCGATAGCTATAAAAAATCTAAGTCTTCGCCACAGCCTAAATTTCGTGGAATAGCATTATCATAAGTGTCCGGGGTAAAAAATCAAGACAAATCAACAACATCAATATCCCTGATAGGAATTCATCAAAAGTTCTTCTTGGAATGATTCAGATATAAAACCTTGCCTTTTTATCTTTTATTTTTTTGCATTTGTTAAATGTTCCAAGTTTGAGTGTGCCTTTTCATTTTCATTTTTAAGCCTTTATGGAGAGACAGGTGATAGATATAACCGTCTATTAGCAAATTTCTAATTATTATTCCAATTTCTAATTCCAATTCCCAATATGAAAAAAAACATAGTGATTTGTATAAATATCACATAGAAAAGGAATGTACCGGTTTAGCTCGAATTCCATTGTATTGGAACAGCAAAGCATAATTACGCATGTTTGTATCAGCACATGTAACAGAAGCTTGTAGCTTTTAACCTATTTCGTCTTTGCAGTTGGACATGTTCATGAGCTGAGAATATTTTCTAAAATATCAACGATGCTTGTCCAGTAAAGAAACGACACAATCTAAATTCTTTATTGTTGGTGTATACTATTGGGATATAAACTAAATTCCACACTATCTTGTCTGTTTGTTCTATAAAAGAATCCGTTAACAGTAAATAATAATGTATGAATTGTCTGTGCTATTATCAAATATGATTTTGGTTATAGTTTGTAATTGTGTATGTTTGTTCAAACCTTAGATCTACAAAGTGCATAGTGAAGGTTGCAAATCGATTATTTCTGTTTTATCAAAACTAAACAGATGTTTCATGAAGCTTGACCCCCTTTCACCTCTCTAATCATCTTGCATGCATTTCTTGACCAAGATAATCTTTGTGTACACTCCGGTTGGAACATAGGATACGTGAGAATTAGGGAGAAGACTACCCGATTAAAGGATTCTATTTATGTTGCCCTTATCTATACAGATTAAAGAAAAAGGAAACAAAAAGAAACAAATTGGCAACAACTCCAGATGAGGAAAGGAGCAAAATCAAAATGTTCAAGATGTCGGGTTGCCAATCTATAAAAAAGAGTATTCATCAATCAACTATTGAAAAGGCAAAGCAACACTTTGTATTTTCAAATAGATTTTTCCCGTCATAGATACATGGGAACCAAAATTTTCTGGCACAATTTTCAGACCGTTGACTTGGATGGTCACATAGTTCATGACTAACATGACAACTCAGTCAACAGCAACCTTGGTCTATGACATGTCAACAGCTTTTGAAATATTTTGGATTTCGTCTGCTTTTGACCTAATTGAATGTCATTGAAACAAAATTGATTTATATTTGAATAAATAATGATTATGTGTAACAAATTGCATTTAACTTTAGAAATAAATCATTGCATTAATAATAATCTGAGTTTTAATTTGTTTTCGAAATTTTCAGACGTTTATGCCAGAAGATTAGTTCAGGTAAAAGGACTGACAGGTGTTATATGGCAGGGAAATGTTTTGGGGCCATTCTTGAGCCAAAGGAAAGGATGCGTTCTGTTCGAAATTGGTCGAGTAACATCTGAAGGTAAAAAGCAGTAAAAAGTAATTATAGATAAATTATCATTAATACATAAGTTTTATTCAAATTTTTAACCTGAACTTTTGTGAATTTCTTTATCCTTAATATTTCCATTACGTAATTCATCTGTCAAATAGTATATCGATGGTCATTTTTGAATTGAAGAATTCGCTGGTGTTTTTTTGTTGTTTTTTTTTTCAAATAAAATTTTTTATCTGCTTCTTGTCTCTTTATTCAAAATAGTATACCTTGCGTTTTGAATCATGATGAAAAATTTGAGAGTAGAAAATGCGTTGTGAAATTTCATTCAACCTTAAGTAGTTAATTTAGCCGCAATCCAACGAACAGGTCGTACGTATTCTCAAATAGCTGTCACCAACATTTTTATTCTTTGAATTGAAAAAGAAATCTGCCAGGGTATGTATAATAAAATAAATTAGCAAAATCATTAGCTTAAACTAGAGCCCCTATCACCGCCCTCTCTGCCTCTATTTACAATTCAAGTTTTTGTGACCAAAATCTCAGCTGATGATCGTCTGAACGAAGTCAGGTGGCGCACCCAACAAAACAAACGGCTAGCCTATCTAGCCACTTAATTGCTTGCCAGGTAGTTGAATGCCTTGATTGTGATCTAAATCGCTATAAGATTGCCTGAGGTTTAAACACAGAAATAGGATGGACTATCGCATTGATTTTACGAGCTTGATCTTCCAAAAGTCTTTATACAACTCTAAAGAATTCAAATCCGAAAAGAAATAAGATGTGTTTATCATGATTTTTTTTTAATTATTTCCTATAACAAAAGAAAACATTAATTTATTTGAAAGAGGCTTGGAATGTTTTATAATAATTAAAAAAAGCAATGTTTGAAATATCCACGTTTCGAGTTAGCTTGACAAAAAATTAAGTGCTTGCTCTTTATAATTATCCCTAATCAAATATCGGTTTTTATTTTCGTTGGAAATGATGAAAAAAAAACTGTGCAGATTGACTGAGTGACTGACTGGCTGACTTGCATATATAGTCACCCACTTGAGTATTGTCGTTAACGTCGGTAGTTACTACTGCCACAAGTAGTGCAAACATAGTCGCCGATGGTAGGGACTGTTTTTTGCTCTTTAAGGACTTAGAACATAATCAGTGCTTCTCTTGCAACAAATACAATCTAGCATGGATCCCAGAAAAACAAAACTCGTAAAGAAAGTCGACAAAATTTGACCAGGAATTAAACAACCATCCTATCAAATACAAGGTCTGTAAGCATAAGTAATATTCTCCTCTCCTTTCTTTATTATTACCATTATTGTTGTTGCTGTTGTTCGAAATTAACTTGTTTGAGTGGTATATTTTTTTAACGCTATTCACTTATTCACAGGTATCCTTAGACTTATGAGTTTGTATTCACAATGGGCGTGTATGCAAACATATTATTTGCCAATGAAAACGATGTAGGTTTTTTTTTTTCTTCGAGTAGACCATATTTTTGTTATTGTTTCACTTTACTGAGGAAATCTTTGTTTTGCTATTAATTGCTTAACATAGAAGCAAGAATACGGAGAAACTTCGATTATCCGAAAGTCAATTATCCGAATTTCGGATTATCCGAACAAGATTGCAATGTCTCGTAATGCGTTCAATGGCTTTCTTTCTTTCTTTCTTTTTTTTTTTTTGATCGAATCAAATATTTGAACACTCAATTATACGAACAAAATACTCCCCGCCCGACTAATTCGGATAATCGAGGTTTCTCTGTATTTTGAGCAAATCTTTTACGATCTTTTTCACATTGGAAAGCTTGCTATTGCTCTGCAATACAACGTTTTAGAACAATTATAGATTTATTGTATCTACGATTTCAATCGTTCATTCAGTTGGGTGTTTATTTGTGCTTCTCTGAGTCGGTTGGGATTAAACTTGATGTTCATATCCATTCATAATGTCTGAATCTATAGATGAGTGTTTATAAAAACTCATCAACGTACATGCGTATGAAATAATGAATCAATCTAAAAGTGAATGAGCGTATAAATTTGTGAATCTTCTCCAACATATACACAGGAGATGAACGTTCTCAAAATTTCTTAAATTCACACTTGATTCGCATTTTGCAAATGATCGCTAGCTATTATGGTGAGAACATAAGCATATCAACTATGTGTGATTAAAGAAAGTAAGATTCTTCTGTTCGTAGATTTTTTTTTACATACAGAGTAGGGCGTTAACTTGAAATATAATGATGATTAAAGGTTTAGTTCTAAGTGAAATAAAAAAAAGGATATTCTGAATCGAAATATAGCACTGACAGCTGAATGTGTACGATCGTATGTATGCCCGTCTGCGTGTGCCTACACACATATGTGTGCGTGAGCGAGCGCCACTCGACCGAGAAGGCTTGGTTTCAATTTCCTTGAGGTCAAGTAGGATTAGTTCAGTGAAAAGTTGAACAAAAAGATAAAAAGATGTGAATAAAAAGAGAAAAGTTGTAGATATTAATGTATGAGGAGTAAAAAAAAATCTTCAATTTCAATGGCACGTTTTCTCAAGCTAAAATATAATTAATGGCTTGACTACACAAGAATATAAAAATAACATAGGACCAGGCAACTGATATGAAAGAAATATAACCAGCCCATAGTTCAATTAGCAAGAGGCACACACAATTACCAAAAAGCCGTTTAAAAATTTTAACTTACAAAATAATCAGCAAAGCATTTGCTATGTAACTTAGAAATATTTTTGATAAACAGTACGTAGGTTATTTACATGTTTACAGGTCTATTGTGTGCTAGACAAAATCCAATTTTGTGGACTTTATTTTGCCATTGATAAAGTGCCAAATTTCCACTGCTTAAAAACTACAATTGAGACCCAAACATTTAGGCAACAACAATGACAATGCTAAGTACTTGAACCATCCCATATCTTCTAATCATGTTTTGTTTATCTATCTGTCTGCATGCGCTCTTTCAGGTCTCTGTGGTCAATTTGGGCCAACAATGCCCAAATCTTGTGCTGGTATCCTTGAAATCGTTTTTGGATAAAATATCTATTTTTCAAAGTCGATAAAAGATCTAATGTTTTCAAAGATAATTTCAGATAAATAACCTGATTCTTTTGAAGATAATTTTAGATATGTTTTTAGTTAGTTATTCCTGGTACACGCACGGGCTATGGTGATTCATTTATGCGAGGTGCAGATATTGTTTTCCTAACTTTCACCACAACATTATTTAACAATCAGATATTTCTAAAAACAATCTGAGTCCATGTCAGGGAACTTTCATATTTTGACTGTTTCTATTCTGTTTAATTTATTTATTTTCCCATTTTCTATTGATAATTTGGAGAGTCCAACAGGCGACCCCTAGCACCTGGCACCCCGGACGACTGCCCGTGTTGCTGGTACTTATTTAGGCAATTACAGTAATAACTGATCATCATCCAATGTTTCCCAATCCTATTTTGATATATGCCTTCGAACATTTTTGTTGCCTTCTGAAGTTTTGGGGGATGAAAGTAAAAGTTCATTAACAAAAATCTTCCTTTCAAAGATTATATTGTTCAATTTCCTTCTGAAACTTCTTGATTTTAACGCAGGGATTAAGATACGAACGTTTGTCAATATCAAAATAATGCAAACAAATCTAATCCTTCGACAGTCATAAAAAAACATCGCTCATTGATTAATCGGCCAAGATTCTCAGTCTTATTTTTTAATTTTCTTTTTACATTCATGCTCAACAAAATCAATGTTTCGTAAAATGATGAGCCAAAATCTGTTTTACTAAAATACAACATTTTTTTCCTAAAAGCACTCATTACTTCAGATATCAAGAACAGGAAATACTCATTTGTTGAGGTTTAGTGTTGAAAATGGGTCTGCGGGTAAAGAGTCAGCTAGGGATTTCAAAGAGGACGAGGGCCCACGAGGACTTTATAAGTTGTGAACATAGGTCAAGGTTATAGCTTAGCCGGAGAATTGGCGACAATTGAAGTTGAAGTTCCTGAAAATTCTTCAACAAAAGAAATGAATGAATGATACTGCTTGCTGTCAGAAGTAGAATTAATTATCATTGTTAGATAGGGTCAACATATAAACCTGATACTTGTATCAAAATGGTCACAAGAATTTATAACGAATGTTTGTATTGTAACACAGACAGTTTTATTGTAATATATATATATAAGCTGAACTTGGTAAACACCAAGTATCTTCTCTTTCATTGTTTACAGTGTATATACAGTTTAGTTTGACACAAGGCTCCAATAGTGGGGTATCCAAAGGAGATTGAAGTCATTAAAATAGTGATGGTCAGCATCACAAACCTGTTAGCCATTACTACACTGATTGCAAAAAAATATGGGTTTCATGATATTAGTGAAATGATCGGCAATCTTACTGTAGCATATACTCAGTGTTGTCAGAAAAAAGATTCTTCATTGTTTATTTGAACGAATGCCCCTAAATCTGATAATATGGCTTGATTTATATCATTCGGCTGTTCAATTATTTTTTCAACCCACACACTCACAAAACAATTTTAAAGCTGATCTTTTAAAAGAAAATACGAGTTTTATTTCAAATCCCTAGCATTAACATGACTGAAAAATCAAACCACAGTTGATTTGTAATTTTGTGGACTATTTAGAATGAATATATAGCATGACTTTCACTAATATATTTTTCTGTTGTATTCTCCTATTGTCAGATAACCGAAAATACTGATAGTTCACGCTTTTGCTGTATGGTAGATTATAATGACAGAATACCTCCCTTCTAATTAATTCTTATTGTTGTCAGCTACCGATAGCTAGTGCTCAAAGAAGATTTTGCTGTCCTTATTGGCCTTAATATTCACACGACCACTAATTATCTTAATAGACTAAACTCAAGAACTGGCAAGTGCTAACAAAGTCTTCTTCTTCTTCTTCTTCTTCTTCTTCTTCTTCTTCTTCTTCTTCTTCTTCTTCTTATTCTTATTCTTCTTCCTCTTCTTCTTCTCCTCCTCCTCCTCCTCCCCTTCTTCTTCTTTAACCTTTTGATTTAATTGGTCACGCACATGTCAACACTTTGCTAATAGAACTTGTGAAAGAGTTTTCTAAAGTTTTATCAAATTTGGTTAAATAGCTAAACCCATTTTTATTCAACACTAACACTGACTTTCCTTATAATATCCATATCGGTACATAGAATATTTTCTCACTACATGAAAATTTAAGGATGGAGTCAATGGTAAAATCGACCACTAAATCCCCCCCCCCCAATTTGAATGTACATAACTCCTAGTATAATTAACGTAACTAATTACATTTTAATTGATTCTTCTGTCTTTAGGGAAAGTTTAATGAGTTCAATAAATTTTAAAATTCAGTACAATGTGTTTTCTAACATTAACGTTGATTTTGGTCTGAATTCTGGAGATACTTCGTTTCTAATTTCTCAACTTAGTCAATGAATCTATCAGGTCGTTACTGGATGGCGTCTTTTTATTGTACTTACTGTCAAAGTTGAGTCTAAATAGCGTTGGGAACACCGGTATTTGTACGATTACTGAAGCTAAGCTGAGTCGAGCCTGATCAGAATCCAGATGGGTAACCAATTTGAGAATACTGCGGGAGCCGTAAATAGCCACAAGATTTTTCAGTCTGGCTGTACCACCAGATATCAGGATTTCTTGCCAAGGAAGGCTACATTCAAATCATGGAGATAGCAAGTAACATGCTGTTTGAAAGTTCCGTGTTCGGGTGATAACTTTTTGTATCTTGTTTTTTTCACTCAATGAAATGGAGAAAGTGATTTATTCGAATTGCGGAGTTATTTACAGTTTCATTATACCCCATGAGAGGCTATCGATGTATGATTCGATTGATCATAAAAAAAAGTTTTTCATAAACATATTCAGGTTGAATCTCTGCTCAAATATTTCCAACAACTAAACACCGATATGTTGTTATTTTTTAATCTTAGATTAATCTTAATCAAAGTGCTGACAGGTGAACCGAATAAGAAAATCAAGTTAATTCAGAAAATCAAGTAACTATTATGCATTGCCACAATCGAACTTAAGTCGAGCACTCCACGAATATATTTCCTAAAGTGTTTTCGGTATTATCAGATTGCTGAACGTACGAAACATAGGAACGAATGTTTTTTTTCAATACATAAGGAAACAATGATATAATGGGACCTACATAAACATATTCACAGCAAGAATTTTATAAGGAATAATCCTAATTCCAATTATCTTGGAGAACGTGGAGGTAAAAATAATCTTTAAATAGCTGACTGTAAATGAAGAGTAACAGGCTAACGTTACAGCCAAATGGTGTTGGATACCCCGGTTTTTGTACGATCACCAAAGATGAGCAACATCGAAGCTGGCTCGTACCTAGATGGGTGACCGTCTGAGAATATCCGGTGCTATAGGCAACTGGGAATCATGTAGAGAGCCTCCCGTTGCGACCCCGATAACCCTCCTAAGGGGGTGGTCGATCTCTACATTGGACTCAGTAACGCAAGCCAAAGACACCCTCCCCTAACCTACTGAATGGCTTAGCTGCGAGCAACAAAAAATGAATGATTGAAGATAATACAAAATCCCCAGAACTGTTTATTTCCCTAATTTCGAGCAGAAACTCAGTGCTCGTGTTCAGATAAAGGTCGACCATGGAAATATTTGGTGCGAAATAGACGGATAAGTGTTTAATTTAGTTCGTGCAAAAAAGGAAAAAGTTCGGAGACGTTGAAAACAAGATTAAATCGGTGATTAATGTGCAACAAGTAGAGGCTTGTGGATGTTAATGTCGTGCAGTTGATTAATTTGATTTTGAAGCCTATAAAAAGAAACTCTTGAGTGGATGGAGAGAAAAAGGGGGGAAAAACAAAGGATCAAGATCATTGCCACAAAGCCGATCGCCGGAAAATGTTGATCGGACAGATTCTGTTTTCGTTTCGCAATTCGCTCATCGCGCGCTTGTTTGTTTAGTTCATTTGGTACGATACCCACGTTACAGAGATTTAAACACTAAACACATTGAAAACCTTTTTCCGAAAAATCTTTTGTGTCACTTCAGTCACTTATTTCGCAATATCTGTTGACGCTATTTGTGTAATTTTTCTTCAACGTTTTTCTTCATGTTTTTTGCACATACTTTGATATTATGGCACTGAGTGTAAATTCTCTCTTGTTAGGATCATCAGTTGTTTACCGTGTAACCGTTTCGGGGATTTGAAAACAAAATACTTATATCAACATGGCACCCAGCAGTGTTGATCAAATACCACCTCCTTTTCATATATATATATATATATATATATATATATATATATATATATATATATATATATATATATATATATATATTAAGAAATGTATACATGTGATCCGACAGAATGGTTATAAATTGCGTTATATCATATAGAATCTTATTTGAGATGACCTCCCGTCATTACACGGTAAATGTATCACTCGCCCAAGACAATGTAAACAGAATAAACAATTACGTTTCCTGTTGCAGCACCTTTTTCTTGACTGGTTTATACTATTATTATGATACAACGCAATTTATTATCATATGTAGTAAACTATAGTTATAACGAAATTCGGCTTTAACGAATATGTGGATCCATCCCACCTGTCTTCGGATTTCCCGAACTTTATTAGTTATCATATTATTCAGCACTCAGTTCAAGATCAAAGTGTTGCATCGGTTCTTTTCACAGCAAGGGAATACAGCGTTAACATCCCGTTTTCAATTTCAAACGTTATTATAGTCGTATTTTGATTGTTTTGAAAATTTTTCAATTGACAAAACCAAAATTGTTACGAACCTTAATCATTCTCATTATGTCGGGTCATATATCCATTTCTTGATAACATTATTATTGCAGTGGAATAAACGAATGGAGCATACATAGACTGTGAATAAACAATATGAGAATTTGGAGTCAAAACAGATATTTGAGACATTACATTACTTGCGGCTGTTTAGCTCAATGATAAGAGAAACGCTACGTTGAAGCGGTCGCAGGTTCGATTCCTGCAGCAGCCCCATTTTCTGTAACTGTTTATTCTCAGGTATATTGTCTCATATATATATATATATATATATATATATATATATATATATATATATATATATGTATATATATATATATATATATATATATATATATATATATATATATATATATATATATACATATATATATATATATATCGTATATAAGTTAAGAATGCATATTTCTGTATTGGGTTTCCTAGGCTAATTGTAAAACAGGTTCATCGTCATTGTGAATAAACTCAGAAGTCAAAACTATTCAACTGATTAAGTTAACTCTTGCAAAAGCCCAAGTGAACGCATTCCATTTCCGAAAAGTGGGTAGGTAGCATCAAAATGACAGGATTCACAGAATAGCTTTTATACTAGGAAATTCAGTCCCCCAAACGAAAAAAATCTCGACGCCCAAACGAGAATATATACCTGCACAGAGACCAGTCGATTTAGGCTGCACTGTCATCGCACTAGATATCATCGTATCTCGGTGTGCTACACGACTGCTACACAATAATCAACCTTTAACCGCATAAAGTTGATTTTTATTACAAGCATCCTTTATTTTCCCAGAACATCAATTATGATTCAATCTCGAACAATGTCGGTTGGTATGGAGAAATATCATTGTTTTAAATGTCAGGTGTTATTTTTAGTTAGGTTAATGAACAACATTAAACTTTGGACTCTAGAGACAAGATATCTCTTAATTCAATCGACAGCAAATATCATCATCATCATCATCATCATGGCGATAACAATAATGATAATAATAATGATAAAAATTATTATTATTATTATTATTATTATTATTATTATTATTATTATTATTATTATTATTATTATAATAATAATACTCGTTGGGTTTTCACACTAACGATGACTGATGGCTTCTACCAGAGATCAAGTGACTGCAAGTTTCTTCATAATCCAGGACTCTCCTCGGTAGTCTAACTGATTTAAGTAGTGCTATCCTCTGGACGGTCCAGACTGTTCCAAGGACTCTGATCAAGATTGGTCTCTTGTTCATGTTCCTTCAGTTCCGTGGCTAAGTCAAGATACATATCCAGCTTTTCAATTTTCTGTGGTCTGCCGTAACAGTGGAATCCCTGATCTTTGATCAAAATAATTTTCGAAGCTAACGAGTCCCCTCTCCTGCTATTTTTTTCACATCTGTCTTGTCCAAGTGTCTATTCATTGTCATCAGTTTTCTTGTTCTGATATCCAGGTTTCTGGGTCCCTCTCTCGTCCAGTTTAAGAGGGGCCTGGAATATCTCACTATGGAAACTGCCCAAGTATTTATTATTTTGATCAATTTGCAAAGTTATGTGGCAGAGTTCGTTTTCAATATTTTTCTCGTCCTTCTAAGGTATTTCTTTGGTTATATTTTCCCCCCTTTCTCGCTGCTAGATCGTATTTGCTGCACAAATACCCAGGTACTTGTAATATTTTATTGTTATTTCTCCTTTCGATGTCGAGTAATATTTCAGCTTGAAACTTAGGGCAGGCGATGACACTTTGATTTAGTAGGCACTGGCATTTTTTCTCATTTCATACATACACGGGGGGGGGGGAATACAGGATCAACACAGCAGGCCCCACAAGAAGCAGAACATAGTTGTATAACAGGCAATATTTACATGGGCAGTGCTTTGCATTCAGCGCTGCCCGTGAGGACAATTCTCTGTATATCATAGATGCTTAGGTTTCCCTGTATCCTACCTAGATACTTGTTTGTCCCCAGGGGCTCCTATAACAACAGGTATCGTTACAGTTTCAAGTTAACACATTTTTGCGATTTCAATTTCCAGGTGTTCGTACTCGGACAATTTTTCAAACTCTTTTACAGATGTCTTTTTTCGTCTGATGGGATGTTCATATATATTAATAGGCACCCCTTTCCCTTTCTGTCCTTAATAATCATGTCTTGGCAGTTGGCTTTGATGGTTCGATCCGTGTGTCCTGGGAAATCCCATAATATTGCCACATCTTATGTTTTAGTTACAGGTTCTGGGTGGCATTCATACCAATGTAGTGTGCGTGGTGTGCCGAAGTGCTTACAGACTATCCAGTGGATTTACTGACCCACTACATTGTCTGTATTCATTGGGGGCTAGAACAGAACATCCAGATAAGATGTGGTTGATAATCTCAGCTGTCGCAGAACCTGTAATTGGGGTAAGCACAATTTTTGTGTGCTTGGTAGTTCCTGATAGGAAGGCTCTGGTCTTAGGCAGCAAGTATGAAGCCCCCTGCTTCAGCTTTTAATCCTCCGTAGCCTTTGATGAGTTTTAGCATTATGCACCTCAGCATCTTGAGTACGAAGTGGGTATTGGCCGAGCAGTGGTTTCTGTTCCCAGTGTTCTTTTAACATTGATAGTCCTTGACTGTAGTTTTTACATTTTTTTTTGCAACCTTACTTGCAGCTTGTGTGTAGGCTTGTTGGATTACGTCGGTCATGTCTAGTTCATCTCGGAATGCGTTTGATTCTCTCAGAAAGTGAAATATTTTTGCTGTCTCATGGTTTTTCACCGGTGTCAACATCCGGCCGTCACTTGCCTGCAGGCTAGCGTCTGGGTCAATGGTCATAGTTTTATATGACAGTTTTAACTGGGCCATTCCTCTGCCGCCTTCTTTTCTGGGGAGCTAGAGTCGATCTATGTCTGCTTTTGGGTGTCGTATTCTGTTGTTGGTGAGAAGTTTCAATGTTTCTGCATCCGCTCTGCATATGTCAGTTATGTTCCAGTGAAGATCTTGAAGCAGTACTGTACTACAGGTATTACCAAGATGTTGATGGCTTGGATGCAGTTCTTAGAGTTTAATGGATAGCTCAAACCATTCTGTAGTACTACTTTTTATTCTATCCTTCGTGTAAGCATGATAGACTCCATTGCCTTCACTAATTCCGTGGTATTTACATATACCTTCCTTTTCAAGTTTTTGAATGGTTGTGTCCGAGTTCAAAAGGGTATCCTTTGGTGTTGGCCAGTTTTCTTCGCCTGAAAGTTGCTTTTACACACTTATTGAGGGTCAATTTCATTCTTATATTATCAGTGAACCTCTTAACAGTTGGCAGCAGCCCGTTTAGCCCAGAGTCGTCCTTTGCACAGATTTCGAGATCATCAATGAAGAATAGGTGGTTTTATTCTCTTTTTACCCGTTTTATATCCAGTGGTGGTGGTGTTGAGTTCACTTGAAAGGGGGATGAGGGCTAAACAGAAAAGGAGGGTTGAAAGAGAATCTCCTTGGAAGATTCCACTCTTAATGTCCACATTCTTGGATTCAGAGCTACCTTTATTGGAGCTTGGTTTCCCATGGTGTTATCCTATGATTAAGGAAATCAATCATAGCAGGTGCGATTTTATATTCTTTCTAATCCTTTTACTATCCTAGTACGTGGTACGCTATCAAATGCCTTTTGGTAATCTATCCAAGCTGTACCCAAATTATGACGTTTGGGTTGGCAGATCTCGAGTATCACCTTATTAATTAGAAGTTGGTCTTTGTGTGGGGGTTCGCTGATGGTGATGGTCCCACAAACTATACTAAACCAGCCGTGGTTCTGGGTTAATAAAAGAAGGCAACAAGACGGAATTTCGTTTAAATGTTTTATATAGAATATTGATTATCAATATCTCTGGAGACGGGAAATGCCTATTCGCAGTTGAAAAGAGAGGAAGCCGATTATCATCTAAGTCAAACTGACGACTGGTCTCTCATGTCACGAACGGTAGTCTACTGAATGGTAGCAGCGGTTGATGGTTACTAAGGGCGGTGTCTAACACGAGAGAGACTGGCAACGATTCTCTTCTCCAAACCCAAATTTTACTCTGCTTGCTTGTTACGAAAATCCCTCTTATTTAAGCCCTTGGTGTCAACACTGTATCTCTTTGTAATTGACTCCCTTTCTTTTTTTTTTCTTGTTATCTCGATCTCCCCGGAAAACCCCAAACATTGACCCTCATTCATCTCGCCATGCAGGTCTGTTCAAGATCATAAATTAATCTCCCCCTCTCTCAAGGACTCTGCAAATAACTTTTCTTTCATAAGCTTTACTCTTTCTTTCATAACCCCAGACACTGGCCCTTTATCTTGCCTTGTTTTTGAAACCCAGGATTTGACAGATGACACTAGATTGAGAAAGTACAGGTGTAACACGAGAGAGAGACTGGCAGCGATTCTCTTCTCCAAAAGCATCTGTCTTTTGCAACCCAGGATTTGACAGATGACACCAGATTGAGAAAGCACAGGTGACTCCCACTTGGAAGCACACAATTCTCATAGTATCTCGAAAAACACATTATCCCTTTTAATACAGATAACTCCTTTTGTAATAACAATAGTAATTACTGGTAATAACCATAGTAATTTTTAGTAACAGCCATAGTAATTTTCAGGACACGGGGGACTCCTGGCCCCCTAGTGTCACATTTGCACCCATAAGAACTTGTTTTGTAGCATGTTTTCAAGGAAAGATATTGTTGTTTTCAACTTGGAAGTGCATTCTATTTGATAGTATTGCCATGATTAGTTTATAAATGGTCATGTGGTAGGTGATGGTCCTGTAGTTGTTGGAGTCCTTTGTTTCATAGCTTTTGGACCGGAGGAAGGTGGTACCATTACTTAACCACGCTGGTGTTTCATGTGGGCCATTCATGACATTGGACAGAGATTTTGTCAAGTTTACGTGGGCAGATGAGAATGTTTTAGGTAGAAATTGGAGATTTCATCCATTTTTGACGATTTCCATTAGTGTGCCTTCCGCGGAGCTTCATGGACTTCTTCCACTGTTATATTGCTCCATTCCTGTTAGGTTTTAGCTTACGTTCTGTCATCTTCTCTCTTAAGCCAATCTGCATTTACGTTGAATATTTTACCGTTGCTATAAATGTTTGCCGAAAATCTCTCTACATCATCCCATCTATTGGAGATGGTTCTTTAATCTCATTATTATTACTTGCATTTTCACACAAGTTGCCTGACAGTTACCGCTGAAGGCTGAGTGATAGTATGTCTCCTCAGATCGGCAGCCCTCCTCTGATGTCATCCTCACTTATCACAGCAGTGCTATGGTTTGTGCTGTCTCTACCATGCTCTTTCCTTGGCTGCGAGGCCATTCCTAACAGCTGGGTGTTGTAGATCTCATATTTCCAAGACACTCCTCAGTATTCGTGCAGTCCACAGATGAATAGTCTCAATCCTTCCTCTTATCCCTAGTTTCTCTAATTTCAGTGTCTTTGGTACAGTTTCGAGTGCACCTACTATTACTAGTACTACCTTGAATTTCCTGTTCCACACCGTCTTTAGTTCTCTTGCCAGACCCTGGTATTTCCCACGCTTTTCACTCTCTTTCGTATTTACTGAGTGATCTGCAGTCACGGTCACGTCTATCATTTGGATGGTTCTCCTTCCTTTGTACACGATTACCAGATCTAGTCTTCTCGCTTGATGAGGTGGTCAGTTTTGATGTCAAAGTCCCAAAGTAATTTGAGGCTTCTATTTTCCAGGGTTGTCTCCGGTTTGTGCTGATATCATTTGCCCGCATGGACGAATCCCATTCATTTGCTCAATTGCATAACTGCTGCTACTCTGTTTTTGTACTCTTTCTGGTCTGGTAACAATCACTGGTTATGTGGTTTGCGGTCTGCTCCTTTTTACACATTTACTGTTTGTTTGGTTTCTGTCGATTTTCGCCCCGACGTAGTTTGTCTTGATAGATGTGTTTCGGGCTTCCATGTTGAACTATTTCGTTTCTTTCTTAAGGTTTCCTCTGCGTAGCCATATCCATGATCTCGCATCTGCAACATTCTGTATCTTTCTTTTGAAATCCCTGAGAGGTGTTTTCTGTTCCCATTTTTCTTTCCTTGTTTGCTGTGCTGCTCTTTCATTTACCACTTTTTCGTTGTACTGCTCCAGGTGCCTTTTTATAATATCATCACTGTTTGTTATCACATACCTTTCACTTCTTTCTATGAATAGGGAAAACTTTTCTTTTTTTTTTCTTTCTAGAAAGTCTCCCCCCCCAAGGTTTTAATTAGGGGTTTAATTTGCAATGCAAGTTTATCCTAAATTGTTCCCTTAGTTTGTGTCCTGCATCATTCACGGTGAAAGGCATTCGGTAGATAAGAAATAGATTCGTTAATCTGCTGCATTTAACGAATATTGCTCAATAAATCAAACGGCACGGTTTGATTTCACCTCGTTCTTTTTCGACCTTACCTTACATCGTTCGGTAAATAATGATAATAATAATAATAATAATAATGATAATAATAATAATAATAATAATAATAATAATAATAATGATAATAATAATAATAATAGTAATAATAATAATAATAATAATAATAATAATAATAAAATCATTATTATGTCACTATCCTAGTTTCATAGTCCAGCCTTTTGTGGCATCTAGTTCAAGATCTTCTCACGTCAATGAAACATAACATAAACTTCCTGTTTTCAACTTCAAACGTGATTATAGTTGTATTTTAATTGTTTTCTTCACAGCTTTTTGTTTAATTTCATTTGAATTTTTATTTCAATTGACAAAAAAAGCGAAATTCGTATCATTTTTGTTATATTTTAATTGTTGAATGTTTTCCTTAGATTTTATAAGCAATAAGTTATTTTACTGTAAAAATTTGAAAATAATTAATGAGTTATTATCCAGTCAAAAAAGGGTAATTAAATGACATAATAAGTTGAAACGACTTACTGAAATCAAATTATTTACTGTTTGGTAAACTTTTAAATTTTAAAGAGGAATGCTTGGTCACGTGGTTTCCAGTGACGTCATAACTTTTGTTTTTTGTCGATTTAAAAGTTTTCAAATTAAATTAAAATTGACGAAGAAAACAATTGAAATGTCACCATAAAGAGGTTTAAAATTGAAAACGGGTAGCTAGTGCTATCTTTCATCGATTTGAGAAGAACAGTTGCTACACTTTTATTTTGATCGAAAGACCGCAAAAGTATGGACCACGAAACTAGCATAATGCCGAATTTGTTATGGCTGCATGATTCCATAAGGGTTCGTGTGCTTTTAAAAGCCGAAATTCGTTATATTGACGGTCGTTATTGCGAGGGTTCATTATGAACCTCAAAAACACGGTACTTCAAAATATACAAAGCCGCTTATTGCTTTATATTTATCAAAACTAACATTAAATTCAAAACTGTCGTTAAATTCAAAATTTTTGTTACCTATTCACAATGTTCCATGATAAAGAATTGTAGCGAATCTTGGGAACAGTCTATGTCCAACAACGGACGTTAAAAGACTGATGATGATGATTCACAGTGTTTAACCGGAAAATTGCTAACAATTGCATTCTCCATATTCTGTTGTAACTGAGTAATGGTGATTTTTGGTGAACTACAAGAATACAATCTTTCACATAACCGCTCCTAAAATTTGGGGACACGGATTTGAATTCGCAAGTTTAGTATTTCATAGGAAGTAAATACCTCATCCTTGCTACTTTTAACAGGAAATCTGTGCAGTACCCAATAATTCATAAAAATTCGATTGTAAACTTCAGCAAAAAGAAGTGTGTCTTTGTATCTGTTGACATGCACTGACAACCCGTCTATATTAGATTATAACTGTCAATGCACTGTACAAGGTAAAAAGCCTTTTTTTTATTTTTAACTTTTAGTTTTGTGAGACAATTCACATTGTGGAATGGAGAGAAAAAAATAGGGCTCTGGGAGTAATAGTTTTAGAATTCAATGATGAATATATCCGTGTTTCTTTTGTTTTTTTTGGGGGGGGGGGTTGTAGAGATGCATTGAAGAAAAACTTCAACTATTACTGAAAGTATGTCTCTTATCTTATAACATTTAAACATTTAAATAGTACTTAATCTTTTTTCGTTTGGAGGATTGGTACAATACAAACATCCTATACTCTATTTCTTCTGTATGGTCTTGCGCTAAACTCATTTACGGTTAGTGTGTGTGTGTGTGTGTGTGTGTGTGTGTGTGTACGAATTTAGTATGGAGTAAACAAATCAAGTTTTAGAATTCATAAGATTTGAAAGCATACCTTGAAATAGCCAACATTTAAATGTCATCTCCTACCCGAATATCATTCATTCCGATATCTTCCTAAATTCTAAATTTACCTTAGTGTTTATTAAGATTGAAAGATTGCAACAGACTATGAATTTCGTATAGTTATGCATTATTCAAAATTGCCTATGATAAAAAATTCAAAAAAAAAAAAGACATTTAAAAGCACACGCATTGAACTTGGTGTGTAATTTATTGCGGAACAAATGTTATTCTACATCAATGTACAACAGACTGCGTCGCGTAAACATGCACGTGACTATCAAAACAGAGATTTTACGCGCTATCTTCGGATGACAAAATGCTAATTTTATTCATGTTAAATGCAAAACTTGAAATGTGATACATTTGCTAACAAATTTGAGTTACAGTTTTACCCCATCTGTCCAAGAAAAGACAATGATAAAAATGATAGCAATAATAAATGAAATATTAGCATAATGGTCGTATGGTAACGTCTCTATGGTTATATTAGCATTGGAAATAAATTTTCACTTTGAGCGGACCTGACAACAGCTACAAAATGAGACTTAAGCTGTGCTATTGTTTATACAGTTTTGTTTGCTGATCATTACTTAACAACTGTGATATTTGGATGCTTACATGACATTAAATGGGGATGTGTGTTCCCCAGTATGTCGTGTAGCTTGGATTAGATCAGAACGAAAGGAAAGCAAACTATCCTACGATGAAAATGTATTGCTTAAGGCAAATTTGAAATATATATAATCGATGTCACGAAGTTACCTTGTAATTTCGTGTCATTAGGCTTCCCTTAAACAGCTTGTTATCACAATCTGGTGTGCAGGAAAACCAACGCTATGACTGCATGATAACCTAAATGTTCTCCTAATTTTTTTTTTTTCCTAAAATCTTGAATATACAAATTTCGTTGCGTGAACCTGTAGGCGTGTGTCGCTGGAGAGCTGCCAGCTGACAAAAGACACATAAGGAAAGTTAAAGAAAACTATGTAGAGGTTTTTGTTTGGAATGAGCTAGAAATTTTTTCGAGTGTTTCTTATTTATCAAACATTTTAATTATATTAGAAAGTACAAAATCATGCTTGAACTGACGACATAACTGTAATTCTTAGCTTTCCGAACTCTTTGCATTAACGATACACCCTTTGAAAATAAATTTGTTTGCGATGAATTACTGAAGTTCTGTTAAGCAAGCCGAAATGTCAAATCAGCAGTTCATCTGACCCAAGAAAAGTATCTTTTGAAAGATGTGCAAAATTATACGTGACACGCATAAAGATTATCAGAAACACACAAAAGTGTCGTGACACACAGTTTGGAAAGCTTTGATCTGATTTTCAAAGGGCTGCTATTGAATCTTTAAGATTATTTTCCCAATAAAAGTGAGCTAAAAAAAACCGTATCAAATCGGTAAAATTAACTCTGGTCAAATCGTTGAAGTCAGCTTTCAGTCCAATCAAGAAACTTTTGTCTCCTCTCTGAGGTTCTCTTCCAGAAAGACTATTTGAAGTTTTGAAGAAATATTTATGATTGTATTAAAAAGTGACCGAATCCGGTATTAAGTACCATTTAGGGTGATTTTAAATTAGGCTGAATTCATATTCTGCACTCGATTTTAGTACTTATCCAATCTTGATAGTTTGTGTGATTGCGAAGATATAGAAATTTTTGTTTTGGGTAAATTTCCTAACCAAAGTTTTGTGAAAATTGACCTTGAAAGTATACGAACAATAACAATGTCTAGTTATGTGGTTTAAGGAAAACTAATTGAGACACGCTTGGGATTATTAAACATTTATATTTCCAACGGGAATAGTTAGATAAGGTATTTATGGAGCAACTTTTGAAAACTGACCTGAGCAAGCTATTTTCAGCTCTTGCTTGAAACTGACTTAATTCGTGTGACTTAATTCCTGATTCAACGTGCGATATCATAAATTTTGTTTGATTACATTAAGCATGACATTTAGAAGGCACCAACAAAATTCCTTTACAATCAGATATGAAATCAGAGGTATGATTTTGATATTTGACCAAAATCTTTTCATTCCATTAAATATTCAATTTGGTGATAGCCCTTCATATTCAATATTTAGAAAAAAGACTCTATTATCCTATAAAATATTTTCTTCTTCCTAGTGCAATCAATATTATAGTTTATTGCAGAAGAAATTACATACACAGCACCCGAATACGCTACATGTCTTCTTCTTTTAAGATACATTTGATGCAGATTGTATACCTTCGATATGAAAACACTGGGAAATCTTGTAAAAATCATCATCATCAGACCTTTATCGTCCCTCATTGGACATAGACATTCCACAGGATTCGCGACACCTCTTTATCATGAGCGTTGCACAGCCAATACTTCTGACCTGTCTAGTTCGTCTCTCCACCTTGTATTCTGCCAGCCTCGGTTACGCATGTGATCTCTTGGGATCCATGTTGTGAGTCGTGATGACCATCGGATGTCTGTCATACTTGCAACAAGACCAGCCTATTGCCATTTGAGTTTTCTAATGGATTCTGTGGTGTCTTGGACTCCTGTTCTTTCCCTGTTAATATTGTGTTGTCTTGTAATATCTCCGTGTGAGGTTGAGCGTGATTCTATCATGTGAAATTATATGCTTTTCATCCCCTTTAGCACAAAAAAGCGGTATGACAAGGTGATACAAGCTCACCAAAACTCTTCACAGCCGGTCACGAGATGATCTTCTGAGACGTAGACTGGGAAAATGGAGGAATCGGAATAGACGGCGAATATCTGAGCAACCTCAGATTTGCAGACGACATCGTCCTTTTTACGAAGAACCTCCACGATCCCCAATAAATGCTAGATGAACTGAGTGAAGAAAGCAAGAAAGGCGGCCTTCACACGAACTTCAGCAAAACAAAGGTAATGTGCATCAATCACATCGAAGAATGAACACCCGACGATCAAAATCGAAAACGCAAAGCTGGATAAAGTAGACCACTACATCTGCCTAGGACAACGAATCCCCATGAAATCCTCAAAAGTGCTTATGGTCTACTAGGCTAGTTTACTGCGAGGGGTCTGCATAATGACTGTAATTTTTTGAATTGATTTTCATTTTTTTTCTTTCTTTCCTTGTTTGGTCAGGATTTCCATTCCTTGGTGGTGTTGAGTAGCAGAAACCACATCAGGTTGGAAGAAGAAAAAAAACAAGAAATCACCCGAATCAAAATTTATAGGCTTTTATACCATTGGATAAATATTAAGTTTACCTCCATCACGTTCGGATAGAATGGTTCGTTCAAAACGTCATGTTAACAACACAAACACCAACAAGGAGATCAATCAACTAAAAAAAAAATAATGTAAAAAGAAAGTGACCAGCCTTTCTCAAAACTATAGACAAGATTGTGATTGTTTTGAACTTCAGAGTAGATGCATATGAGACTGGTAATGTAGTAATTCTCCAATTTGCCAGGTAGTCTATACTGTTGTGTGCGTGCAAAATCTGCCGGACGTAAATGAAACAAATGTCAAATTATTCTAAGTAATCCACCTATTTTTAAACTGGTATCAACTAGGCAATGAGCGGGCTATTTAGACGATCTTTCGATGTAAAATGTAATCAGTATAATTTTAAAGTAATTAGTAGTGTTTAAAAAGTGATTGTACAAAAGTAACTAACAACCACATTACAAAACATTTTAACCAATGAAAATTGCTTTATTTGGCTGTTACCAAAACAAAACAAAAAATGATTCGCAAATAACATGAAAACGAAATTCCCAAATGTTTTACTGATTGACCCGAAAACTAGTTAAAGCTTTATTTGTCATTGACATTGGTTCCTTAACCGATATTGGTCGTGGAGCACTGTGAATGATGATCAGGTCAACGGTTACATTATGGATTGGGTGTTCCGGTCTTGGTCTTCTCTGATCAGGTCTTGTTGGGCTCCTTGCTGGCCGATGATACGTTTAGGTGTAGCCGACAACCCAGTTACGTAGTTGTATTACTAAGTTACAATCGTAAAACAGAAGTCAAAAGACAGATTTTTTCTTCTGGTAAAATGTGTTTTTCATTTCTTTTAACAATTCGGAGAGGATACTAGTTATTTGATTCAGTGCAAGGAGAGAGAAAAAAGTTGACACGCTATTAGAAATTTTGTAGTTGACTTTTCGTCCCCAAAATGGATGAGGGACAATTAAGTCCCTCCACATATCTATTAAGTGGTCTCTATTGACCAACTCTCACGTCCTCGTATACCAATAATGAGATTCATTCTTTCTTTGTTTTTCTCCGTCTCCTTCAGACCCTTAATGTCTATCACCAGTCTGTCTGTATCTACTTTAGGCTCCTGTCTTTAACGACTTAATTGACTGTCTTATTATCTTCTATCTTGATTCTTAGCAAATTTTCTTCTTGTTTCCACTTTTCTTTATATCTTTTAGATTTTGCCTTCGGTTCAATATTATCTGGGGAATTTCAGGATTTTTTCTTTTCTTGGTTATAGACAGAGTATTTCAGCTTTCGATTTTCCAAAATGTTGCACCCACAATGGGCCACATCTGGACAAGACTGGGCGTGAAAGATCGTCTGTTCCCTCTCAGATTCCCAAAACTAACCCCTTTTCCGAATTTCATACTGAAAATCTTGACCAAAGAAAATGCTGCGATTAGGTATGTATGTCACATACTCGAACAGGAGTCATTTTATTTCAGTATTTAAAGATATCCCTTTTCCAACAAATTTCATATCTATCATCTTTTTGCTTTCATTTCCCCTAGCAAAAAAATTTGTTGTATTTTTTCAACTTGGCAAAATCAAATTCCCGATAAACAAATCAATACTTATAAAATCTAAACTATCCATAATTTAGCATAAACATTATTCCTGATTTAACATCCATAATTTATTACAACTCTCTCCATATGTATCAATCACCTGGGTTTCCAAGTAGCTTTTTCGGGTCCTTTATGTTATCGACCCTTTTCTTACTCAGTCTCTTGTTCTGCTGTCATGAATTGCGCCTTGTTTTGGAGAAACTGTCAGTTCTTATAACACATCCACATGATGACAGGATCTCCACTGAGGTAGAAAATATGTCTCAGTCTGGTATCTCCGATGCTCCTCCATCTCAGTTCACAGAAGCGCACAACATGCCATGTGTAGTGGTTGGGATCAGGTTTCGAGTCTGTTAGTCTCTCCACTCGATTAAATGTTCTTACATGTTTATGTTTTCCCTTTCCTGTTTTCTCTTTCTTTACAGGTATTAATTTAATTTAAAACAATTTACAGATACTAATTTGATCAAAATACTTTTTTATAATCTTAAAAGTGTGATCCTTCGTCCGAAGTCTTAGACCGTTGGTCACTCAAGAATATTTACATTATTACCCATCAAAAATGTTTCAGCATTACCAGGACCGGATTGAGCACATGTTATATAGGGTCCTAGATTTTTAAAAACACACATAAATATTAAACAAATATTTTTTTACTTGCATTGTAATTCTTTTTCGTGTTCTACACAGCCGGGTAATACGACAACTATGACTAACATTTCAGTAATAGAGTAACTCACATGTAGGTACGATTTCAAATTTCAAAAGTAGCAAAACAACAACTTAGAGGCTAGGTTTTCTAAATTTATTTTGAGCAAATTTGTTGATGATCCTGGGAATATCTATTTTACGATGACGTTCATGTTCAATGCTCGTTAGAGTGATATTGTTCAATCTGTTTTTACCCAAGTGCTCTTCCGTACATTTTTTAAAAAATAATTTTCAGTTTTTTGAATGAGCGTCCTTCGCTGCACTTGGCGAACATGAGCGACAAACAGACGCTCAAAGTAATTTCTACATTTGGGAAACAAGACATTATAGAAACGTCAGTTATCAAACGGTCAAACTGGCTCCTCTTGGCACCAATATGAGAAGCGAGGTCCGTTTCGGACAGTTCAGCAAACTGCACAAATTCTTCGCCAAAACTTTTCTCTAGATCTTCTGGATATGATTTGATCACCTTTTTACACATTCCCCAGCTGCAACAGCTATAAGTGATGAAGTTTTGACAAGGCAGAAGGCTAGCTATCAATGATGTCAAGAAAGGTTCGACTCTTAGATAAGATGTTTGAGATTCAACAAGTGGATCAAGTGTGCTGGAAAATCCAAATACTACTATTAGCATATTGACACTAACACTTCCTTTGGTTATTCAATATTCACGATCGTGATTATCTAGATTGCTTGATCTTTCACCGATGTCATTAGATTACTTATTTATTCTCATTTTCTTTCACGTTCAATTGGTGTTGGTTGTTTGTGTGCGCCTTCTGCCACACTAGTACTAGTCGTTCCTATATTTCTAGGTTCGATCGTTGAAGCAATATCAAAATAAACATCAAAATATATTGCATAAGTCAGGTCAGAAAACTTTGGGAGACTGCAGGGAAAATTACCATGCTCCAATGCAGAGAAAAAAAACGGAAGAAATCAGCCGAAATATCGAAGTTGATAAATATCTATGGCCCAAAAAAAAGTCTTGAAATCTATTGGATTGCGTATGCCGTGCTTAAACAAACTAACCCGTGGACTGAGAGTCTGGGATGTGTTTTTTACTGTTCATCTAAGACGTGTTCTTATTTTTGCTTTGATTTTTGTGCATCGGCTATGACTTCAATTTTGAATACCTTCATATTCATGCACCGTATATATATATCGTATACACCACACTATAAATGATTGTGTTCAAACCATAACCCCAATCGGAGGCGATAATTGCATGAATCGTTAACTTCAATACGTAATCTTTAATAAAAAGTATAGTTCGATAGTTATAGAGCTGGTGTAGAATCACTGAATCGGAATCGATTGCTTCCAAGCATTTAGCACGGGGCGCCGGGTAATGCGGGGCTCGTAGCATATGCCACTTAATTGATCCGGCACTGAACATTTTTTTTCTACCATTACTTCAATTAGGTATAAAATTCTACTCCAATCGCCTGGTTAGTGAGGACCATTACCTCAAATTTCTGAAACTTGTTGAGCAAAAAAAGGAAAGAGAGAATGCAGAATATTTCATTTGGTGTCACCTGATACCTAACTATCGCTACCGCATACCTGTGAGAAAATATTACATGTGAAAGAAAGAAATAATAATAATAATAATAATAATAATAATAATAATAATAATAATAATAATAATAATAATAATAATAATAATAATAATAATAATAATAAAGAGGAAGGCAAATGAAAGTGGAAACTCAAATTGTAGCACTGACATGATAGGCGAAAGAGAGAGGAGACGTTGGCTGAAGACCTGAGGAGACTTATTGTCACTCAGCCTTCAGCGATAACCACTGGGCAACCGGTGTGAAACTGTAAATCGCAGTATTACTGCGACCAATGAGTACTAGGAGAGAAGGGCTGGAGACTTGAGGAGACTTGCTGTCACTCAAACTCCAGCGGTTACCACCAGGCAACTGGTGTGAGATTGCAAAGAAGAAGAAGAAGAGTAAAGGACACCAATTCTCCAAAACAAAGGGAAAAGTCAACCACCTGATGAACGTGGACGACACAAAATTATTTGCAAAGAACAAGGGAGAACTCGAGACGCAGTTCAACAAAATGAAGGAATACAGTGATGACATCGAGATAGAGTTTGGAATAGAAAAAATGTGCAATAATGGTGATGCACTGAGGAAGGCTTGCAGTGGCAGAAGGAATCGAACTCCATGATAGCCGGAATATTAGAGCATTGACCTCACAAGACCAATACAAATACCTGAGAGTTTTCGAATGTGATACGATAAAACGGGGAGAAATGAAGGTGAAAATAAGAAGAGAATACCTTAGGAGGATAAGGAAAACACTAGAGACCAAACTAAATAGCAGGAATGAACACACGGGCCATGTCGGTAGTAAGATACACAGGATCATTCCTTGGATGGACCGGCGAACAAGGAAGCTTATGACAAAGCACAAAGCCTTACACCCCAGAGATGACACAGTTAGACTGTACGTGAAAAGAAGAGAAGGTGGCAGAGGACTAATCAGTACAGAGGACTGTGTCCAGAGAGCCAAACGAAGTCAAGAAAGATATGTGCAAGCAAACAGTGAGGACCTCATAAAGACTATCCGAAACAAAAAAGTAGAAAACGATGGAGAAGCACAGCAAACAAGGAAAGAAAATGGGAACAGACGAAACTATACGGAGAATTTAAAAGACAGATACAGGATGTGGCAGACTAGAAATCATGGATATGGCAACGAAAAGGAAACCTGAAAAGAGAAACAGAATCGCTCATCATGGCGGCCCAAAACAAATACATCCTAATCGACAGAACGCAGATGAGCAGTAAGTGCCGCCAATGTGGGGGAAGAGATGAGACAGTAAACCACATAACTAGTGAGTGGAATCAACTAACCCAGAAGGATTATAAACACAGGCCCGATAGAGTAGCAACAGTGATGTACTGCGCACTGAGTAATCAGACGGGATTTAGCCATGCAGAAAAGTGGTACCAGCACAAACCAGAGACAGCCCCGGAGAATGGAAACCACAAATTATTTTGGGACTTTGACGAGCGAGAAAACCGAACCTAGTAATCATGGAAAACCTGCCAAATGATAGATGTGGCCGTACCAGCAGACTATGTAGTAAGGAGGAAAGAGAGTGAAAAACTAGAAAATGCCAGGATTTGGTAAGAGAACTGAACAAAGTGTGGAACATGAAAATCAGGATAGTACTAATTATAGGCGCATTTGGAACCGTACAAAAGACACTGAGGGGGTGATTGGAGAAACAAGGGGTAAAGGGAAGGATTGAGACTGAGCAAACCACAGCACTGCTAGAGACTGCACGAATACTGAGGAAAGTGCTAGAAATATGAGATCTACGACTCTAGCTGTTAACAGTGGCCTAATAGAGGAGGACGGAAAAAAAACATCCAAATGGTGGTGGAGGTACGAACCACAGCACTGCTGTGATAAGTGAGGGAAATATGAGATGAAAGGAGGGCAAAAAACCTGAGAAGACTTGTTGTTACTCAGTCTCCAGCGGTAACCACTAGGCAACTGGAGGGAAAATGTAAATGATGATGATGATGATGATGATGATAATAATGATAATAATAATAATGACGACGATGATGACATTACCACAACCACCACAACCACCACAACCAACAACAACAATAAAATACCATGGGTTCGGTCTGTCATGAAACATTCTTTTCTTACAGTTTAATGACTCATACCATAAGTTTACTTAACGGCCCAGTGAAATTTTAAGGTAAAATGCGATGTATGCTTGACTGGCACCGCCCTTTAAAGCGATACTTTACACGCTGGGATATCAAATCAGCCATTCTTCGGCTAAGTCTAGCCAATCATTCTCTATTCAGCCGATAAAAATATATAGTTTTTATGTTTTATTTCATGGATAACCCAAATCATTAGCTGAAAATAGGGGGGAAGTTTAGCCGATTTTAACCATTTTTGAAGGTCAGTCTAAGCAAATCAAACTAGATAGGAAAATATTTTCCCATAGTTTTTATTATCCTTTGTTTTTAGATTGATAAATTATTTGATAATTTGGCTTTGAATAAGTATAAAACATTTTTAGCCAAAAGTGGGAAATATTTAGCCGATTTAAGCCGATTCTTGAAACAGTTTTATCCGGAAAATCAAATTCGATTTGGCAACACCGTTCACATGCCATGACTCACCACAGCGGGACGATGGGGATAGATTGACGGGGTCGTGATTAAGATCTTGACAGGTGAAGAGATAGATCAATCCGATCAAAATACCCACAAAACTTTTGGGTAGCACTTCGTAGTATATACCAAATAAATCCTCCCCCCCACCATCCTTATCATCAGCGATGCAGAACAATAGTTCAAGCCCTGCCAGAAAATATTTATAATTATACTATTATTCCGATTGTTTGTATGTATGACCTTTACACTTTTTTATTACTATTCATTCTCCTCAAATGATCAAACATTCCTCATCTCCCTCCCAACACTCTCCTCCAATGTAATGAACAAGGGTAAGAATAAAAAAGGGTGCTTATACTTGAATAGGAGTAAAAAGAACTCAACCTTTACTGTTAATGTCATTTGTTCAATACTCCTCACTCACCAGCCTAAAGCCTAAAAATCAACTTATAATAGTCGTAGAAATATCGACAAATGATAGAACCATAATTTTTACCAAACTCTAAAATTTGCAAGTGGATAAATATATTTTTTTGGAAAAATGACATTTAAACAAATTTCCAATATTGAGAAAAAAACTAATAAGTAAAATTTTTCAAATATATATTCATATAAGTAAAATTCACCATTGATATAAATTCAAGAAGAAACTTGTCCATTTCTGTAAGCTTGTTTTTCATTCCAGATAAGCTGAAATCAAGTTGACATTTTTTTTAAAAAATGATCCTATCAAATGATTTTTTTAAATTAGCGAACAACGATATAAACAAAAAATCACAATTTTTCTTATCTTTTGTCAGAGTCCTAACTTGACTCTATATCCTAATCTAACAAGAATGATAAGTTCAGACTTCCAGTTAAGACAACAAAATCAGACTTCTGCATAAGACTAAAAAGAGGAAAAGTTATAAAATTTAAATGATGGATAGAGTGGTGGGAAAAGAATTAGACGGGTACTATTCCGACGCCATCAATCAACGAAAGAAAGAAAAAGAAAGAAAGAAAGCGTGAGGGGAACAGAGAAAAAAAGGAGAAAGGAAGAGAGAGAGGAGGAGAGAATAAGAGAGAAATAAAGAGAGAAAGAAAAAATAGAAAGCTATGGACGTAAGATTGAATTATCTGGTGTCACCAAACAGATTGTTTTAATTAAAATTTATTACGTTTTCTTTCTTTCTTTTTTTTCATCCTTACTGTAATTATTTTTATGTTTATTTCTTCCTTACACTTCTCACCTAAGAGTCCATAGTAAAAAAAACTTGAAATTTTGCACACACACGCACACACCATCGATGAGTAGGGAAAACGTCGGTTTTTTCTCTTAGATTTGATTCTGTGGCTGAAATAGTAGCTTGCTCTCGAGATATTAATTGTAAAAGGTACCTTAAACCTAAGTTCATTCTCAACTTAATCCTTACTTCAATAGAGTCGCAATAAAGTCTTGGGGAGTTTGTTTATTGAAAGGTGTTTTCTTTTCCAATGAAAAAAAAACTACAGCTACGAAGACAAACAAGTTTGGCTGCGCTAAGGTCAAACTTTCTGGCATCATTAAGATCTAAAGGATAATCTAAACAGAATCCATTTCTCCATACAATATTATTCCGAAAGTACCGAGTCCCATTTCAACTCCTTTATTAGTAGTTCCTGCAAATGGAATTAGATAATTTTAGCAAAACAAGTCGATCCGAGTTGAACTTTAGAAGTGGATGTTAATTCGTCATCAGTTTTAGCGTAGCTCACTGTGTCATTGTAATTCGTGTATGGCGTCACTGGTTTTTGATCTGGTCATTGTCACCCGTCATTGTTGTTACATAGAAAGTCAAGTCAAAACTTGATAGTAGGAATTTGACTAAAGAAAACCTACTCAGCCTAATGATTGATCTGTCATTAGCCTCGAAAGATTAATGGTTAATCCAACACTGACCTTGAAAGCAAGAAAAACTGCATCCCTCCTAAGATCTAAAGGTGTGTAGCAAAACGTTTTAGACCGCAGAGCCACGGAAACACGACAGGAAATTTGGATTCATTTGTGATCATAAATAATACGACGACGAGCCAAAAATCACTCTTATGTTTTTATATAGTTTAACGGTTCTGTTATTATATTAACTGTTTTAATCACATACTTAATAGCATGAAGTTTTCCACTGGATATATATATATATATATATATATATATATATATATATATATATATATATATATATATGTGTGTGTGTGTGTGTGTGTGTGTGTGTGTGTGTGTGTATATAGAAAGCTTGACAGCTTCAAACACTAAACATTAAAAAACTTTTTCTATAGATTTTTTTTGTGTCACTCCAGTCACCCATTTCCCGAAATATGTCTATGCAATTCATGTAATTTTCCCCAGTATATATATATATATATATATATATATATATATATATATATATATATTCTCACGATCAAAACAGATCTAAAAGAAACATTCACAGACCCATGTGTTATCTCCTACCGCAGACCCAAAAACATCAGAGACATGATCAGTAGCAATAATATCGTTAACAATAAAGTCGTACACAAAAATACACCTAGAACAATTAAATTCTGCACACCTTGCAACATAAGAAACAGTCTATGTTGCAACCACCTCAAGTACACCAACACATTCACAAGCACTACCACAAAAGAGAGTTACCACATATATCACAATAGCAACTGCCGCAGTAAGAACATTATATACCTCCTAGAGTGCAATAGATGTAAGTTACAGTACATAGGCAAGTCCGAGTGGCAATTTAATATTAGACTCAACAATTATAGACATAGGATTAAGTCAAAAAATAATCGTAGCCCACTTCCTGTAGAACTACACTTTCGCACACCTGACCACAATTTTGCCACTGACGCTAGCTTCACCATCATAGAAAAAATAGAAAAAACTACTCCAATTGACATAACTAAAGTTCTAGAAAAACACGAAGACATGTGGATCAACAAACTTAAAACCCTAATCCTAATGGATTAAATACTAAACTGAACAACCCTCACAACACAGAACACTAATATACACAACTCCTATCATTAATATCCTCACACCCACATCTAAGACACATTCAATAATGGAAGCTTCAAAGTCACCTAGACCCATAGGAAAAACTTCACCTTAGCCTTTATAACCCCTGTCCAAATCATAGCCAAAACATTTTCAGTAACTTTTAAGGTTGATACCTATGTAGCTCCTTGACCTCACCACCCCTCATTCTACACTACCCCAAACATACCAAAAAATCCAACTCCACATCACTACCCCCTACCTTGACACACTCTGCCCTCCCCAAGACCAACTGCTGCTGCTTTACCAAAGTCCTGATACCTGCTGGTCATTCTTCCATTCAGCAGGAGGCTTCTAGTAGCCCAGACAACAAAACTTACCCACAATGCATAGCCCCTGGCAGCGGACTCTGGTTCCACATGGTACATTTTAATACACACTCACACAGCACACACCACTGATGATGGGAAGAATCCCGAAACATGTATGGACTATTGACATATAAGGATTAATAAACCTTACCACCAAAAACTTCACTCCCGAGTCTGTCTCACTCTCTAAGGTACACATTATATATATATATATATATATATATATATATATATATATATATATATATATATATATATATATATATATATACTTGCTATTATATAAAAATGAAAATTCCCATAATAGAAATTCTAAGTTTACAAAAAGTACCGAGAATTCGTAAACGCTATTTGACAAGACATGACGTCATGACATCACTCTGTATATTGCCTCTCTCTCTCTCTCTCTCTCTCTCTCTCTCTCTCTCTCTCTCTCTCGTGTTTTAAATTCAAAAATCTTAAAATTTCAAAGTTTGAAATAACAAAGTCTGACGAATTCACTCACGTTAAAAAAAAGTCAACCCTAGGAGTTTGACAATTATGGACTTATTCAATTTTACTACCCACAGACCATAAAATTAAAAGGGAAGCCATCTATCCTATAATCGTCCTTCTCACGCTCTTTGTCCGTTGCACTCTGATTAGCCAATTGTCAAGAACTAACCAATCACGAGAAAGCGGACCTTAGAATGCAGACGTTTGCATTAAGGAGCGTCAAGGCAATAAAGTACGTTTTATATAGTCGTTCCTTTTCTTATCTTTACAAGATTGTAGAAAATCTAGAATAAGATTCGGTTTAACGAGCGAGAGTAATTCTATGAAAATGCATCAACTATTATTTTTTTACTATGAATAAAATAAATGAAAGTATTAGTCATTTTATTTTAAATCTTAGTTTACCCTTGTCATCATTTTTACTGCAATATCTGAGTACCCAGTCGGCATGCCATTGGTGGCCCTCTAGCGGTCCACCCGTGGCACCTCTGACAAGCACCCTTTGAACTTGAACGAGCACCTGGTGTGGATTGAAGGAATGAGGAATCGAAGTGTATGTTCTCAGAGAAAAAAAATGTCTTGAAATTTTCTGTAAGCATATCAGTCAACAATTATTTTTCAATTGAAGAAATGAAACTCAGGTGTAAAAGATAGCCGTAAAATAAATAAATAGATAAATAAGATCGACAGGGCTTTTAGACTCAAGTTAAAACGGAGAAAAATATCTCTGTCTAAGAAGAAAAAAGAATATATACATCTGTCCTTTGAAGGACTATCAAAAACGATCCCTAAATATCCAAGTTGGACACACAATAACTACCTTATCTTAACTTGCCATTTAACAGACCAAAGCGCTATAAGACAACACATAAATACACATATGCGTTTTAAAGCACATAAACGTGAGATATCTGTATATAAAACAGGTGTATTGTAAAAGATTATTTTTTTTCAAAGACTTATGATCCTAGAAGTCTTAGATATCAAAAACTGGGATCGGATATCCAATAAAATCTTCCTCGGTCAGGGCTAGAATGTATTCTCCAATTAAAACCTTCACACCTAAGAATTTATTTTGTCCCTCGCTCACCATATCGCATCAACGTTATCGAACATAGCGTGGTTAACGTAATAGCGAAATGTTTCATCAACCTTAAAAATTGCGAATGGTTTAGCCGAAATCGCTTGCTAAAATAAGACTTTTGGACAACTATTTCGTTCTATGGATCCAAGCATACTTTCTCTTGCGCAGAAACAAAAGAAATGTAATAAGAAAACTGACAAGATGTTACTTGGCCGTCGTTCTCAATTAGGTATGCATTAACGAAAGATTGCTGTTTTGTTCAAGTATACTGTATAGGTGCGCGCGCGCGTGTGTGTGTGTGTGTTACAGTAAGATTGTCAAAAAGTAATTTCATGGAATCCTTAGTTTCACAATCTATGTACCAATAGTTAACAAGCTTTTGATGCTGACCATTACTACTGAAACGAGTTCGATCCTCACACAGCAGCCGTGTATAAAACTGAGCTAATCTTACTAAATCGTGCTCATTATATTCTGTTTCAGTATTTACGTGTATATACATCTCATTGTGAAACTGGGGAATTCATGAAATTAGTGACCTGTTCATAAACACAGACGCGCACACGCACACGTACACAAATATATATATATATATATATATATATATATATATATACATATGTGTGTGTGTGTGTGTGTGTGTGTGTGTGTGTGTGAGTATATATATATATATATATATATATATATATATATATATATATATATATTGTAATCAAAAGGTCGAATTGCTCGATTATAAAATTCAACTTGCTGATTAAGATTATCTTACTTTGCTCGTAATTGTCGTTTTCTCCAAAATTTACAAATACAAGGTCAAAATTCTTCATCTCTGGATAAATGATCAATGGTAAACCCTGATTACGGTCTAATGCAATGGTTCTCAACCTGCAGTCTGCGGGCCCCGCGAGGTCCACGAAGATATTGCTTGGGATCCGTGAGCTTGTTGAGTAAGCAGACCGTTCACAAGTCTGGAATTCGTAAGTTTGGGTAGGCAGACGTTACAAAAGCCTAGGTCCGTGGGAAAATTCATGTAAATAAGAACAGTTAATGGAAATGAAAAGGTTGGGAACCAATGGTCCAGAGTGTCGATTTTCGTTGTTATTGTGTCTAGATATTTTTTTTTTTTTCTTTGCATAGTCCTAGTTGGTAAAGTCGGATATACGTCAGATATACATCGGCGCTTTACCAGGTGAGCCGAATGACAATTGAAACGTTTGTGCGCATTCATTAATAAAATCAAGCGAAAAGTCACCGATGCTTGTGGGAGTGGTCGTATTGATAGGCAGCAAAGACATAAACAAACGCCTGTAAGGTTTAAAACTCTGTGCTGACCTTACAGAGCTGTAAACACTAGACCACCGTAGTGATTGTAACAAGTGAAGGAGAGTATTTCTAGTTACCCAACCCTTCACATGTACTCTTCTTTCGTCTTACACTTAGTGTAAGAATATATTTGTCCAGGCGCGGACCAGCAAATGCGTTCGTCCACTCACGTATGTATTCATTCATGTATTGTATATGTAACAAAATGACAAACTACTACCAGTGTACTTTTCCCCTACGAACTAAAAAAAAAAAGCTGATAAAAACCAGAAAAACGTCCCAGTAACCTGTGAGAGTACGCGCGTTCAAATTATTTCAGCAATTCTGTTTGCCAAGCCAAAAAGTAATAACTAGGGTATACACCCTGTTGAGGGTTTGTTAATTTGAAATTACTTTTCAGATTGAATAATGATCTCACCTTTGTGGCAATTTTAGTCATTGATATGTTCATGTCTCCGGGCTGATTACTTATTAACTTGATTATTTTTTTTATCAAATAGTGCTATTTTAACTATCAATTAACAGATAAAATACACATACTGCATGTATATTTCGCACTATATGTACAATAAGAATATACACTTGATGGTTATGTGAATTATCCGCAAATACCAAAAATCATAAAATTTTAAGGATGCATTTATTTCGATTATGATAAATAGATATATAGATGTAAATTTGTATTTTCAGTTGTGACAACTGAAGCTTATCGTCAGAGATATTTTCGGTTTATCACCCTACTTCAACGAACAGGATACATTTTTCATGTAAAAAACTGAGACTAGTATTTTTATTTTTTTCCTATCCTACGATATATTATTTCATGTATTGGCAATAAAGGGTGTATGACATTCGGAGTTATTGAACCTTCTCTGACGCTGCTTATTTGAGAAGTAGGTAATATCACTACTCTACGGCAGTTTTCATCCATTCATGTTAGCTCTAACGAAGAAGGCTGATAAGCTATCATCATAAATGTCTACTTACCTGTTACACCTGCGAAGTAAAGTGGGGAAAAGCTTACAATGGGGAAAAGAACTTGTTATATCAAGGAATACTAAAATATTAACGTTGGCATAGTCTTTATCTAAATTACCTGAATTACATTGAACATATAAAGATTAAAGTAAAAACGTCTAAAACAATCACCCGGCTTTAGTATTTAATGTATCACAGCTTCCAGGTGAAATTATGATTTTTCTGCTTTTCATGTCTATCATTATTATTTGTGTCGACATTCACACATGGGCACACACGCGCGCACACATATTTGTGTGTGCGCGTGCGTGCGTACGTGCAATCCATCGATAATGACTAAGTGACAGCAAGCCGCTTATCTTCATATCTTTCTCTCACTCCATCTCATTATCTTTCGTTTTGATTTGTTTCACTATCTTAGTTATTGATTTCACATATCAGCACTTATAAATTCAAACCTGACGTACTCCAATCCGATTGTTTACCCTCGCAATGGAGATAGGTTGGATTTTTTCGAAGAAAATATTTGCAAATATTGATGCTAAGATTTTATTGTTTTTTTTTTTCTGGGGTATAGGATTATTCTTGATCCCGACGTAGGAATAACAAAAACTCCTTACACGAAGAAACAAGTTAAACGTAACCATCTTGTCCCGGCTACCTTTCCTTGATATTACTATGTATGAAGTGAACAATAATTGCACATCTAATGAAAGTGTCATGATTGGATTAATTTAATTGATGGATGCAAAGTGTAATTTTAAATAATCATAGGTTTCTCTCGCGCGGCATGGACACCGACAGAGAGAGACTATTTCTGTATAGAGCCCACTTTTCTTCATTTTTTCTTCGTTTATTCCTTACACTTGTCCCTGCCCAGGTTTTCATTTTTAACATGAAGAGTTTCTCTTTTAAGAATAAAAGATGCAATTACATAGCATGTAATAGAACTTGTTCGTTTTTTTTGTTTTGTTTTTTTTTTTACTCTTGGGGAACGCTTTGAAAAAGAAAAAAGAATAGATATGAGAAAATCATTTTATACCGTTATCTTTAAATTATCAAATAATTTAGATGAATATCTAGTACAATGTAAGGAAGGTGGTCCCAATCGTACGGTTCCATACACTCACACACTCGATGTTTAAATGGTGCACAAATAAAAACGATTTATCAATTTTATTTATCTAAAACAATAACAAGATGGTTTTGTATCCTCTGTGGTTTTTCTGTCATTAATTTTATCATTTGTTTTCATTTATGAGCCGTTTTAACTTTAAATGTGTTAGAATGTGAAACTTTCAACGGGACAGCTTCCTTGTATTGTGCTGTATAGTTTTTTTTGCTATTTGAGTCTCCCTTGTTTTTGTCAGTCTCTCTCGAACACATTTCCACACATTATAAAAACTAGAACTTTTAAAATCACTTATTAGCGGATGCAAATATATACTTTTTGTTCAGCTAAGACTATTTCGAGCATAAACGAAAAAATATGGTCTATGTTTGAACATTTTTTTTCCATTACTGCATGTAAAATAGATATTTTTCGTTATTTAGTATGGAAATTTTTCATCCTATGAAACAAATCTTACATTGCAATTCTTTATTCTAGAAATATCTTTATTTGAAAAAAATCATCAATGGAAGTTGAAAATCAGCTTTTCAAGTATGTAGGCGCGTCAATAAATCCGTAGCCTATCGATGAAAAAATGCATTTATTTTGTACTACAAATTTTCATTTTTTTACATAATCGTATTCCTGGTCAATGCACTTGACCTTATAAATCACATTCATCGAACTACACAACGTGAAAACCAAAGCTCAGCTTATAACTGTGCCAAGCTTCGGGCTTACCGATCCTCTTTCGGGTGTCGTTTAATATCAAATCTTTTGTCATCCGAAGGGGCGTTATGGTTTGCTGAATGCAGGATAATGTACTCAGTTCTTTATTCATATACCTGTCCCAGTAACTATTTGCGTGTCAGGTTGGGGTGTTGTGCATCAGAGTGTGTACGTGTACGCTAGCCCCTATCAAGGTTGTCAAGAAGTTTAACAACCTTTTTAGAACTATTGTTGTATGTGTGGCTGTTGTTAGCTTCCCCCTGTCTCTGTGCGTGCCCGTACAAGATCATTAAAAAAGAGCTCTGTCAACTAATGAAACATACGAGGAATCCTCCGAAACAATTCAGTTTTGTGCTATGTAGAGTTTAGAGTTCAATTCTTAAAGGGTAGGGGTGGGGTTAACGCTGAACAATTTAAAGTTGATTTTCGCAGGTGGCTCTCCAGGAAAAAAAGAGAGAAAGAACAAATCTTTTCACAAAACATTATTTTCTGATGCTTAAGTAATATAAGGCTAGTTAACAAATATCAAATGCTTTTTTTACAAACATAAGCAAGATCAAATTGCTTGATCCACTTTTAAAATTACCCTGTATAACTTTTGATTTCATTTGTGTTTGTGAATAACAGGTATGTGCAATGAGAAGCAAGCGGTGGCATTCATTTTCCTGAATCTTTCTTCACCGCTTACCTTTTCGCCGCACTTCCATTGGCTTCCTGGTCATTCTCTTGGTCATCACATTACCGTGTGACGAATTAGCCGAAAACAAAGGATCAAGGGGCTACAATATTCCACTGTATTCCTATAAACACCGATCAATTTTTTATTTTCTATAAATAATGCAATGGGGGCTATTTTTTCGGGACTTTATTTTCACAGTTTATGGTGGGGGGCATCTATTGTAAAATTTGTATTGTATATTCTATGTACGATAAGATTTAGTATTTGAAATATCGTGAGTAAGATTTATAAAGGAAAGAAATACACATTCGATCGTGTCTCACAAGTAGGCAAAGATAAAACTGAAGCAGTAAAAATGCAATATTTACTTGCTCGTCTTTGATGAATTCTCTTATTTCTCTTTATTTGATTTTTTTACTTTTGGAATCGTGTGTGTACAAAGTCATGATATACGATATGGTTTAGCCGTTGACGAAATCTTTTGAAGTAAAATAGTAACAATACAATTTATCTACTTACTTGTTTTTCTTTTATGAATTCTCTTATTTCTCCATTTTTTGCCGTACGTAACCTTAATGATGAAAGCACTAACATTTTTTCATTTGATTTTGTCAAATGAAAATTTTAATGAGATGAAAAAACTTTTTTTGTGAAGAAAACATACCGTAGTGCAGTAAAATCTATGGTAACAATCAGTTGAAATTATTTGTTTCGTTTAATCTGTATTCGCGCCCTTCGTGGTAAATTTAAAATTTCACTCCACCAATTCCCCTAAAATTGAATCAAAACATTCAAATTCAGAAATGAACTCAGCTGAGGCGAGTAAACATTGTATTATTGGAATCTTAATTGTTAAAATCTTATCGTATTTAAATAGAGCATATAATTCAAATTTAACAATAGACGCCCTTTTCCATCAATTGTAAAAATAGGGTCCAGTAGAAATAACTTACTAGTTATAGATAACACAAAGTCAACCGGTGTTTTTGGAAACACTATGGAACGTTGAAGAAAGCCCTCAAATGATCTGAAAGCCAATTGAATGATACAGATCCAATATTTCATTATCTTTTCAAACCCTCAAAATTACATACACTGGATATATGTACGTTGTGTACCTGATATACAATATTTAGAGTATTGCCATGTGCGCAAAAGCATGATAAAAAGCGTCTGACAAGTATAGCATAAACTTTGCAAGCAATCCAGTGTCCGTATTATTGGGAGCTTGAGCTGATAATGGAATCTTATAGAACAGAAGTCATGATTTCCTTGTTGAAAAAAACGACTAACAATTCAACTTCGAATATCCATTACCAATTCGGTTCTTATGGCGTTATTCTTGGTAGTTATGAAGAGTGACTCGGTTTCTCTCTTTAGGTTCCCTCTACGTAGACATGACCACAGTGATTTGTGGGTTTTATCTTCTGAAATGACCATACGGTTGTTTTTCTTCCCATTTTTGGATTCTCGTTTTTGTGTTCCCGGGTTCTTCAGTAGTTTTCCTATTAGTTCTATTGTAGCATTTGGCTTAAGTTTTCCCTAATTCTGTCTTGTGTAATCTTCTAGTTACCTGATTGTAGAGTCGACTTAATCCTCGCTTGTATCCGTTCAGTTTACATACCAGTCGCATCTGATCTCTCACATTAGAGAACAGGTGACAGCAAGTCTCTTCAATATCCCAACACTCTCTTAAGTATTCTAATTCATTTTAGTAATGCTATCGTCTGGACGGTTTCGATTGTCCTTGAGATTACCAGTTTTCCCAACCTTTTTACTAGGCTCTTCGGGACCGCTCAAAGCACTCCAACAATGATGGGAACAACTGCCACGTTCATGTTGTTCATTAAGAAATGTCAGCATATTTGCTCAGTTTTTCAATTTCTTACAAGTCGTATGGAGATATATATTTTAATTAAGTTTTTTATGCATCAGAATCTGGTATCTGATGTATGTTTTTCTTGTTTACGATAACTAAATCTGGTTTTCCGGCCTGGATTA
This sequence comes from Thysanoteuthis rhombus, assembly GCA_963457665.1. Classification (NCBI taxonomy): domain Eukaryota; kingdom Metazoa; phylum Mollusca; class Cephalopoda; order Oegopsida; family Thysanoteuthidae; genus Thysanoteuthis; species Thysanoteuthis major. The sequence goes on from OY735201.1 coordinate 33,544,363, forward strand.
GGTAATCTGTTTGAATTTCAAATATCCAGAAAAGTTCATGCTTCTTATGTCCTATTCAGGTTCGCACATTTATCACCACAGATCATCATCAATCTTTTATTGTCCGTCGTTGGACAAAGATCTTCCCCAAGATTCGCCACACCTCTCTCCCGTAGGCATCGCAGAGCCAATATTCTCTTGACCACTCCAGTTCGTTTTACCATCTCTTATCCTATCATCCTCGATTCTGCATTTGATCTCTGAGGATCGATGCTGTGAGTCATGATAGCCATCAGTTGTCAGCCATTCTTGCAACATGTCCAGCCCATTGTCATTTTAATGTCCTAGTGGTTTCTATGATGTCTCGGACTCCTTTTTTTCTTCATAATATACTGTGCCTTCTTGTGATATTTCCATGTAATGACCAAATGGTTGATAACAATGAGAATGGAATCGGCGAGCGGAGTTAAAACTCTACAGAGACAATTTTCGTTCACTCTGCTTTAAACCGTTTGGGAAAGGCATGAATCCTTCTCTTTTTTTCCACCAGCTATGGGTAAATAGTAGAGCTCACTGCGCTCGCTTGTCATGGTTGGCAACCGGTCGGGGAGACTAACAACTCTAGTTCCGAACATAGGAGCAGATCTTCGTGAGGCCAGCAACGCGTTCAGGAGTGCAATGGGCAAAGCCTGGCACGCAGAGCGATCTGGTCATCCACTGCATCCTGGTTTGTCTCTTGCCGTCCCGACCATGTCTTGCCGCTGGACTCAGGCAGGGATGAGAGATTGAGGCTGACGTTGAGCAACACTCCCTCACTATAATCTAAGTCGAGTGAAAGTCATTATTTCAGACCATACTGCGCAATGTGGCTGCTGCACCATCAGGGATGAACTGGATGGTGGTGGTGGTGGTGGTGGCGATGGCGGTGGTGAAGGTGGTGGTGATGGTTAAATCCCAGTTGTTGGTACAGCTCAAAGATTCACACTCTCCTCAACCAGTAATGCGTATTATTATTATTATTATTATTATTATTATTATTATTATTATTATTTTAAAGTTTAAAATTATTATTATTATTATTTGCAATCTCACACCAGTTACCTGGTGGTAACCGCTGGAGTTTGAGTGACAGCAAGTCTCCTCAAATCTCCAGCCCTTCTCTCGTAGTACTCATAGGTCGCATATTATTATTATTATTATTATTATTATTATTATTATTATTATTATTATTATTATTAGAAGAAGAAGAAGATGAAGAAGAAGATGAAAAACAAGACTGTTTTGATACCTTGAATATATGATATAACAATACTGAAAACTTTCAAAGCATTGTATACCTTCGTCAGTCAAAATTCAAACGTAAAAACAACTTTTAAAATGTAAATGGTGCGTTGTCCAATGAAAATTGAAACAAATACATAGACAATTTTCAGTATTGGTATATCATGTTATATTTCCAAAAAGTGAAACTGTTTTGTTTTTCTTCTTTCTTTCAAAATATCAACAAGCAAGGCGTTATAGATCATTTCTCAAGAGTAGTTGTAGTTATTATTATTATTGTTATTATTATTATTTCGGAATCTCACACCAGTTGCCTGGTGGTAACCGCTGGAGTTTGAGTGACAGCAAGTCTCCTCAAGTCTCCAGCCCTCCTCTCCTCGTACTCATAGATCGCAGTAATTCTGCGATTTACAGTTTCACACCGGTTGCCCAGTGGTTATCGCTGAAGGCTGAGTGACAATAAGTCTCCCCAGGTCTTCAGCTAACGTCTCCTCTCTCTTTCGCATATCATGACAGAGCTACGCTTCGTTGCAGTCCTTATATCTCTAGCACCTTCCTCAGTATCCGTCCAGTGCCCAGCAGTGCCGTGGTCTGTACGGTCTCTATCCTCCCCCTAATCCCGATCTCCTCCAGTCTCTCCCTCAGCGTTTTGGGGACAGTTCCTAGTGCGCCCACTATGACCGGTACTACCCTGGTTCTCATGTTCCACATTTTCCTTAACTCCCTTGCTAGGTCCTGGTATTTTTCCCTTTTCTCACCCTCCTTCTTTTTTACTCTATGGTCTGCAGGTACAGCAACGTCTACTATTTGGCAGGCCCTCCTTTTTTTGTCTACTATTACTAAGTCCGGCCTTCTTGCCTGGATGAGGTGGTCAGTTTGGATGTCAAAGTCCCACAGTAGTTTGTGGTTGTCATTCTCCAAAACTGCCTCTGGCTTGTGCTGATACCACTTTTCCCCATGGTTGAATCCCATTTGTTTACTTAGTTCCCAGTGTATCATCGTTGCTACTCTATCGTGTCTATGCTTATACTCCTTCTGGGCGAGTTGGCTACATTCACTAGTTATGTGGTTTACTGTCTCATCTCTTTCACCGCACATGCGGCATTTGCTGTTTGTCTGTGTTCTGTCGATTTTTGCTTTTATGTAGTTTGTCCTTATGCTTTTGTTTTGGGCTGCCATGATGAGCGATTCTGTTTCTCTCTTAAGGTTTCCCTTTCGTAACCACGTCCATGATTTCTCGTCTGCTATTTCTTTTATCTGTCTTTTAAACTCGCCGTACAATTTTTTCCCTTCCCACTTTTCTTTTCTAGTTTGCTGTACTGTTCCATTGTTTTCTACTTTATTGTTTGTTGCACTATCCCTCGCGCTCTTTATGATTTCTTCACTATTTGTTTGCACATATCTATTTAGGACTACTTTAGCTCTCTGGACACAATCTTCTATGCTGATGAGCCCCCTACCACCTTCTTTTCTCTTAACGTATAGCCTATCTGTATCATCCCTAGGATGTAATGCTTTATGCATCGTCATAAGTTTCCTTGTTCGCCTATCCATTGATTGGAGCTCTTCCTTTGTCCATCCTAGGAATGGTCCTGTATACCTAATTACTGACACAGCCCAGGTGTTCATTCCTTTTATTAGATTTCTGCTATTTAATTTGGTTTCTAATATTTTCCTTATCCTTCTGAGGTATTCTCTCTTAATTTTCTCCTTCATCTCTTCCCGTTTTATCGTGTCACATTCAAGGACACCTAGGTACTTGTATCGGTCTTGTGCAGTCAATGCCCTAATCTTGTTGTTGTCCGGAAGTTCAATTCCCTCAGTCATTGAAAGCCTTCCTTTATGCATCACCATGATTGCGCATTTTTCTATCCCAAACTCCATTCCTATGTCCTCACTATATTCCCTTACTTCGTTGAACAGAGTCTCAAGCTCTCCCCTGTTTTTTGCAAACAATTTAATATCGTCCATGTACATTAAGTGGTTGACCTTACCTTTTGTTTTAGAGAAGTGGTATCCTTTGCTGTTTCTCAGGATTCTGTTAAGCGGTATCATTGTTAGAACAAATAATAGTGGGGACAACGAGTCTCCTTGGAAGATTCCCCTTTTTATCCCTACCTCGGCTAGTTTGTCCCCTGCGGCTGTCAAATCTACTTTCCAGTTTTTCATCGAATTACCAATGAATTTAACCACCGGTTCGCTAATTTTGAACATTCTAAGGCATTCGAGTATCCAGCTATGTGGAATCATATCGTATGCCTTTTTGTAATCTATCCATCCCATTGCGATATTCTTTCTCCTTTTCCTTACTTCTTTTAAGATCATCTGGTCTATGTAGAGTAAATCGTTTGCCCCTTTGGTTCCTATCCTACACCCTTTCTGTTCTTCTGGTAGTAGCCCCCTTCTATCCATTGACATGTATATTCTCTCTGCTATTTGCCCGGTCAGGATTTTCCACATAAGTGGTAGGCAAGTGATTGGTCTATAGTTGCTTGCTATGTTCCCCTTCCCCAGGTCTTTTTGGATGAGGGTGGTTCTGCCTTTAGTCATCCATTCTGGTGCTTTGCCTTCATTTAGACAATTTTGGAGTAGGTGGGTGAGTCTACCGTGTAACGTGGTGAACTTTTTGAACCAATACCCATGGATCCCGTCGGGACCCGGTGCTTTCCAGTTGGCTACTTTCCTAAGAGTATGTTTCAATGTGGTCTCATTCAGTACTATTGGTTCTCCCTTGTCTATATCTTCTAGTTCTTTTCTCATGTTTCCTAGCCATTGCGGTGTTACATTGTGTCTTTTTGGGTGCCCCCATATGCTATTCCAATAGTTCTTGGCCTCTGTGGCATCTGGTTTTATGTCCTGCCTTCTTTCCCCATTTAAATCTTGGTAAAACTTTTTCTCATTGTTTTGGAATGTGCGGTTTTGTGTGTATTGGGCCGATCTTAGTCTGTATCTTTTTAGTCTTGCCTCTTTAGCTAGTCTTTTCTGGTGTAACTCTTCGACTACAGTTGCGATGCCTTTTTGCGCTACCTTATATTTGTTATAAAGTCTTACTCGTGGTCTGTCTGTGTGTGGTGTATTTCTAAGCAGTACTTCGTCTCTCTGTAGTTGGGAGATCTGCCTTTGTAACCTTCTCTCCCAGTTAGGTTTCCCTTCCCTATTATTGCTCAGGTTCCTATCTTGTGTTGTGAAACTTTGTGCTACCATTTTCGCCCCTGCATAAATTAGGTTGTTGAGTTCTAGGAGGGTGTCTGTTTCTATGTGCTGTAAGAGGCAGTTGACCTGTTCGGTCACTTCTCCGACTTTCTTTCTGTCTTTGTCTCTTAGGGAGGGGAGTGTTGTTTTCTCTCCTCGCATGATCTCTTTCAAAGCTTGTATTTTGCTTTTCTCTTCTTCCGTTGGTGCCTCGTCATCACCCTCTGGTGCATAGCTTACTGTGGGGGTCTCATGGGGGATTATTCTAGTTTTGTTATTGGTACTAGTTGTGCTGGGGGGGCATTTTTCAGATGTGTCACCTGAATCTCTCTCTACATTAATGCGAATCTCTAGTAGTTCAGTCTCAGACAACCATTTCTTCTTTTGAATTTGCTTTACTTGGTCAGCAAGGCGTTGGTTCGATACTTCCACAGCAGATTTTATTATTATTATTATTATTATTATTATTATTATTATTATTATTATTTGTTCGTCACAGCATACGACCGTTACGCTTTGATTTGTAAAAAAAAAACTGACTGATCACGAGTGAGAGACAGACAGACAGACAGACAGACAGACAGACAGACAGAGACAGAGGAAGAGGGGTGGGGAGAATTGGAACATTTAAATGAAGCAGACGTGTCAGGATTTTTTCGTTTGTTTTGTCGTATTTGCTACGTTAAATTAAAGTATTTTTTTTTAATGAAAATGTATTACCTGTGTGTTTTCCCCCAATAAATTGAATAAATACAATTATCACTTGTTTTATCGAAAATAGTATTTTATTACTATCAACTGGATATGTAATTTAATAATAGGTCAGAAAGAAAGAGGCAAGAAGTTCGGTAATTTATCAAAGGTATAAGAAAAAAGAAGGGTAGAAAGGTCGGATGGTTTACTGAGGGGTTAGGAAGAGAGACGGAAGAAAAAGGAAGTTAGTTTAATACAAAAGTAAGAAGAGAAGGGAAAGAAAAAGAAAAGTAGTGAATTAGAGGATATCCTTTTCAAAGTTTACTTTGATAATTGTCAATTTTAAAAATATGATTTAATTTTGGCCTTAGTTTAAAATCAGTTCTTCTACCATCTGTTTTTTTTTTTCGTAACCATCCCTGCTTATAGCGCGGAATTGCTAAAACGCGTCCTCGTATTAAACTGTCACCCTTCTGCGTTTCTTTATTGTTGATCCTTTTGGTGGCCCACCTCCGGAAAATATCCGTTATCTGAGTGACAGAATGCATGAACATCCGCTTTGATATCATTACTGGGAGCGTTTGCTCTCTGTCAAGCGCCTCAAGTGTTGATATTAATGATATCTTCTCCCCTAAGTTATTTCCTAGTGTAGCGAGGTCGATACTTACTAGCTGTCCGACTGATGTGACCCTACACTAAAGTAAATTGACCTTATCGATGCTCAAGGTAGCAACTTTCAAGAGGGCTTAGAAATGATAACAGACCTTGCATAGACACCAACCAGTTTCAGGCATATTGTATCTCTCGCGGGAATTATGACTCGTGTTAACTTGATTGTTTAACTTATTATCAAAGATTGATCCACACAATACTAAATAAAGAAGTAATCTGAATTAAACGCGGGTTAACACGTATACTTACAGGTACTGTATAGATAGATAGATAGATAGATAGATAGATAGATAGATAAATAGATAGATAGATAGATAGATAGATAGATAGATAGATAGATAGATAGATAGATAGATAAGTAGATGAGAAAGAAAGTGAATATCGTTCCATTGATATTCGTACTTCTTGAGCATCTCAGATTTTACCAGCGTCTAAAACTAAGTGGCTTATATTTAATTAGTTCCCCTCAACAGACATATATTCCAAACATCGAAAGGGATTAATATTTGCATATTCGTTGAGGAGAAATCTTAGCTTTGATTTGTTTGCGTCAATATGTTATCTCTGACCAATCAAAACTGTTATCTATTTGCTTGAACATGCCATTATCAATTTAGTTCGATGAACAAATCCAGTTTTGTTGTCATTTGTAATGATTGGTATGTACTGTATTCTGAACAGAAATTTGAACTTTTTGATATTTTCAAAATAATTCACTATAAGCTTTGTATCTTTTAATTCATTTCTCCTTTATTTCTATTAGTGATTCTTGAATTTTAAAGGTCAACTTTGGAAATCGAAGAATTGATGAGAGATTTGTCGAAACAGTGGTATCTTTAAGTTAGACTTTCATTCAAATTATTTATGATGCTAGTTTGAATGAGTTTTTTTTTTTCAACAATATCGTTCCTATCGTAATTAGGGTTTTATTGATGTAATTCATTTTCTTTTCGAAGTTCAAAACTAAGTCTTTTATTTTTGCTTATTCTCAGCACATTGGTTTCCAATGGCCCATTTAATTTTTTCAGAAGAGTTCCCCTTTCTTTGATGCAAATTTCAAGTTTAATTGGGTTTTATTGATCTTTTTTTTAAAATTTCGATGATGTCATTTTTAAAATGGCTCTTAGAATTATTGAATACGTCTTCTTTTTTATTCAATTTGATCTTTCGATTTCAACGGTTATGTCTTCTAGAAGTGTTAGACGAAAACGAAGTCTTCTAAAATTTTTAGAAGTTTAGAAACTAATAGCTTGAAGATATGTGTATAATAAGGTACTTTTTCAATTAAGTTAAATGTATATTATTAATTACGTAAGCAGTTTTCAATATTGCTTCAATTTTTACACCAGTTTGTTCATAATCCAAATCACCCTGACAATATGTTGTCTTTTGGTGATTTTTAGTAATTTCTTTTTCAAAAATATGCCTTTAAAAGAATTTTTTAAAAGTGGTGTCCCCGTACAAGTAACGTGGCAAAATGGCTAGAATAAAGAAAGGAAGGCAAAGAGACGATGAAAATTAAGCTGAACGTCTTCAGAATAAGGGGAATATGGTGAGGAGGAGGGACAGAAGAGACAGATTATGAAAGCACTGATCGTTTCCAGAATGAGAGGGAAATATGTTCTATAAATAGGAAGTTACTTTTCATAGAGCTTAACGGCCACTTGTGGCCTATAAGCGAGTATAATCAACAATATGACTTAAGGCAAGAGAGCATAACCGCTACTGTCTCTCTTTGGAGATCGATACATGTAAGCACCCACTGCTGTACACAGCACCTCCCTTCCGCCAGCACGGTACCCCCAAATCTACTGTAAAGAGGGGACATGGGACGGACAAAAGATTATTTTGTTGAAAAGTAAAATGCAGATTTTTAAAATATTTATGAAAAATCCAAGTGAATGAAAAATATTTTCAAATCGTGGAATTTTCAAAAATTATTCCATCATGGCCTGTAATAATAATTAATTATAGTAAGAGTGATATTTTTTGTTATAGAAGTTGCTATTCATGTGGTAATCCTGGCACAACTAGCATTGCGTGACTTACATCCAACGATGGAAGATAGGCCACTTGTTAGAATGTATCTGTTTACTTGGGCACAAACAAGTAACCACTAAATATTTGAGCATACATATAAACTTTTTTCTTTATCTAAATTCCACAATTTAGAGACTATTCACATGCATGTGATACACTCACAGCGAAACGCTAGCTTAAGGTACAACGAAAGGAATGTTTAAATTTTATCCATTCGACATTTGACATTTTTGTCCCTTCTCTCAGTCAAGACGAACAGAATAGGTGATATCAGATTTTTTTTTGTCGTTGTTCGAGCGTAGATTTGTCGGCCCCAGCGTGTGATAAGGAATGTTGATAAATAACCCTGACGCCACAAAGCACAAATGATCAGGACAAGCCCAAAGTACCTGTATGTTGCCTAGTGTTACAGGACGTTTATCATGTGTCTGAGACAAAAAGACTTCCTAAATACAAATGGAAAATTGGAAAAAAAATGAATAAATCAGACGGATAAAAAAAAATCAAGGTGAGAAAATTCATTGGAATTTTTTTTGTGAATATGAGATGATACTTACTTTCGAGGCTGCCGAAGTTCAGCTTACTAGGTACCCCAGGACTGGCCCTGCAAATAGATAGCGTCCATCTAACATCGAAAACACCAGGAGGTGCTACCGTTGATGATATTGAATAAAATCGTGAATGTTCAAAGCAACCAACAGTAGAGTTCAAATGCCACCGTCAAAGATAAATGCATTGAAAAAGTGCTAAAAAAATGCTAAATATCTGCTAGATGACTTTATAGTCATCTACTTGTTGCTTTTGAATAATTAATGTTGTTGTAGTTGCTGTCGTTATTATCGTCTTCCGGGGATGTTCAGTGGTACATTATCTTCTCTCCGCCAACCCAGTCGCTTGTCTATGACGATTTCAAAACCTTTCTCTGCTGCAAGTTGTGAGGAGTCTGACGTTGATTTCGTCTCTTCCCTTTTAATGTTTTTGACGATGTTTAACATGAAAATATTACTTTCGTCAAATTTACTAATAATGTTTTTGTTTTGTTTTTTTTGTTTTGTTTTTTGTTTTGTTTAGAGTTTATACTCTGAATTCTTGAGGTCAGGGGGTTTTTAATTGGCCAAGATTTCCAACTTCCAAATCATTCGAATTCGTCATATTTCTTCTATTAATAATATTGAAGTTAAATTGCTCAGGCTTCATTCGAATGAAATAGCTTTTCCGGATTTTAGTTATTTGATTTTTTAAAAAGCACGTTCTTACCGAATAGTTACAAATTGATTTCTAAGTAGATGCATATCTTTTAAACTGTTTTTCCTGTCGTTGAAGACGACTAAAAAGAAATAATGGAAATAATTCATATAATAAAAAAAAATTCTTGACTTTATTTGATAGTTTCTTTCATTTCTCAAGACTTCTTTCCGGGTAAAACGATAGGGATCAGCGAAAATCACTGAACAGCCTCATGATAGTCAAATAATATTCTCATAATATCAGTATAATACCTGTTCTCAACAACAATCAACTATCTAGTCCAGCTATTAAGGGTCACATATTGTAAGAATTATGCAAAATGTGATAAAATTATGAAAGCTCCAGCCAATGTCCCATGGTATGTAGAGATCAATATAAAATAAGTAGATATGTCTTCAGATTAGACCAAAACTCCCACCTCTAAAAGTTGATTGTTCCCTGCTTCCAAGACTGTACATATCTTGTCAGATCCAAGTAGGAAGCTTTGAACAATTCTTGTTATAAATATCAGCTTTGCCCAGCACCAGTCTCAGATATGGATCAGTTAAGACAAGGGGAAAAAATTGACCTATGTTAATCCCTAGAAAAGATTAAAAGCAAGTTCAGACTGCTCCAGGCGTTCAATTTAACCTGTTTGGTGGTGCTGCATTAGTTGATCGTGTCATCTAATGACCAGGAAAACATCAAGGATCAATATTTTCTATCCATATCTAGTAACCTGGCTTGAATCAGTTGACAAAATTGCAGCTTAGAACAGGGTGTGCGTGAGCTTCGTAGCCAAGGGGTAGAATCTGTGGAGAGACGTGTCCTACCCGATACATGTGAATTGGGAAACTTTCTCAGTCTCGATGCAAACAAGGGAGGGCTCTTGAATTTCCTGGCCTTAACAATCAAGAGTATAGACTCTAGACAGAAAAAAAAATCAGTAGAACATTTAACGATAGATTTGTCCTCAAATTATGAAAACCCCATATAATGGGCTGTTTCCTATGAACAGGCTGATTTTTCCCGCGGATCATTGAGGTCTTAATAGGAACAGTTGATATTGATGTAGTTATCCTGGATGTCATCTTTTAAATTTGGAGTAGTCATGGTGGCTTTGGGGGTTAAAAAAACTGCGAATACATATCTGCGCTAAACTCTGTAATTTAAAAAGTAAAAGTTTAATGATGCACTATCGGGATGAGATTTTGTGTCATTCTTTCGTGGAAAAGGGAAGAACATTCTGCATGATAAGCCTGGGAGTTATATGCTTCAGTTAATGATGCGTTCCTAGCACTCTCTGAATGATATAAGTGAGGCTGTGCAGTATGAGATTAAAAATATTGTTGTTGTCATGTACAGTAAGGAAAGGTCCTCGTGTTGTGTGAATGGAGCAAGGGAAAGGCTATTTGGCCATGGACCGCGTTCCAGTGAAAATAATCCACCAACTCAAGTGCAGCACTTGTGCAGTACTTCAAACTTGCAGTGTGTCAGGTTGGATATGTACGGTGCCAAAGTCTTACTGACCAGCCAGTCCTCCCAGGCCCATCCAACTGGGCGAGCACACTGGACGAGCACACTGGACGAGCCTCCCTGAAGCATCATACTCCTGCGACGAACTAAACCGATGTGGCTGCAGAGGCCACTGTAAGTGCAGAGATGCCCAGTTACGGTGCACTGGGCTTCATCTCTGCCAAAGAACATACTAATATGTGAGGCAATGCATGTATGTAAACAGGTCAAGATGAAAATGCAAAGTAATGATGACAAAAATGAGATTTTGAACTAATGATTTGACCATAGATCATTCATTGTTTCCTTCTCTCATTGGATTTAGGCTATTTGAAAATGGTTTATTTTCAAATTTGACGCTTCTATCACAACTTGCATGATTTTTCTCTTAACTGCTGGACATCTGCTCGCTAGAATGTATATTCATAAACAGTCGTTATTCTGTTGTAAATTAATCATGATCATTCATAAATCTCCAGAGCGCAAACCACGATAAGAAATTAAGAACAGCCCATACATGATTTATCTCACGGACATTTTTTCTTACATAGAGAATTGGGTGAGAAATTATGTATAGATTATAACTTCGTGTATTTTTAATTAGCTTTAGACGTTGCAATAGATTATTGGTCCATACATAAAGTCCACAAAATAGGGCAAATTTCACAAATTTATCCTCCCCTCTGGTGCCGTGTTTATTTTATTTCGTATCTATTTAATCTGATAAGAAAAAAACTTTTGTCCAATGTTGATAAAAGTAATAATTTGTGCGTTGGACTGTGAACGAGTCAGACCGATTCTCTATTCAGAAAGGCCTGCATATTTTTACAGTAAGCTGCTATATGGATTTATCAATCTTCATGATCACAGCTCAAGTTACCTATACAAAAGCTGTAAAATTCGTGCCGTTCAAATAACCTATTTTCTTCACCCCCAAATCCCATTCATTTTCGTTGCTAGGGCTTTGTGTCCTGTCATATTTGTATTAAATTAGTTATTTGGGTCTGAAACAGATTTTGTAGATATTGAGCGAATTTTTGCCTCTTACATTTAGTATCCAACCTTTTTTTCTCTCCCACCTTCCTTACACAAAAGTCAAATGGGAAGTTTTTCAACTTAAAACCACGAGTATAGATAAAAAAAAACATATTGAATAACAAATTACGTGACTTGATCTTTTCCCAACTTACAGCTGTTTAAGGTGAACAAGGATTAGCATCAATCGATTGGTTTTATTAGTAGACTGGCCTCAGCATTCTAAGTATTTCAAGGAACACATGACGTGTTATAAGAATTAAGACTGAATTTATATGAATATTTATGTACATTCATTTCCATATTTCTCAAGTTTTATTGCTATAAACATCCCCGTTAAGCCAATAAACAGCATTTAATATTATGGATATTTACTTAGCTTAGCTTTGTCGGGCATATTCAATATTTGTCTTTTGTATGATGTGCCCTGTGTCTAAACATTCGATAAGAGCCTGGCATGTAATTGTGGATGAATATTTTAAATAACAACGAAATAAGAATTAAAGTTTTAAAAATTGTGGGTTGCGATCTTACAAAAAATAACAGTGAACTTTTTTTATTATTAAGTGAAAATCATTAAAAAGTGAAAGTCTTAATTTCAGGTTCTCTCGACTTCAACACGTAATTTCAAGTTCCCATTAAGGATTCTCTTGTCTTCGGCAGATGATTTCAGATTCCGATTAAGGATTTTTTAGTCTTTGTCGGGTGATTCTAGCTTTCGATTAGCTATTCTCCAGTATTCATCGGATGATCTTGGATTCCGATGAAGGATTCAACACTCTGCGTCGGATGATTTCAGATTCCGATTAACAATTCTTTTGTCTTCATCGGAGGATCTCAGATTCCGATTAACGTTTTTGTAGCCCACGTCGGGTCTTCAAATTACGATTAAAGATCCTCTATTCTTTGTCGGGTTATTCTGAGTTTCAAATAAACATTTTTATAGTCTTCGAGTGATTTCAAATTCTGATTTAAGATTCTCGAGCCTTCGTCAGGTGATACCAAGTTCTGATTGACGATTTTTAGTACTCGTCGAGTGATTTTAAATTACGATTGAAGATTATCTACTTTTCATCGAGTATCTTCGAGTTTCTGATTAACGGTTATATAGTCTTCGTCAGATGATTTCAAAATTCTAATTAACGAATCTCAAGTCCTTGCTGTATAATCTCAAAATTAAAGATTCTCTGGTCTTTGACTTTCGGATACTGATTAACGATGTTCCAGACTCCATCAGGTGGTTTCGAATTCCCTTTCAACGATTTTTTGGTCTTTGTCAGATGATTTCAAGTTCCAGAGAATGATAGTCTTCATCGGATCATTTCAAGTTTCCGGCTTATGTTTCTCCAGTCTCCTCCAGGTGATATCATGTTCAATTAACGTTCTTGCAGACCTTGTCGGGTGATTTCAGATTCCGATTAATGATTCTCTTGTCCATGTCATGTGATTTTGCATGAAATAAGAAAAAAGGAGAAATTAATTGCATTTACAATTTATTTCCAGCAATTTATATTATTGCTTGGTATATACTGCCACTCATTAACCTTGAAAATCAATAATAGTCTTTACTAACTTACTTAATTTGACTGTCGATTCTTTCCATTTTATCAGCAAACTCCGCTTTCAAAGCTTAGGATAAATGTCGATTGAAAATTGAATGACTTACCCTTTAATCCAATCCCCAATTGAACTGTTTTCATGTATCACTATCCCTATTTTTTGATATCTGAATCGAAATATTTGTATCAAAATAATTCGACTGGTCTTAACGTACCTTCTCATTGATAAAGTTATGTTTGTTGCTTTTTTAATGGATAGTTGCTGTAACAGCAACAATCTGTCAACATTAGTTGCAGATTATTTTCCTCAAGATGGCACGTCAAACGTCCCACGCTCTTAATCTCACGCCAAAGCGCAGAAATACTTATATAAGAAAGCAAAAGATAAATCATTTATTAGCATTTGATATTTTTCTATATTGACAACTATAAAATTGCTCACATATGAAACAAATCGATCCAGACGACATCCAAAAAGGTAAAGTAGATGAAATACAGACAAGTGCCTGAAGAATGCACTCTTGAACAACTCATTAATAACTGTTCTACATCAGAGTCGTAGCTACGAAAACCAGCCTGTATTATTGCTTCAGTATTTTATTGATAGATAGAGTATATTTTAAATATCTTTTTTAAATGATGCTTAACGTAATTCGGAATTGTAAATTCCTGAACTAAGTCAAATAGTGTTCGTAGAGAAAAGATGTGCAGAAAAATAGAATTGACCTCTTATGCAAATCATTGATTATATGTAATTGCTTCTTTTTTTTTTTTTTCAAATATATTTCCATTGATGATACGTATTTATTGTTGCAAAAAATTTCTGAAGGGTTATGAAATATTCATTTCTTTTATTTTCATCTCCACAGAATGTCTAGAGTGTCTCGATTCTTAGGATACGGCCTTCTTGTTTACGTACTGGTCTCACTGGTGATGTGGAAAACGTGGAATTCTTTGAGAATGTGCGGAAGCGTTGCCACTGAGGAACCCTTAATTGAGGAGGTGAGAAAAACGATAGAAAAAAATATAACAACATTCCCCACCACGGACTTCGAACAGAAGCTTCACAAATGCAAACCGCATAGAAAGAAAAATGCAGATTGTAGACTTTTGTTTCGCGGTGATCCAGATTATATCCAAAAGGTAAAGTCTATGAAAGAAGACAAACAGGTGCCTAAAGAATGTACTCTTGATCAACTCGTCAAGAATTGTTCTTTGCTGCGACAGAGTCACGGCTACGAAAACAAGCCCGTGTCCAAAGAGGAACTTGAGTTTCCCCTCGCATTTACTATTAAGATGCACACAGCGCCTTATCAAATGGAAAGACTGTTGCGAGCTATTTACATGCCACATAACTTTTATTGCATCCACGTTGATGCCAAGACTGACATCAAAACGTACAATCTCATCAAGGAGCTCGCAAACTGCTTAAAGAACGTAGCGGTTCTGGGCGTGCGCATCAATGTCGTATACGCCACCAGTAGGCACGTCAAGTCCGAGCTGGAATGTATGAAACGCTGCAGCCAATCAGGGGTCAAGTGGAAATATTACATCAATCTGACTGGACAGGAATTCCCATTGAGAACAAATCTTGAACTAGTAGAAATTCTTAAACTGTTTAAAGGAGCCAATGATATCGAAGCTTACAAACATCCGAAGAATCTCAGTTGGCGACTCACAAAAAGAATTAAAATCATCAAAGAAAAGTTAGTGAAGACAAACGAAGTGAAAAAACCGCTTCCTTACAAAATACAGATGTACAAAGGCAGCGCGTACGGTATGTTTTCGAGGGAATTCGTAGAGTTTATGCTAAATGACAAGATTGCTCATGAAATTTTTGATTGGATGAATGATACGTACTCTCCCGAAGAAAATATATGGTCAACTTTGAATTCTCTTAGTTTTGCCCCTGGAGGCTACAGCGGTTTCGAAACTCGCCATGACACCTTTACACATGCTTCTAAAGCCGTAATTTGGGCGTGGGATAAGGTTAAGTGCCAAGGGAAAACCATTCGTAGTGTATGTGTTTATGGTCT
Source organism: Thysanoteuthis rhombus (assembly GCA_963457665.1). Classification (NCBI taxonomy): domain Eukaryota; kingdom Metazoa; phylum Mollusca; class Cephalopoda; order Oegopsida; family Thysanoteuthidae; genus Thysanoteuthis; species Thysanoteuthis major. The sequence continues at coordinate 33,559,592 of OY735201.1, forward strand.
GGCTGATTTGCCTTGGTTACGAAATCGGCCAGAAATCGTGGCCAACAAATTTTATGAAGACATTGATTCTGTTGTCTTGGATTGTCTTGAAGAATCTTTGAGAAACCGAACCAATTTTTCAGACTTAGAACATCTGAATTGGCATTACTACAGAAATTTACCACATGTTAAACACTACTGGAAGTTAAAAGATTCGGAAAAAACAAAAGAGTTTTTGGAGAAAAAAAGGGATAAGTGGCTTAGAGATTATACAAACTATAAAGGAAGTGTCACCTCTAAAAATTCGCATATCAATAATACCAAGAAAAATGCGTCTACAAATACTGCGACAAAAAATATTGCAAGTAAAAATAAGAATAATACTGTCACCAATGAGATAAAAATAGCAAAAAAAGACGAACACAAGATTGGCAAAGACAATATCAACAATAGTATTAAAAAGGATATAATTCATAAAACCAACATTGATAAACATAAACTTGACAAAAATAATAAAACTAACGAAACTGGTATTAATATTATTGACAAAAAAAATCCAAATAATGATAAAAATACTAAAAACAATAATAATAATAATATTAATACTAACAAAATTTCAGCAAAGAAAACATGAACATGATATGTGAATTAAGATTATGACATGCGTAAATAATTTTGCGGAAAAATATCCCTTGTGTCTTATTTATTTATTTATTTATAAAGACTTGTGATCCCAATTTAATGTTTGTGTTCATATTTATGTTTGTGATCCATTCTCTTTTTAGAATGATACACGTTTGCCAGTCAGATATTTTATTCTTGTTTCAATGATGAACAAGGCTATCGTGTATATTCTTTTTTTTTTCTCTCAACAGAAGCAGTTCATTCAAAAATGGTAATCCGTTATCTTTGTAGTTATTGTCCTTTTCATTATCTTGAAACAATGGTTTCCAAAGATTATATCAGGTCAGCATTATATATATATATATATATATATATATATATATATATATATATATATATATATATATATATATATATTGGCGTTGCTTAAATTAGTGTCATGAATACACCAACTTTATCATAATAATAATAATAATAATAATAATAATAGTAATAATAATAGTAATAATAATAATCTTTTATGCATTCTTTTATAATAGTACAAGGTAATATAAAAGTAACACCCGATTTGCAGCTTTCCGCTGCTCAGTTGTCTGACGATTTGTAATCATGATCTAAAATGGAATATTTCATTAGCTGCATATCTTATTATTTCACAAATCGATGCAATAAGTTACTAAAAATGACATCGTATGACGTGATATGTTTTAAAACACTATCAAGGTGTATTGAGATAAGCTTTAAATCGAGTGTTACTTTTAGGACACGCTAAATTATGCATAAAATTAAAGCACATTTTATGTTCTTTTAAATTATGTATAACAAGAACAGTGCAAAGATAATATTACATTTCTCGTTAAATAAAACCTTTCTAAACTATACCGCTCGAATTCAACTTATACACTATAATAGGGTGAAAATGAGTTATTTATAATATCCTACTATTACAACTGAAGTGGGCAAAAATCTAGGACGAAATCATGGAACTACTTGAGCTTAAGTGGTCATTCAGGGCATTAGCTTCTGAAGCTAGATGTCTAAAAAATACTGCCCATAGTGCTATGAGGATCTTCAACGCTGGTAGCTATTTCGATTGGCCCAGACCTGGACAACCGAGAAAGAAAAAAATCCCATACGAGTGGATAATCCCACATGAAGTCACACGTTTCTTTAAAGAATTGGCGAACTTTTTGAAGAATTTGCTAAAAAGCACAAGGATAGTTTTTAAGGATTGGAATCTAAACTGATTTGAAGGGACTAATCGAAATTGAAAATCTTTGGCACTGATGCACAGAGGTACATAGGAAGTACATAAGAGTAATACCCGCACTACAATAGAGTGACGATTAAATACAGTGCGAAGGACAGGGTATGGGGTTTTATGTCTTGATACAATGATGTTCCATTGTATGAAACTAAGATAATTATTGATAGTAAGTTTTTTTCTAGAAATATTGGATGAGGTTATAGATTAATTTTTAAACAATTACACTCGTATCATTAAATTAAATGATTTCACTTATATATATATATATATATATATATATATATATATATATATATATATATATATATATATATGTATGTATATATATATATTGATGAAAGTGACAATTGGAAGGTGAAGAGAAAAAAATAAGAGAAAATCACATGAGCATGTTTTGATGCATTTCAATGGCTGCCAGCCATCTTTTTCGGGGAAAAACTTGTACCAGTGCAGAGAAAAGTATGTGCTGCTTACATGTTTGTTGAGGGAAGAAATCGGATATTTCTATGTTGTAGGTTGTTTAGTAGGAGCAGCAGGGGGGTGCTTGTATCTGTTTAGGTGAGAGTCAAGTTAGGTGTGGAGTAAGAAGATTCTGTGAAAGGAGGGGTCAGTTGGTGTTTGTTGTCTGTCTCCGTGGGTATTCGACTTGTCTTAAGAAGGAGCAGTGAGAGAAGGGGTTGGGATGAAAATAATAAGTTCTCAGGGAAGGTCTGTTTGTGACTTGGAGCATTCAATGGATAGGTGTTGATATACGTGGGACAGGGTGGGAATGGGGTGTATTGTTTTTCTTTTTTAATCTTTTTGGTTGATGGTGGGAAAGACTTCTTTTTCTATTCTCAAAGAGGGTGGTATGTGTGTGCTTATACTATTTCTTGAATAGACTGTTGGCTGTTAGCCAATTCCTTGAATGCTAATATTGTTATACATATTATATTTATGTGGTTCTGTCTCAAAATCATATATATATATATATATATATATATATATATATATATATATATATATCATTAAATATCACGCTGTTTTTATGTACTTGTGAATAGTCTATATATGATTGATTTCAATGTTTATTATTGACATCCTCAAAGTGACTTTTGCTGTCAATAAAACTACATGCATACAAAAATACAAGTGAATACCATTTGATTATTATTTGTATTCTTGAAAATAACTAGCGATTGTCACTTCCATTCATAATGTCATGAGGATGATATGGAAAAAACTTAGTTAATTACTTTTTTTTTCTTAAAGATTAATTACCAACAAGGATGTTCTCGAAATATCTCGTATTATATATAAGTGTGAGAGGTAGGTGAGAAGTGAGGAAAAACCACACTAGTTGGATATCATTTTATATTTGATAACTTGGATATCTGGTTATCATAGTTGCATAACACTGTTACACTCTGCCAAACGTGGACAGAGATATGTCCAGTAGACGGAATTTATAACACCCATAAACACTGATGTAAAGGTGACTCAAGATTAATGATCCTCCTCACATAATAACATCACAATACGATAAATTCCCTTTAATAATCCGATACACCTTGTATCCCTATTCATTATGATGAAACCACGTTAATGAAATAAACTGTACATTTTCACAGACAATTCAAGTTTGTTTACACATTACCATTTCTAATATATATATATATATATATATATATGTATTTATATATATGTATATATATATATATATATATATATATGTATGTATATATATATATATATATGTATATATATATATATATGTATATATATATATGTATGTATATATATATGTATGTATATATATATATGTATATATATATATATATATATATATATATATATATATATGTATATATATAAATATGTATATATATATATATATATATATATATATATATATATATATATATATATATATATATATATATATATATATATATATATATATATATACTGATGGTGCTACTTTATTTCCTAGTTTCATTCTTCGGAGTAGTCTCCTTGGGCAGGTACACAACGATCTCACATAAAGTACTGTGCACCAGGAGTACCAACAACAAAAGTCCGCTGAACTCCTAAACAGCACTTCATATGTTTAAGTCAAGTTTGCCGCCCCGTCTTGATGTAATGGTTTGATTAGCAAGGTGATCTCATAAATCATTACTGAGTAGTGAGTTCGATACTCACTGGGTGCTCCATATTTGTGGTATTGTGCCAAAAACTAAGCTATGCTTAATGAATAACTATAAATGAGATGCGTTTTTGAGAAAAAAGCGGGATATAACCCCCATGAAAAAAAACCCTTCCATTTGATACAGAAGTCATTTTTTGTTGCTGTTATTGTTGTTGAAAAGAATACGATCTTTATTTTGTTGAAATGACCATTCATTCACCAGAATTAAACTATTTTAAAAGTAAATGTTTATCTTGTTCTCTTCTTTATTTTATTATTTTATTTTATCTTATTTTTTTAATTTTATAACTTGAAATTAAAATTCTTCCACAAATGAAAGTGTCAGGGTACATGATTCGATCAAAAAATTACATTAATGATTACTCAATTATTTTTTTAAGACGTTCATTGTTTTCGGTTAAAATACCTCAATAATAAAGGGTCACAAGTAAAAAAAAATTTTTTTTAAATCAATATTTTTCTGATGCCCGTCAATGGAGTACACCAAATCATTGTGACAAGACGATGATAACTTCCAGAGTATGGATGTCAAAAATATGTAATTTCTTTTATCTGGGCTTTCTTTTTACAGTACTTTCCGGTTAATCTGGACATCCGTTTATTTGAGCCAAATCCCGAAGGAAAATCAAGTACATGTGTGATATTTTTCTTTGCTTTTTTTAGACCACCAAGGTGATTAATAAGGTCAGGTACCACTAACCAAAGTGACTTTTTTTGTTGATAATCGCTGATTTATTGCTTAATCTATCCCGATGAGTCAGTGTCTACTTTCAAAGTATATGTACAACTATATGCCATCGATGTATGGAAAATTCCAAAGGTATTGAAAAGTACAAATATTTTACAAGCATCAATGGGAGCCGAAAATGCCACATTGAGAATAAAGACTGTGAAGATGCAATTTTTTGATCAGGTTGAAGTAAAACATAAGAAGAAAACATCGTAAAATGATGATAAATCCGAATATGAATGAGGTTCTATTCAGGAAACAATGAAACCAGTAGATGCATTACGATGTAGATGGATTACAAAAAGATAACGAATGCAGTCCGTTATCTTTCCCAGATTTATATTTGCTTATTTTATTCAAATGCGGTCAATTAGGTGGCAATAGCAGAGTACATTCAATCAATTCTTCAAACATCATTACAGTCGTTCAGTATGACATCAAATCTATAATATGAAAAAATTAAATGTTTCAATTTGCAATTGAAATAAGAGATCAGTTTTGTCACTGATTACATGGGAATCGCTTATTTCATGTTTGGTACTGTGCATACTTTACACCAAAATTAAACACGTATGTATCTAAATTGTTTATACGTTTCCTGGCGTGGACACACAGCTCTCTGTCCGTTGTTTTCCAATATATTGTGTTCATGTTTATCTTGTACACGGTTGAGCTAAATAAGCTGAGCAGTTTCTTTCCTCTGTAAAGAAAGGGAATAAACTAACCGTTGATAGAAGCTTTATTCTGGGAGATCTTTTACATCACGTGTCAAAAATGGACATCCCTTCTTCCTTACAAATATGTTCTCGTCTCGCTGTATCTGCTTACTTTGCACCACCCTGTATAATGTTCTATAAGTGGAAAAATGATTTTTTTTTTTAAATTTCCTCAATCGTACAAAATGTTCACTGACAGGTTGCCAATCAACATATGAAGAAATCTATTTTGTAATTCTACTTGTCACGATATAACACCATTAAGCTCTATAGGTCTATTGGTCAAAGACTGGCCAATCACGAGAGAGAATTTCGGAGCAAGGAAATTTGAATAAAGCAGACGATACAGGCGTCAAGACTGTTTTGTCAAACGGATTTTCCTTGTTCATTTCTTTGTTACGCTCCAAAAATGCAAGAAATCTGGACTAATATTCTCTTCGATTTTGACCTTTAATAGAGAAAAAAAGTCCCTCCCCATCGATTGTGACCCTAGCGAGTATAGATATTTTCCATTGCATTTCGACCCTTAGGGAAGATAGGAAAAAATTTCCTCTCCATTTTGACCCCTAAAAGTAACAAAAAATCCCTTGGATTTCAAAACTTGAAATGGAAAAAATATCTCTAGATTTCAACCCCCAAAAATGAAATGTACCCCTCCATAATTTTGACCCCGTCATATTGAAAAAATATTCCCTATAAATTTGACCCTTAAAAGTGAGAATAAAAATTTCCCTTTCATATTGACCCCTGAAAGCGGAAAAATGACTTTCCTTCGATTTTGGTCAAAAAATTTATAGAAAGTTTCCCCCTTAATTTTGTCCCCTGAAATTGAAATACAAATTTTCTCCTTAATTTTGACCCCTAAACTGGAAAAGGATCCTCCCCTCAATTTTGTACAATTTTCCCCAAGATATGGAGAACAAGTTCTCCCCATATTTTGACCTCTAATCTACAAATTTCGTGTTTGGGGAAAATGATTTATAAATGAGGTAAAGTATAATTACGTCGTAAATTGTACAGCGATACGTTAACCGTTCTACATCAAAACATGCACTAATCAAAACAGCACTGTACAACCAATAAACAGCGTGATATGAGGTGTGTTGAAAAATGTCTTAGTTTTACCTTCTTTTTGAATAAAGAAATCAACCTTACGTTACATTTTGAGAATTGATTTGTAAAAAAAAAAAGAATAATAAATGTTATTCTATCATGTCATCAAAAAGTAGATCATTTTAGTATCATAGAGTATCATGTAAATCGACCCCACCCCTCCTGAATCTAATCTCCCTAAAAACATATTTGGAGAGGGGGTCTCAAAACATTATCCGGGATCACAGAAAATTACATGAGTTTATGTCGAGTAGTTTTGGCGGTAGACGAGTACTTACAGACGGAATACAGACGAGATTGACTGTCACGCCTTGTAGTCAATGAGGGATAATGATGCTGTGCAATTGTTTTATGTTACCCCAACTTGATGCATCCATAAAAAGATGTTATTTTTAACTGGTAACAGGGTTGCTGCTAATATATATTCGGTACATGTCCCACACCCTTTGGAAAATGGTAGTGAATGCTCATATTCACAACTGTTTTCCGAAAATTCGGACTTCTTGAGGGATCATGTCTGAATTTTGTTGGACAGAATGTATTATTCATTGTTTATGATACGGTCGGACTAACTTCCTCATCAATACGCTTATGTATTCACAACATTTTGGCCGTGTATCCTACGACCTTCGCCAGGTGTTTTTGGTTCTGGAATGTGCAATCAATTCATAAAACGCACGCTCGTATTGGACTAGACACGTTACATCTGTTCATATATATGAGTAGTCCTATGTTTTTGGTGCCAAATTCAGGGGTCACTTAATGAAGGAGAAGCTATCCAAAACCTGGCACCGAACGTGGTATTTGCAGGTAATTTTACATACTGTTAAATTTGAAATATTTACACAAGGAATCCTTCTACGATTCACCGTGACCCAATGATTGACTGCGTGCTCTAATTCGATTGACCGAGGTTCAATCTAATAAGTATGTCAGTATTCTCTTGAGTCCACTAAGTTTCAAGGGCAGTCGTTATAGTGTCCAATGTTACAAAGACAGGTTTTCCCCAGTGATTTAAGTGTTTTTTAGTGATGAACGCAAATTTGAGTTAGACGCGATGCACCTGAAAGGTGTCTTTGAAGATCCGATGAATAATAACAACCTGGGTGTCCGTCGCATTTGATTGAGGAGGCATTTTGATATATGGCGCTTTCTCAACTATAAAACATTCATTACTAAATCGGTATGAAAAAGAAATTCAATGTTGTAAAGTATTTTGCGTTGTGAATTGCTTCCTAGTGCCTAGCGATTCTATCCTGATGTAAACGTTGTCTTCCAGTAATACAAGTTCTGGCCATCACGCTCGATTCACCAAAACCTAGCTGACAGAAATCGAGTTTGAAATCATGTTCCGGTCTGTCTAATCACTAGATATGAACCGAATTGAGAATATTTATAAACTAATAGATAGGAAGCATCTCTGAGAAAACTAGTCTATAAAATGCCGACCAAGAACAGTGAGATTCTAAACCTGAATTTTTTTTAACAGAAGCTGGGTAATTCACTGATCACCAAGACTGAACTATTGAATGTTGCCAAGATAATAATCTACAGGGAAGGTTTTACTAATACTTTATATGCATTTATCACATCATCAAACCACTGATTTTCAAGTCATAAAAGCAAAATAAATAAAATGTGTCTGGCCCATTTTTCACATGGGTGTGTATACTCTGAAACTACTTACTATTTAGGTCAGTTATGCAAGTTATCACCTGAGCTAAAGGACTTTGTTAAGTAATTATGTTTTTATGTTTTTAGCAACTATTTGATAAGTGTTTGTTGAACTCCAGATCAGGATAAATGAATATATGAATGTCGTCTGTTCAAGTACAATTATCGTTGTGTTCTTTGAGAGTTAGTAGACATTTGTTTAAGACTGGTATTATCTTCACCAAATATAAAAGAGAACACATGAAAAAGAATGCAAGAAAGGAAGATATATCTGAATGAAAGTATAAATGTTTAATTACAAAATAAGCAAGTAGTCAACATTAGAATATACATCCGTGTAGACACAGAACAAGTTGTGTGCTGGATATTTTAAACAAATAGTAAAATGAAGCGAGCTGAAACATTGAAGAAAGATACCGGTAAAAATGAAAATTTGCACTTGGGGAAAGTATAGTAACTTCTCTTATATAGAAAGGTTACCCTCTACGTCTAGCCGAGAATGGGCTAAATTGTTGTCTGTTTCATTCAACATTTTAAATAACAAAGACGCCGAATAGTAGTAAATATTTTCTGCCTCACAAAGTTTCGCTGACATGTTCTAAATTTTGTGTTTCCTTCTAATTCTATCCACTATACTCGTACGAGTTTGGAAGCTAACTGGATAAAGATTGGTGAGAAAACGTCTCTGCAATTCATCTAAAATCTGTGTAAATTTCATTGCTCAGCTCGTAATGGAAAATGTATAAAATGTCGATGGATATAAGTCAAAACGAAACACAATGGAAGTTGTATCAAAGTTCGCTACAGCTTTTATACGGAGACTTGATAATGGGTTTAAATAAAGAACGTGGTTGGAGGCATGAAATTCGTAGCCCAGAAAAAGATGGATTCTCTTTGCTTTATTGAATGCAAACTGTGGGCATTACTCAGAATCCTGATTAAAGGACCTGGGGTTGAAGAACGTAATGGAGTGAGATATTGAGTTTGCTATGAAGTACAAAAATGTGTAACTTATACATGGTAAGGAAGATAAGGCCAAATTTGATCCGTAAATTACTTAAGTGCACGTACTTTTGGGGGGCAATCTTTTGAAAATCTTTGATATCCAATTTTGAAAATACACTTCAAATGTTTCCCTGAAGTTATACTTTGTTATACCTAGAAAGAAAAAATACCAGAATTTCTTCCTATTTAAAAGGAAAACAAAATTTCATAGATTACAACGCAGAACTGGCTGTTTTAAAAAATCAACTCAAAGGTTCCTGGATTTCCGCAAAAATTTTAGAAACAAACACGTCCGACATTTGTTTACGTCTTAAAAATTCAAGAAAATTCAAATGTGTCTGTCAATAAGAGTGAATATAATGTTGCAGAATTTGGACCATTGATTTACCAATAATTTGAGACAGTTATTTAGTCCCTAGGATTCCACATAGTAATTTTCGATTTTTCTGAATAACGAAACAAAAAATTCAGTACTTCATAGCAGGGATGCCAAATCAGACATTTTTTCGGTTAGATCTTGGCGAATAGTCACTATTTAGCCAACGAAAATCAGCAGATAGCCCAAATTCTGGTAATTTTTCATTAAATCATTAGCCAATTTGATTTGATTTTATAGCTAACTCAAAACTTATGTATTCAATATTTTTAGACGTAAAGTTAGCCAAGAATGAAAAACATTTAGCCGATTTTAACCTTCTCTAAAAAAGGGATCCTCGTTGAAAAAGAATCAAACATCTATGGTAAATCAGTTCCCCATTTAACAGTCAATTCATCCATGCATGTATGAACCCGCTCCCCGGACGAAATCCTAAAAAAATCTACCTTTAGAAATACGTACTTCAGTTGCGTGACTAAACTGCAAAGTATCGTCCCCACTTCAATTCCAAGAGATACGTGTGGGATAGAACTCTAGACGTAAAATTGTGCTCAAACTCAAAGTTATAATTCCTTTATTTACAAGGTTTAACTTGGAGAATGGAATAGACGACATTTTTATTTCACCAAACATAAATAACATCAATTTTAACATTTTAGATTAATACATCGATTGGTAGAAGGGTACAAATTAGGCTTAATGCCTCACAAACAGTACTCACCTTTATATTTTCATATATGCAGTTGTAGTTGTTATGTATTTGTTTATCAAATTATTTGTATCAGACTCTAATTAAATACCTAACTATTTAACCAACTACTACTGAATTGTAATCTTATTATTCAGTATGAAGGATAAAATCAGTAGTGGTATTTATCCCAGAAAAGGATAAGGGTTGATTGCTGATGACATTAGTAGTTCGTTCAAGGGAAATGAAGGGAGGGTTAACTCTATAGGTGCATAGGAGAGAAAGGTTAGACTCTTTCTTTAGTAGTAAATAGTAAATGCAAGTGGTAATACTGTGAAAAGGATGCGTGTAAAATGTGCATTCAATGGAATAAGATAAAGAAGAAAGGTTTGAATTACCAAAGAATATATTTTTTTAAATGTGTATGAAATATAATTATTTGATAATAATTCACGTTAGAAAAAGTAAGAAAAGAATTTGCTTTTAAAGTTGTTTTACTACTTGTCAGAATAATGTTGTAAATAATTCAATGTAGACATAAGTGCATAATATTCATAGGTTGTTAGAAATGGATACAAAGGCATGCAGGAAATAAAGAAACTAAAGCGTTGGTTTGCATGTTAGTGTGTGTATGATGTGTACGTACGTAAGAGAAATGGTTGTTGCGCAAAGTTGTTGGAACAGCCTACATTCTGGTAAGTGCAGAATGAGGATCGAGTTATGTTTGTCTCTCTTAAAGAAGAATGTAGTGTGAAATATAAAGTTCATTGTCTTCTAAGATGATTCATATGAATAAGATATGCATTTGTAAAACTTGCATTCATTTTCAAGCTTATTTGGATACCTCTTATGGTTTTTATTCCCATATTTGGTTTCCTCGCGAAAGAAGAAGCTTCGATTTAATACCTAAGGTGCACATTTTTAGATTTTTCATGGCGGGAAAGTGTGCAAATGACATGATATATATTGCTCCATGTTGATAAAGTGGCACCCTTTCAGAATCTGAATCTGTGCAAAAATTGTCAAAACCGTTAGGAACTTTTCGATGTTATCATGTTGAAGTTATGCTATCTTTCAATTTAGGGATTTTCAGTGACTCATAGTAAGTTAAAAATCATCTAGAAAAAGTTCGAGCAACTAAGTTAGTGCCAGAAATAAAAAGTATAGTTCTAAAGATCAGTTGTAGGAATTATCGTTAGAGAAGATAGGAGCGATCGGGGAGACTTGATTGAAGTTTTTAAGACTATGCGTGGTTTAGAATTAGAGGACCCCAATGTACTTTTCATTAGAATTGTGTACAAGGGGCTTGGAGGCTACACATGTACGGTAGAAGTAAATAGATTAAATATAAGAAAATTCAATAGAATTGTCGGGATCGGACTATGAAATAGATAATACCTAAATAGGTGTAAAAAACGAGGTCCAAGTTCAATATGGGTTTACTGACAGCGTATGTACATGCGTAGGGACTTATCTATCATGGCGTCTCGTTCTTCTTAGTGCAAATCTTGTTAGTATTAGATTGTTGTGTCTTGGTTAGTTTGCTTTGCTGGTTAGGAAAACGTTTGGTTTCTAACCGTTTTAGAAACCGAAGGAGATAACAAAAGACGCATGTGTTTAGGCCAAGGTTCTCTGGCTGAAAAAGGTTGACCCTGGCTACCCAAAACGGAGCTCCCCCTGTACACTTCCGTTTTGCACAAAAAGCTTGTGGCCTCGCTTCCGGTCGATAGTTATTGCCCTTTGTTTAGACATACAAAAAAAGAATACCTGAACATCACAGAGATCATGACACTACCTTTTCCCCCTCTTTTTCACTTATAAACCAGTGTCTCTTATAAATGGAGTTTGGTGCTGAAATAAACAAAGGTGGTCCAATTTAAGCTTGACATGAAAATAGGACTTGCTCTTTCTTCTGTTAGAAAAATGAAATCCACTCATTAGAGATTTCATTTATATACATTTTCTCTCTCCCTTTTAATTCAAAAAAAAAATTCATGTGTGTATACGTGATTTTTTGGAATGTGTATGAGAACATATTTTTCCTGTCTGAAGGCATATATACATATATATGTGTGTGTGTGTGTGTGTGTGTGTGTGTGTGTGTGAGGTATGTATTGGGCCTAATGGATTTTGTATAGAAATGATGTAAATTGGCTTGTGTTTTTGTGTTTTCATTTTTGTTCAATGTTTTTTCTTCATTTTGATGGTTATAGCCACCCATAAAGTTATTGGTATGCATTTTTAAAGTGATTCAGCGAAGATGCAGCAGGATAACGGTTTTAAAATATCCTATATTAAAATTGTATGTCATAGTTTTTAAAAGCACTTATGATAGTGGCAACCGAGGAAATATTCAGATCCACGTGACTTTAACAATCTCACGCCGCCGAAAAATGGTGGTGTCACCCTTGCTGAATCTGGAGTGCCTTCGATTCTCTCTTTTTCATCTTTCTCTTAGTTTGCGTATTCCCGATTGTGGTAGTATTTTTTCCAAGGGAACTGATGCTCTTTTTACATAGTTTAATCTCTTCTATTTTTGTGTCTCGTTCAAACTTGACTTGATTTGCAGCAATTGTGCATTGTTTTCTTGGTACTCGGCAACATATTTACTGCACTTTCTTTTTTTACTCTATTAGCTTGATTTATATCTGGAAATTTTCCCTTAATGGCGCGATTTATTCCTTTAAAATTTTCACTGACCTCATCAAACTTACTTTATTGAACGTCCATGTTTTTTTTCTCAAACCTCTGGCATCTTTGACTAAAATTGGATCTGTTTCCATGGCATTGCGTCGAAGACCGAGGCTGTGTAGCTTGTGGTTTGTCGAGGTATGAGACCCTCAAAAGAGGAGGAAATCAAGCGATGGGATGGCAAGCGTTCGGCAGAACAAGCTCAACTTTCAAGAACCAGATGATCCCAACAATCCTAAAAAGAAGAGTATACAACCAATGCATTCTCTCGATAGTCATTTACGGAGCTAAAATATGGAACCTAACCAAGAGATAGACCTGCAACCCGAGAAATATGCAACATGCGCATGAGAGATTCATGCTCAACCTTGTATGGAGAGATCACAAGACAGCACTGTATAAAAAGGATAAGAATGGGTGTCCATGACATCATCGAAACTATTTTTAAAAACTCAAATGGTAATGGGCAGGCCATGTTGCAAGAATGAAAGACAATCAATGGACATAACGTCTCACAACATGGATCCCCAGAGATCACATAAGAAACTGCAGCCGACAGAACACAAGATGGAGAGATGAACTAGACAGATTCAGGAAATACTGGCTCTGCGACGCCCATGATCGAGGATTGTTGCGAACCCTGGGGAAGGTCTATGTCCAACGACGGACGTTGAAAGAGTGATGATGATGATGATGATGATGATGATGATGATGATGATGATGATGATTTATTATTGACGCTGTATTGGCTTCGATCGGCAGACGGATGCGGAGTGATTCCAAGCAACGACTGCACCGGCGTTTAAATGCAGAGTCGCTCTGTTTGCCTGAATAGTAGGACCACAAACCACCGCAGTTATGGCAGTGATGTTGTGACTGTTGGTTTTGTTGTTTCATATCACCAGATACACAGTATGTGCTAGAATGAGTGCTTCCTTATGTTCGTACACCCTGGTGATCTGGATCCAGTGTTCCAGAGTTGGGTTATCGTTCCCGAACATTTCGGCTTTTTGGATACTTGACATTTATCAAAACGCTGTCTCTGACAGTATTTTCTGCGTCAGCCGCGAAATTACAATGCATGGCCAGCACTTAATAAAGTTATCTATCGTCTCTCCAGACTTAGGTTCTGTTTCTTAGAATGCCGTCCGAGCTTTGAGTAAATTTTCTTTCGGGGCAAATGTGTTGTTGAACAGTTGGATGACTATTTGGTATACTTCTCTTCGAGCTACTTCGCCGTCATTTTCCTCAGCTTTTTCTTCTTCCAAGAAGTTTTTCCAAATTCCACGAAGGACTTCTCCACCGGACAGAAGCAATACTGGTCTATCTTGGTCGGCATTCGTGACTCCGGAGGCCGTGATGATAATCTTCAACTCTGTTCTCCTATTTTCCCCATTTCTGATTAAAAGCTTTCGGTTTACCGATCGCAACTATTTGTTCAGGTGGTGATAAGCCACTTGGAGCGACAGGATTGGACATTTTTACCATTTTTCTTGAATTGTAGGACAAAATACTTGGAGAAATATGGAAATATAGGTTTGATCGACAACGTATTTACAGGCGTGGGGACTTACCCACCATCTTCCATCATACCACCTGCGTTAGTAGTGTTGTTTGTTAATGTCTCGTTTTCATTAATGCAAATCTTGTTAGTATAAGATCACAACACTACAGAATATAGAGTATGTAGTGTTATCAATAGATGTGAATGATTTCAAGAATGCTGATACTTATTACGCCACTGCAAATGTGTAAGGACCTAAATATTGCGTAAATATCATTGTTATGATGTGCGCATATGTATACAGATTGCACTCTAATTTGTTGCACTAGAATGAATGTTATTATGCCTCCTAACTATAAACTAAACTTGCGACATATGTCACAAAATCGTTTAAATATCTACGTAATTAAATGAATCAAACTTTCTTTTTGAACGGGATCTTTAGGAAATTGGTAGGATTTACAAGCGTGGCTCTCTGTATAATGAATGCACTCTGGAACGAAACACAGAACAATCTTATACTGACATAAATATAGTCACATAATGCCAACAACGCTATTTTGAATGGTTATTTGGATCCCAGTAATGGTAGCTATTGTAACGTGCTGTCATATGACCGAATTACCGGATCCAGCTTGAACCCAGTTCGTACTGAATTAGTAGGAGAATATTGCTCGTTTCTTTTCCTGTCGTTATTGTTATTTCAACCGCAAAGCCACGCAGTTTGTCAATATAAAACATCTGATTTATTCTTGATTTCAAAAAATGGATAACTTTTAGTGATTTTTATCGATTTTCATGCGTTTTTTCCATCAGAAAGCCAATGACAAAGCATGACAAAGAAACACGCAGCCATAATGGTTCAATGTTTTGTTGCCGATTGCATTTACAGATCTGAAGGTAACTATAGCGAATATTACTTATGATTTCCCTATGACGAGAGACGATCGTAGAAATGCACTAATTATACATTCTTCTTATAACTTTAATAGGTATCAAAAATTTTATTGAAATCCAATAAATTGGTGAGTTTATTTATTTTTAAAACTTTAGATGTTCCCAGTGTTTTGCGAATCGATTTATCGACCTTTGCACATACCTACCCTTAAAGCCATTGTTGGTCATTGGTGGTTGAATTAGTTCATGGCTTTATCGTATTTATTGCAGCTAAGCAATTACATTTTTTGGTGAATTGATACGTGGAATTAATTCAGACAGAAAAAGATGTTAGGATGCTGCATTCCATTGTTGGTAACTTGAGGTTGATTTTGGATTGAATAGCCTTTTCAGACAAACGAAAGAACTTAGGGCTGGAAAAAAAATGATTTTTCTGTTCTGTTTGTAAAACGTTGTGCAATTTCGAAAATTATTCCTTACAGAAATTTGGAAAAAAACAACTTATGTTATGTACTCAGGAGCCCTATCAACGTAAAGAAGTTTATCATTTGATTTGTTTTTTACATCAAAATATTTCTCAGTAACAGTTACTTTTTCATGTCAGAATAATGTGTCCGGTCTTTCTTTTCATTTGCTGAGCTGTGTCAGAAGAAATACATTAAAAAACGTATTTTCCTGTGCTGTTTTATTTGAAATTATTCTCACCTGGACAACAGAGGGTACCTTAAGAGTCAGGGACATCATAGAATCCATTAAAAATCTCAAATGGCGGTGGGCTGGCTATGTTGCAAGAATGGTGGACAACCCATGGACATCATGACTCACGACATGGATTCCCCGAGATCACATGCGCAATCGAGGCCGGCAAAATATTAGATTGAGAGACGAGCTAGACAAGTTCAGGAATTACTGGCTCCGCGACGCCCATGATAGAGAAGTGTGGCAAATCCTAGGGAAGGTCTATGTCCAACAACGGACGTTATAAGACTGATGATGATGATGATGATGATGAATACAGCCTTGTCAAATATTTATTCCATACCATTAACCATTGTCAGCCTAAATCCCTATCATTTTCTTTGATTGTAACAGAGTGGTTTATTGAAACAATGGAGGCTATGTTACTTTCTTTGACTGGAACAAATGAGACAGCGTTACTGTCTTTGATTGAAGCAGAAAAGGCGACTTTACGTTTCTTGATTGAAACAGAGAAAGTACCCTTACTTTCTTTTGTACACCGTAATTTCTATTTGCTTACTGTAATTTTCAATTTGCTTGTTTTCATTTTTGATTATGGGAAAAGTCGTAGTCTTTCCAGAAGTTTGTGCGTAGACTTCTGAAAATATATTCAATATACGAGATTGGGTCAATGCCCGTAGCCTGACACGTACGCATTTAGCTGAATGTTCAGTCTCTGTAGGCCATCATTTAATTTTCTAGAATATTTCAATACATTTTGAAATATAAGCATTCTATAGAAATTAGGCAACTTATTTTCTCCTTTCACTTTATTTTTATGTCGTACCCGAGAAAGTGATATGGTTATTTACCAAGCGTAGCTTAGTCTGGTACAAAGTCACAGTCGTGGGTCAGCTGTGAGGATTGAACTCAAAGCACTGGCGAACTGGTTTGCAAGACGAGCTGGCTAACCAACGCGTCATAATTAGCAATCACCCGAGTAAATGTTTTTGCGTATCCTATTTCTAGATTGAGTCTTTTAAAAATAGCTGTCCATTTTGATTCATTTTCTTCACTTTCCTTGGCAAATAATCGTACGGATTATTTTTTCAATTCATTTTAATACACTGTCTCCATAAATATGACCTCAATCCATAGTACGTAAGGAGACAATACAATATTTTACATTGAGAGAACAACTTATGATTATTGTGTATGCCCCCTCGCCAATGATGATAGTGAGAAGTCAAAAGGGTGTTGTTTTTTTAAATGAACATGAATGTGGGGCTTGTTATTGAAAATTCGGCACATTAATGTTTTCAATTGTCCGAAATTTTATTCTGCCAAATGATTCACGTTCGGGCCAACACTGGTTGTAACGTCAATTGAGTCATGTCCTATTGTTTAGGATTTAAATAAATGGTGTTTTCAACGAGTTTTATTGTTAATGGTAAATTTATTCGAAACAATAAAAATAGTCTTAATAGATTTTTTGAACGGACTTTTAGTGTTTTTTGTTATTGTTGTTGTTTTTTTTTAACAATAGAAAATAAATTTAATCATCGTTACAATCGATGTTGACCCGAACGTTAATCTTTCAGCCGCGTCAAATTTTCCCGAAACAATTATTGTGCCGGAAATTCTTACTGCGCTGAAGATTACAACCTAAACCGATTTTAGATAAATCAAACTGGTGCTCAACTCATGAAAATGTAAAATGATGATGCAGACATTTATTCCTTTGAGTTCTGAGTTTTTACCATACATATATATGCATTAATAGATCCGAACGTAATATATCTATGATAACAAGTGCAGATAAAGAAATGCTTTTCAAAGAGAGACCCAGAATTAAAAATAATTTTATAACAGTTCGCATTATTAGCAAGCTGCATAAACTTAGCTGAGGTGGAGGGACTATTTGAAATGCCCCTGAGCCCCAAATGGCGAAGGTCCCCATACGCTTTATAAATGGTGATCCGCCTGCATTCCTACTGACAAACCTCACTAAGTGTAGGAGAGCGTCCCAAGAGGAACCAAGCCACCAAGGTGCACAAACTGTCCTTAATCTCACCCCTGGCAAGCTGTTTGATATGTAAATATCTTCACATCTGCTTGTATGAGAGTTATTAGCATCCACCAGTTCTTATTGCTTTAGTATGCTTTGTGTTCTAGATGTTTATCTATTTTCGTATTATGTGATCGATCATTCAGTTGAAGCGTTTCAAAACAATAGATTTTAGCAGTTTCCTGTACACTCTCAATTCGGGCAACACAATCATATTCGGAGTAACAGCTTAATAAATTAGAATGAAAAGCCACCAATTCTAAACAGGCAAAGAAAGATTGACTCAAGTCAAATCATGTGGAACTACTGTCCACCCTTAAGTCCCCAGTTTTGTATTTACAAAGTTTATAAAGAACATCTGGCGTAAGTAACTAAGAAGAAAACAGAAATAGTAATAAGAATAATGACAAAAATATCATTGATTTGTTGTCTTTCTTTGCTGTTACTGAAGAAGTCTTAACAAAAAGATCATTTTCATTAAAAAAATGTATCATATTACCACACAGAGAGCGTTTAAAAATATCAAATTGATTTGAAAGGTTATCGGCTATCTTATGTATCTAAAAATCGTCGCTTAATTCATTACAAAGCTTTAAATACCATTCTTATAAAATATTTACTGATTGGATGTTTCAGTTCATGTTTTAAAAGTTAATTACAGCGCTTATGAGAATTTTTAACATTGGCCAGATTTATGTTAGTGTGTAACTTATCGCTGAGAAGGGAATTCATAGAATTAACATTAAAAAAAAACAAATCTACACTTTGATTAATTAATAAAAAGTGATTGGTCGAATGAGAGGATATTTATACCATATTCTAAACTCACTGTCTAAGCCTCTGCAGAAAAACCTGAGTATCAAAAGGAGTTTACTTTTTTAAATGACTAACATTACCAGCCAGAACTTCGGATGTAACTTTCAACCAGTTCCACCACAATTTAAGCTTATTTGAGCTCGATTCAAAAATATTTCGTTGGAGAATTTCTGATACTAGGATCATTAACTGAAACTTAGTTCATGGAACTCAATTCATGCATATCTACTTATCACCAAACCTACTTTTCTTATAAGTGCTGCTAATAAAGTGCGTACATTTCTATGCATGCAAAACTTCCTATAGAATATTCGAGCTTCAGGGTTATACAAACATTTTTTTCTTCGAACGAATGACGTCATTCCATTGCAGTATGTCTCATTCACGCTTTGGCGTCTGTCTTTCATGAATACTTCCAGACGATACCTTGTGAAGCGGCTAACGTCAATTAACAAAGAGTAGCACCTATTTTCTACTGTGGATACATACAATCCGTCAGTATAACTATCACAACTAGTCCTATTTTCCCCCTAATTTTTTGACGAAATGAAAATATAAAGATATATATCAATCAAATATAATCGGAGATCAGTGGCAAACCCTTGTTTAATTCGCCAAACAAACACCCTTTTATCCTCTATTTTGTTTTCATAGTTTGACCTTGTCAGTTAACGAAGAATTGAGTGTTCGTGGGACATGCTGTCTATGGTGGAAGGTTAGTGAAGGAGGAAGAAACTATTTGCTAGGGGGAACAAAAGCTTCATAGTAAAAGCAACAGAAATGCATGTGTTGGCGAAGTCTGTCGTGTTTTCCTTTCCTCGAATGTTGTGGATAAACGTAGTTTCTTCAAAAACTGGTTCGGTTTATTAGCAACTTAATCAGTCGAATTAAATGCAAAATCGAGTAAATAACTCTTAAACATAGAAAGACGTATTGGGAGAGAGTGCAAACATTGAATAAAGTAACTGTCTACTACATAAGATGTTGAAATGGATCTGTTAATTAAAAACTAAAGGATCTTCTCTCAGTGTTTTTAGACTGATCATCGTGTAAAGATAATCTAACCTTCTTTTTGACAGGGATTTTATTTACATTAGGACAGAGCTTTCCAAACTGTGTGTCACGACACATTAGCGTGTCGTCGATAGTTAAACTCTGCCAACGACGTTGGAGGAGAGGTGTTGCTAGAGGGGAAGGGGTTACACCCCTCCCTGGTCAGAAAACTCTAGCCCACCCCCATCCCGTCGGGGAAAAACAAAAATCTGTCGGGGAATTTTTAAAACAAAAACATGTATTTGTACTTGGTGGGGAGTGCTGTGTCACTCGAAAAGTTCTAGTGCATAAATCTATGAATACATTTGTAGAGAAAAATCTATAAATACTTTTGTAGAGAAAAATCTATAAATACTTTTGTAGAGAAAAATCTATAAATACATTTGTAGAGAAACCTACATCACCAATAATTGTATCAATGTCGAGATTGGGTACCACGACCATTATATTTCATTTGGTTGGTATGGTCTCGTATTTTCTCTCCTCAGTGGAGAGAGAGGTGATATTTAAAGGATTATCTCACCAATATTCGAATTATAATTACCTCCTCTTGCATTAGCAGACGGTTTCTAGTTTTACTTTCAATTTCCAAGAATGTTCACAAATACTCTTAGTTATTTCAATGAACGCATATTTTTTGTAAGAGTCGGTGTTGAAATAAAAACCAAATCCTTGTTATTGTTACCGATGAAAAATTAGACACCGACAGATTCAAAATTGGATTTTCTCTATTATGGTATGCATCATGGCCCACGACGTCGAGGCTGACCCCACTCCAAGCACGTACACGCACGTGCGATCACACACACACACACACACACACACACACACACACACACACACACACACACACACACACACAGATGATTCTTTGTCCATCTCTATAATCCTATCTGTAAAAAAGAGCAAGAAAACAAAAATCTCACAAAACAATATATCTACTTCGTTTTAATCAATCAAGAATCTTACAAGATTTTAAGAATTGGTTATCACATGTGCAGATTTATCAGTAATTTTGCACGGTTTGAATATCAACAATGGATGGGCTTCAATGAAATAGCGCAATGCTTCCACACTAATGCTGATTTCTTCAAATGTCCGTAAATATTTCAACCCTTTAACAATGAAAAGAAACAGATGCTTTTTGTGAATAAATAAAAATATTACGTCATTCTGATTCTGTTGCGCGTTCGTCCTTCCTTTGTTTTTGAGAAAATCCACGTACGATCAGAACATTGTTTTTCCTAGGAAATATTCAGGTTCAAAATTCAAGTTTGTTGCTTGCTTTCCAGCATTATTTCAAATTCTGGTGATGCAATTGAAATGGGAAATACTAAGGCATAGAAGGATGGATAGGGGGAAAAGAAATTCTTCTTTTAAGTTATTGAATGCGTACAGTTTCTTGGTAGACAAGGGTTGGCGTTTCAAAGGGATACCTCTCTTTACCCACTTGATGAAATTACGTGCAAAGTACGATTCAAATACTTATCCGGATTACGAAACGAATTGTTGACAATTATGGCAAACCAAGTTTTTGAAAAGAACACTTGCTGAAGATAAGAGAAAAAATTTCTTCTTACTTATGTATAAGTACACTGACATCGCAAACAAGGGACAATTTTCCTTATGTATTCCTTCAGTTACCCAATCCCTTTCTGACCAAGAGGCTCTCTTCGTTTTTTACGGATTGAAAGATATGAAAAGTGACGCAATAGTTTTTGCAATAAAACATATGCTAATTTGAATGCAGTTATATTTGTCCAACTGCAGGGGGTAAATGTACAATGGTGTATGGAACATGCTTGGGGAAATCAGGTGTTCCCAAATTTTGACAATCCAACAAAGTGCCACGGGGATTATTACCTGAATTTAAAATCTTTGGTGGTACGATATGAACTACAGGTGAAATATGCATTCTTGTTAGGTTCCCTTCAAAACAAGAAAAATGCTTGGTTTCACCCAAGAAAATATTGAAGGAGAAGTTGATACTGAGGAAAATGCTTACAGCAAGCATGACAAGCTGTGTGTAACACGATTAACTGTTCGTGTTTTCAGAAAATACTCTTTTTATTCCACTTTTTTGCATTTTGACGTTTTAACTTGTGACCGTTGAATACAATGTTTACGATCAAGTGAAAAAAATGCATATTTTTCCAAAGAAAATAGCTATTTTCTAAAACCATTCAACGGGTATTCCTTGAAACTATTCCAGTGTTCATGTACTTTTACGGCTTTGGTTGAGCATGTATTTTTACAGGTTGAGTTATCTCCCTTTCAACTCATGCATAGCAGTCCATCCCAAGTAGATGGTGTGAAGAAAGTGTATTCCAAAATAATAACCGGGAAGCTAGTCCTTTTTGGGTAGAACACAAACAGCATGCTGAAAAAAAATTTAATTTCTGTTATTGTTATTCATTTATATTACTCGTTTATCATTTTTCCACCTTGACTAGCTGTTTGGTACTCCATAGACAGGCTCCAGCTAATACATGTTTTGATGAGTCCCGATTGGTCAAAAAAAGGGATGATTTTGTCACGAGATTGTTTCCTACGTCCGCATTCTTTCCTGTTGCTGCTGATCTTTCTTCCACATAGGCGAGCAAAATTGGAGTCACCATCAAAACCTACACATAAGCTGCAAATTAACAATGCGAGAGACAACGATTTTGTCAACAATGAACAATTTAATCAATAATTTAGGTATAATTATTTGGTAACTTATCCAAAATACGCAATTAATTTTTACAGTTACAGCTTGCAGGTGAATTAAGGTTCCCAGAATTTGTCTTGATCCCCGATGAGCATGACTAAATCCGCGTAGACCTGGCCCATCTTGACAAATGGTGCCATGGAGTAGTCTGAGGCAATGATAAAGCCGATGTTTTCATTGGACCACAGAAAAAGAAGATCCTGGAGTAAAAAGGATTGACCTGATAAAGTCATAAAGAAGGATAGTGCTGCTTGGTACATCTTTGTCGCAATAGTTCGGAGCTTCAAAGCTAAAAGCTGTGTTCATCTAATGAAAACTATAGTGAAAAAACTACGGTAAAATGGACTGCAAACTGTTCCTCAAAAACTGTTCCATATCCTTGACGCTCATCTTGGTAAATTCAAGGAGAAGATGGGAGCATATTCGGAGATTCAAGGCAGGCGCTTCCATCAGGATATTCTGGGCTAATAGAGCCGCTACGAAGGAACACATAACGAGAACATGATGGGAGATTATATTTTGGGGTCTGGTTTGCGAAACTGAATTACACTACAATCCTCGATAAATACTTTTTCTAAAACTTTCATTGTTACTTCTGTTCAATATGAGCGTAAACATATGTTAATTTTGATTCATATGTAGTGTGTTTTATCTGAGAAAATATAATTCCTTTCAATGCAAATTAAAAAAAGTATATGAATTCACTCGTTGTGCAACTGGAAACAGGTAATTTCAAAGTATCCCTGTTCTTATTACAGAAGCAAAATTTGAAAGGAGTGATAGCCATTCTCTATACTTTTTACATAAGCAATTTGAAAGTAACACTCACTACACGGAGACAAAGATCGCCTTGCATAGTGTTACTCACGTGACTTGCTACGCTGCTATGGCATACCGGTCTTGTATTTCACATAATTGGTTACATTCTTGGTTTTCAGTTACGATTTATGCATTGAAAAATGTAAAATGGATAAGTGTTCAGTCAAGGGCTACTTACATTTGCAGAAACCATCATTAAAGAATCTTGTGGTACAATAGTTCGAACAATGTTTGAGTCCGATTTTGAGTCTGAAATTTTAAAGAAAAGATTTCTCCAGCAGATGGATTCGAGATACGTCTGATGATATTGAAATAGAGATATTTTTGCAAATGATAACACGATGTTTGCACTGCAACTAGACGAGTCAATAGACGTAGAAGAGATTTTAACACGAAAATGTGATAATTTTTTTCGGCTGTATATCTATCTTCGATTGCAGAAGTATTCGCGTGTGTGCTTGTTTATGTACTGCGATTACTCGACAACTGGCCACTGTACGAAGGTGACATTCGCTAGATATATCAGTAAGTACACAATACAGTACGATGTTGAGTTTGAAGTGTTTGGGATCGGCAATGGGAAATCTAATAAAAGTAAATACAATGTTAACAATCATTAATCTTTACTCTTAGTTTCTATGAATAAATATTTTATACGTTTTATTCATAATAATAGGATTATAGGGCAATTTTAGTGTTGTCAAAAAATTATCTTTAGACCTAAAGGTGAAGATATACTTGAAATTTTAGATGTTATTTTTTAAAGGGAAACAATTTGCAATGGCCTCATTGCACAGTACTGTTTACAAATGGTGCGCTACCAATGACTGGTTCATCAAAAGACTCCAGCTACGGCACAAAATTGAAATATTCTAACCATTCATAGCTTTTTGAATCGTGAAGCATTAGTTGTACAAACAGTTGAAAGTGAATCAAAATTAGTTATTGAACAAGTCGTTAAAATCGTCAATCATATCAAAAGTATACCTTTTAAATCAAGAATGTTTGCTCATATTTGTGAAGAGATGGTACAAGGTTTCAAAACCTAATTTTTAGATTGCAGTTCGTTGAATCTCAGGAGGTTGTGCGCTTAGTCGGTTATATGAATTGAGAGAAGTGATAGTGTTTCAAGAGAAAATCGGCAAACTAAATCATCATCATCAGTCTCTTAACGACCGTTGTTGGACATAGACCATCCCAAGGATTCGCCACACTTCTCTATCATGGGCGTCGCGGAGCCAGTACTTTCTGAATTTGTCTCACTCGTCTCTCCATCTAATACTGTGCCGGCCTTGGTTCCGCATGTGATCTCTGGGGATCCATGTCGTGAGTCGCGATGTCCATCGGTTGTCTGCCATTCTTGCAACATGGCCAGTCCATTGCCTTTTGAGTTTTTTTTAATGGATTCTTTGATGTCCCTGATACATGTCTTCTCCTGGATATATTGTAAAATCTTGTGGTCATCCTTTCACGTCCACGTTGCATAGTTCTCAATTTGTGGATCCGTCTCTTGCTTAGATTCCATGTTTCAGCTTCATAAGTGACTATTGGGAGGATGCATTGGTTTTACACCGTTCTTTTTAGGATTAATGGGATCTTCTTATTTTTGAAGGTTGAGCTTGCTCTGCCAGTGGCTTACCATCCTAGGGTGATTCTTTGCTTGATTTCTTCTTCTTTTGGGGGTCTCATGGAGATTCGTTGTCCTAGGTAGATGTAGTGGTCTACTTTCTCCAGTTCTGTGTCCGATTTTGTGTTATCATTTCCGACGTGGTTCTTGCTGAAGTTCTTGTGTAGGCTGACTTTCTTGCTCTCTTCATTTAGTTCATCTAGCATTAGTTGGAGGTCGTGCAGGTTCTCAGTAAAAGGGGCAATGTCGTTTGCAAATCTTAGGTTGTTCAGATACTCGCCGTCTATTTCGATTCCATAATTCTTCCAGTCTAGTCTTCTGAAGATCATCTCGAGGTAGGTTGTGATCTACACCTTGTCAAGTGCTGACCTCCATGACCTTAGGGATTTCCACTGAGTCAAAGACTTTTTTGAAGTCGATAAATGCTACAGCAAGTGGTAGCTTATATTCTGCTGCTTTTTCTTTCAGCTGATCTATCGAAAATAGAAGATCCATTTTCATCTAGTGTTTTATGATCAGGTTGGTGATGATCTTTGTGAAAAGTTTGTAAATCTAGTTTGGTAGGCTTACAGGTCTGTAGTTGTTGAGATCTTTTGGGTTTCCTTTTTATGTAAAAGCATTATGATTGCAGTGTGCCAATCATCTGGGACTGTACTTCGTTTTAAGCACAATTTGAAAAGGATCATCTCACCTGCTTTTTTGAGTAGATCGATGTTGATGTTGTCTGGTCCAGGGTGCTTTACTTTCTTCGTCTGTTAGATGGCTTGTTTCACCTCCCACGGGATTATTTCTGGGGAAATCCCCGAGGTGATCGCTCGCGTCTTGCATATCCTGATCATTGTTCCGTAGTCCTTGTTTGGATGAATAGAGTTTTTTGTAAAATACTTTTAAAATCTCAGTCTATAGTTAGGTCTCTATTTTCCACAAGTACGCTAGTTATTTACTTCCGTTCTGAATTAAGGCCTTTGTTTATAGCTCTGAAGCCCCAACCTTTTTTGAGAGTCAATTCGATAATTGTTGTCGTGTATCTCCTTCTATTTTCCCTTTGTTTCTTCCTGGTTATTTCATTTAGTTCGGTCTTTTCAATTTTCTCTCTTGTTGTTGTCGGTGGCTTGAGGTTTCTGTGTTTTTCCATGAGATTCCTGGTTTCATCTGAGATTTTACTAATGGTTTGTGTGCTCGTTGGTTTAAATATAATGGTGACTTCTATTATAGATGCTGTCATTTTGCTGTTTTGTTCGTTTATATTGGCGTCGTCTTGTTCAGTAAGAATTCTAAATCTGTTTTTCTGTTCAAACTTGAAGGAGTGTGTTCTATTGGTATGTTTAGTGGTTGTGGTTTGGTGTGGAGCATTTTTCTGCGTTCTTTGTTGGTATTTACTTGCATTTTACATCTTACTATTCTGTGATCGCTTCCTACGTTGACTTGATTTAGAACTTGGATATCCTTTACGGTATCGTCTTTGTCTCGTTTCATGCAAACTAAATATTGATATTTAATTCAAAACGGGCTTCATTGTACAAAATTGGCACACCTTTCTGACCTATTTGAACATTTACATCAAATAAGCACTGGCATGCAAAAAAGGGGGAGAAAATATTTAAAATTCGTGTGATACAATTTGCACAATGAGGGACAAAATAGTAACCAGGAGAAAAAAAGGAGAAAATTTTCAAATGTTTCCCCAAAACCAATGTGTGCAACTTGGAATGTGATGTTAGTTCTTTAATGTTTGATCATTCAACACCGTTTAAAAAGAGAGTACGTAGGTACTTCCTAAATATACAACTAAAATAATATGATTGGACTGGAAATCCATTTGTTCTGCTAGAAATAACAGCTTTTCACCAATTGAAAAAGAAGAATAGGCTGAAATTAAGAAGAGATAATCGGAGTTCATAGTTGATATATAAAGATCGTGAATTAGTTTCTAGATTTATGTTTCGGCGAAGCTCCCTAATATTGCTCTCCAGTATAGCTAAAAAGCGCAAAAAATCACCTCTGAAGTTTTCTACTACTTAGACTTGCGAAGTTGGATTTTCAACTATAATAGATTTACAGACACTGAAAAAATGCCAAGTGATGAAATGCTGGTGTCTCCCAAAATTTCAATGAGATATTCAAGAATTGTGTTTTTTACATTGATCACCAGTATCACATGGAAATGGTAAGTTAATCTTCTTTGTCGAACTAATTGAAATTTATATAGCATGATTATGTATTGTTAATTATTGATAATGACCCGTTCTTTCTTTAACTATCTACTATTTTTTCTATTGAATTCTATCGTTTTACATACATTCATAATAACATATCATTTTTTTTAAATGTCACCAATGTAAAGAGGTTTGGAAAGTTATGCATTAAGGTAATCATACTTCCTTATTTGAAGTGCGTGTCCTGCAAAGGTAGGATGCTTTCGGGAATGTCACATTTTTTTTAATATTCAGATATAGTAACTCTTCTTTCCTTCGATAAAAAAAAAGCATTAAAACATCGCACTCAATAATCTTATCAAGAAGTATAAATATTATCCGCAGGTATGTCACCGTTATTTGACTTACATATCATTTATAGTTGATTCTTAAGCTTCAAGTATTTTTTTAAATGTCTCAGCATGAATGATTTTATTTTGGCTAACCTTATGATAAGATTTTTTCTTTTATCTATAATTGGTACGTCTGGGTATCCTGGTGATTATTATCGTAGAAAATGAATAAATAAATAAATAAATGATGAGAAAAACAAACGCATCTTGTTAGGTTAAGGAACAAAAGCGACTGAGGTGAATTTTTCGGCTGAACACATAAAAATGTTTATAAAGGAGACGGGGGGGGGGTCAGAAACTGTAGGAAACTATCGATTAGTTGAAAATTAACTCTACAAAATCAGACTACGCACGAATTCCGCGTACCGCCATCATGACTGTGAAAAAGATGAATTGTCGATTATAATAATAGCACTGGGCAATTATTAATTAACGCCTTATACATATTTTTGGTTAATGGTTAATGAAATGCAAGCCTGATTGCTGTAGAATCAAACTTCATTCCAACTGAAGATGATTACTGCAATTTTCGTATTGTATATTTGATAAATGAATGAATTATAGAAATATACATTTTTTAGTATAAATGTATTTATTTTTCAGGATGAAATAATACCTTGCGTGCGTGTATGATCAATTTAGTAGATATGCAAGGCTCAATCAGTAAGAGTGTCGGCTACCAATCACTTTGATTTGATTTCGAATAACGGTTGGGAAATGTTAATTTTGTAGATGTATGATAAGCCCTTGCGCATTTTTTTGCATAAACTTTGGTAGATATGTAAGACTTTGTCAATCTAGCTCAGTCGATAAGAATCACGTCTACCAGGTTTATTTGAATAGCCCGGTACTAATTGACATTTCGGTCAGTGTATTTTGTCTTTCCTACATTTCATTGAACTCTTTACTTAAATCCAAATTTTAATACCACGTACTTGCACCACTCTACTTGACATATTCACTCAGCTCACTTTAGTCCGACACAGGATTAGATAAGAAAAGGTGAACACCTACTTGTTCGTTCAGTCAGAATTCGACAAAAAAGAGTCACAGAGGGTGCACATCATTATCATAATTCGCCAAAATTGCCTACCGCCAAAACTACACGACATAAACCCATGAAACTTTCTTTGGGTATGGATGTGACCCCGGGTAATGTTTCAACATATTAATTTTTTACCCCCCATATGTTTTTACGGGGGGTCAGATTACGGGGGTCGATTTACATGATAATTCATCGTGTTAAAATTATCTCTTCTAAGTATGATTTTAGAAATCTTTGTAGGTATGTGTTAAATATAAAATATCTGGATCGACAATAGATCTGAATTCAGATATTAAAAACATAAATGGGCAACACTGAAGAGAAGTAACCGAAATTTATACGAAGCGGTAGTTTCGTACGAAGATCGGAAATTTATAATACACCACTATTATGGCAGGCTGAGAAATCTTTTTCCACTCCTAGGGATCAAAATTGAAAAGAGAGAGTTTTTTTTCTCTTTTAGGTACCAAAATTGAGAAGAAGTCTTTTTTTTTCTTTTTTTTCCAATTTCAGTGCTCATTGAAGGGCGTCTTTTCTTCCTTTTCAGGGGTCAAAATCGACGGGGAGATTTTTTTCAGTTTTAGCTGACAAATCGAAGGGAACTTTTTTTCATTCATAGGGATCAAAATCGTAAGGAATGTTTATTTTCGTTTCAAGTCAAAATGACGTGGAAACTTATTTTCACTATCAGGGGTCAAAATCATAGGGTAATATCAAAAACTATTTCATGATTTTCAGGTCACTCGAAATAACACCAGCCTACAGAGCAAAACCACGTACCATGAGGTAGAACCCCATTGGCTATAACTACAGGTCTGCGTTCGTCTAGTCAAAAATTGTCTGAACAGTGAGACAGCGTTTGTTCGAGTGTAGACAATGTCCTGGTCAGATATGACGTGGGCGATCGTCACTTATGCTAAGTAAGCGATTGCATCCATTGTATTACCATCCCTCAACTTCGCTACAGCATACTGAAAACGTACGTTGTTTATATTTCAGCTTCTCTTAAGCCATTGTGGAAGGAAAGACAAAATAACGTAATTTCTATAACAATTCAACTTACTTACCATGGATTTTAGAACCTTTAATCCTTATGCATTTTCTATTAGTTCATTCTCATGATTTAAATTCTGAATATTAAAAGTCGTTTATTAAAGAAACTAGAACAGTACCCATAAAAAAATGACGGTATTTTTTCTGTTTACCAAAGAGATCGATCTAAGGGCTGCATACAAGGTGGACTCTCCTTGACTCAGGACTGAGAGCTGTTGCAGACCCCCAAAGGGGAGGGTCTTTCGCGTGTGTGTGTGTGTGTTTTCATTGTTTTGTGCAAGATTCCTGAGTTCAACGACCATTCTCAGTCTAGGATGGAATTATATCAGGGTGAGTCCGAAATATCATAGAATCCGTTGGAAAACTCAAATGGCAATGGGCTGGTCATGTTGCAAGAATGGCAGACAATCGATGGACATCACAACTCACAACATGGATCCCCAGAGATCACATGCGCAACCGAAGCCGGCAGGATACTAGATGGAGAGACGAACTAGACAAATTCAGGGATTATTGGCTCTGCGATGCCTACGATAGAGAGGTGTGGCGAATCCTGGGGAAGGTTTATCTTTAACGACGGACGTTAAAAGATTCATGATGATGATGATGATGAATGGAGAGAGCTGCTTTAAATCTATACAGAGACCAGTTTGGCTTGGAGGGTAGGGGACAAGACATGGTTTCCGGGTGTTGATTTCCCCGACAACTCCTACACACCTCGACACGCGTTCTCACTCACACAGCGACTGACTATGTTGCTACTTAGAAGATTCATCAGTGTGTAAGCAGATTAATGACTCAGAGGAAACACCCGAGGGTGCATCTACTTTGGTCATTCAGACTATCCGCTCAAGGACTACGTCAGGGAGTGGTATGTTATGTTATCAGTACCTGACACATTTGTGTAATGTGTCACCACTGTTGACAGAATTGAAATATATTGTATTTCCTCCGTTACTGTGGCGAGACTGGTGGTTAAAGGGAGTTTCCGAGGATACCTATTCCTCTCATGGTGATCTCGTTTATTTCATTAATCATCCGCTTGTAAGTAAATATAAGATGTGATGAGAAACGATTGAACCACGAAGATTTCAGTAAAAGGTGGGTGAAAGAGGCACCCGGTTGAAGTGGCTTTTGTAGAAGCCGTGAGTCATTTCCGCTTAATTTAGACATTATTGTTTCTTCGTGGAATGAATGTTACAACCAAGATAAATATCGAAGATTTCCAGACACATTTATTTATCACTTCCAATCTCTTCAGTCCAGAAAAAGTATATTTTTTTAATCCTTCTCTTGCTTTTGTTATCTCCGCCCTGGACAATCGTCTTACTAGTTTCTGGTAAAAAGGGGATGGCAATAAACGGGCGTTTTCTTATTAAAAAACAATTCCTGAAAATAGTGGGCTTTCTACTTTTAGATTAGCAGGAACCATTGGAACCCGTACTAACTACCCTTATTCTGGTTAAGTTGTAAATATATAGGTTGTTTTTGTTTGTTTTTTCACCTCGCCATCATTTTACTTATATACAACACTGCATGCGAAGTTATATATATATATATACATTGTACATGTGGTACAAATCAGGCTAGCTGTATAACATAATATAATAATATATCAATAATATAAAGCCACTTCTGATATGTAATGGATTTATTTCATAGAGTGCTCGATACATAAAACATACTTACAACAGCCTGATGAGGCCCAGAAAGGGCAGAAACATGAGCTAGTTTGTGTAGCCAATCCACATTCTAATATATATATATATATATATATATATATATATATATATATATATATATATATATATATATATATTTGGAGTTGCTAGTTTAGGTCTCTCATTTTAATCGTGGTAGAGTTTGGTTGGTGTCAAAAATGAGTTCAGTGGATGAGTTCTTATGATGGAAAGAATTAAGTTAGTTTGACTTGGTCACTGAGCCATGAAAGAGACTACGTAAGAATACAGTAGGTATTGCATGACCAGTCCTATCCCTATTCCAATTTTGAACCTGTCTTACTTTTACATGTTTCAGTTAAATGAATATATGTATAATGCTCTTGGAAGACACCATAAGATTCAAGTAAGTTCAAAATATTTCGTTATAATTTGGGTTATTCTTGGCAGCAGTGGAAATTTATGTGTTCGTTCTTATGTCATTCAAATAATAATCTTCTTCCAAGAATATAAGAGCACCTATTGTAAAACGATTGTTAGCATGTACGTTTCGTTAGCCATTGCTAGTTCCTGATTCTTATTAGGTGTTCTACTTTCGTAACCGTGTGCCAGATTAAGCAAAGCTTTGCAAATATTTACAAACGTTTGAATAAAGCTTTATGTCAGCTTAAAATTACATACTTTTGTACATAACTGAAAGGGAGAAAGTCATCTGTCCTAAACTGAAATCAGTTTTTCTCCTCCCACGGAATATACGTGTGGTAACATACTAATGCCTATGACGACATTTCATGATACTATTGTTCCTACCAACACCAGCAAACATTGCTATATGAGTTTTTTAATGGATTCTACGATACCCCTGACTCCTATTTTTTCTCTAACATACTGTGTTGATTCATGATTCTCTCCTGTGCACGTTGCATGCTTCTCAGTTTGAGTGTCAATCTTTAGGTTAGGTTCCATGTTTCTGCTCCATAGGTGACTATTCGGAGAATGCATTGGTTGTAGACCCTTCTATTTTAGACTAATGGGAATTTCTTGCTCTGAAAGGTTGAGCTTTCTCTACTGAAAGTTTGCCGTCCCAGAGTGTTTCTTCGCTTTATTTATTCTTCTGCTGAGCTTTTCATGGGGATTCGCTGTCGAAGGTAGATGATAGTAAATGCAAATTTTAGTACAAACCCTCAAGGGATGGAATTAACTGTTTTATTTTAAGTTGAAATTAAATACGAAAATAGCTAAGTATTAGCTCTGGATACGAAACCTTAAATGTAGCCACATATGCAAAATGTCATTTCCCTGAGCCACTGTCTATGAAAGCTCTGAACGCACTCACTCATTTGTCCTGGCTTTCTCAGTCACTTACTTCCTTTCTTTATCTTCCTTTCCTTTTGACTAAACTCCCGGTCGGCGAAGTTCCCATTCTTTGACTGTAACTATATATCGTCTTTTGTCACTAAATGTGGGAGCTTTATGGCTACTCAACGCAAACATTGCATTTATTTCACTCATCTCATCTTCGTCCCTTTCTAGCAACTTGGCACAAATACTACATTTATTGCTTCGCCCCTTTTAGCTCATTGCACCAAACACTGAACCAACCGACTTATGATAATCTAACCTGGTCAAACCTACCACTCATTATCATAGGCACCACTAACCAGGCTCCATTCAATAGATAAACCAAACGACATTAGACCTGTTATGTCATGTATTTCCCCAACTAATCAGTCTCTCCTGTGTTTCATTTTAACATATAGGAATAATCTAATATCAAACTCTCTCCTTCTCCATGAAGATGCTACATAGTAATCTAATCTAAACAAGCTTCTCCTCTCACGATCAATCCTATTAATGTTTCTTTACATATATTTCTTTTCAGCTTAGTATTGTTATAGATGCCTCTTCATTAAATTTACATTCTGTTTGCTTTTTGAATCATTCATTTGTGTCTTCATCACAATTAAGAACTCTGCTTAATCTCTGAGTTCATATTTGCCGCGTCTAAATGCCCTTTTGTGGCATGGCGATTATCATCCATCTTTGTCGGCACATGGTGGTAAAAACAGAACACGTGGAGACAAAATCCTTTGTCCTCAACAGCTACACCATCTCAGAACCCAACTACAATTACTCTTCTTCTTCATAGACTATAGGAACTACCTATAACTGGTGCCCATAACTGGTGACCCTTCGACATGAATAGATCCAATAGAACCTATATGAGTTTAAGAGATAAGTTTGGTAGATTGATCAGGGGCAAAAATTAAAGCACAGAAGCAAATGAAGACACAAATTGAATGCCACTAGACCTTGTATTAGTCACTTCTAATCGACTGATTCATGAGAATGCCTAAGATAGTATTAGATAAAGATAACTAGAATGACCACTTGAAGGTCTGAAGTTCAATTTCAGATTAGATTGGACTGGAGCGTGATGTAACGTATCTATTCGTGGAAAGGAAAACTCTGAAGCGACCGAATCGTGAGTAGACAATCAATTGTTAAAAATAACTAATAATTATTGATCATAAGTAAATCGGTATAAGAAGAGTAAGCCGTCTATCCTAGTTGCTTAACTGCTTACCATTAAGCAATTTTTTCTTGTGTTGTGTGCTTGGAACAAATATATCAGGTCATTGCATAAATATTGTCCGAAATTTGATTGTGATAGATTGAATGTTTCCGGTATGATGAAATACCTAAATGATAATTAAACATTTCTAGTACCTGTTCGTGCAGTTTAAGACGAGTAAGTTATGTCTTCACAGTGCGATCCAACTGACTAAGTCAATAACTTGACTCCCGAATATGGACGTGTCTACGAAGCACATAAGACTCTTGTGTGAGTTCAGAAAAGACAATGAGTAACTTGAAATATTCATGATGTCAATGGGATAGATTCTTCAACCGAAAGAAATTGCCGAAGATGATTTGAAAGATCTAGTAAAGGTAACTTCATTCGAAAAGATGAATCGCGAATAGGTTTCCTGTTGAGCTTAATGGTGACCTGAAATTGAAGAATTTGCTAAAAAAATAAATTCAAGCCACTCAATGGCTCACTGTCATCTGAAACAACTTTGAAAAGTGCTTAAACTTAGAAAATGGGTCTCTTGACAAAGGCTAACCGTAAAGCAATTGTTGATATCTGTTTTTCTCGGCCTTCTCGTAAATGCTTTTTACTATTTGGGGACAGACTACTTACTGACTGGTGATGAAAATTCATATTTTACAATATAAAGCTATCCAGGCAATGGCTTAGCGGGAAAAACAGGCTAAAGCATAACACAGCATGAACCTCCATCCAGGGAAAGTTTTCCTATTTAGTGGTGTAGTCAACTTATAGTTGCTATCAGTCAATGTTATGATTACAGCAGACATCTAATGTCGGCAGTTACAGCGTTTAAACACCGTATTGAAAGAAAAGACGCCCAGTTTGATTAATCACAAAGGCGTAGTCTTCCATCATGATGATGCACGGTTCCATACAGCAGAGATCACATTTGAAAAAATTGAAGACTTCGGCTGGGGAAAATTACACACGTTTCATATCTTCCTACATCTGATTACCACTGATTCCGAAATTTACATAACCATATTGATGAACTAGTTTTTAAATACTTACGAAGAAATCGAAACTTTCCTCTCTACACTCTTTTCCTCCCAAACCAAAAGGCTTTTACAAAAAACGGTATTATGAAGGTTGCGAATCGTTTGAAGGAGGTTATTGACAACGATGGAGCCTACGTTAATGAATAAATTCTAATTAAACATGAATTTTTTATATTCATTCTAACTCAATATCCAAATATTGCTCATTGGATGAAGTAATCGTTATTTGTTGAATAATTTGCTCTCTTTCAGGCGATATTGTATTGCAAACTATGACGAAATTTCTGTTTTTTAAATGAATTATTACGAAGCGTCTGCACTCAGGATAATGCAAATCATAGGTGTGTAGCCTAGTATGGTATGTAAGACAAAGGCGCGAATGGACAAGAAGTTTGGTTTAAAACTCAACAAGAACAAGTCATTTCATTCCACCTTACATGTTCGTACAGAGTTCTATTAGCAGAAAGTATTGGAGAAACAAGATTCAGCTGCGAGGCGTTCGTGTTGAGCTCATATCAAAATAGTGTCTGTGTTTTAATTTGAGTGCTGCTTTGTTTTTGCTTTTTGTTTGATTGTTTTGTTTTCGTTTTTGTTTTTATGTTTTTATTTTTTTGGTTTGTTTGTTTGCCGATTGAGTTGGGAAACGAACGACCCATGTATGTTTCAGCATCTTGAATGAGACATTAGCAAAAATATTTGATCAGCAGGTGAAATCAAACATGATTTAGACCTCTTTTTAGACGCACAAACATTTATAGCGGCAATTGTCGTCACTGACCAGCTGGGAAATTTGAGTTATGTCCCTTGCTCAGCGTCCTCAATTTAGATATTTTTATCTAAATCTAGATGTTTTTTGGTTGCGTCTAAGTATCAGAAACTGCTATTTGAATTATTCTTAATGAAATGGGTAATATTTTAATTTGACTTATAGTAATCAAATAAGTAACATTTTGATAAACTGAGTAATATTCTGAGTGGTGCATCTATGGTCTGACTTTCAGACTTGTTTCTTTTCTTCAATAGAGTCTAGGGTCCCAATCTCTGATTCTGATTCATTCTCAAAGTGGTTTATTGAATTCTTTTGTCTAATGGCAAATGATCGACCCTACTCTCGCTCTTGTCTAAGCTTAATCCCTTCTGCAACAATTACGCCGACCGTTCTTAATCCGTGTGACATTTTTAAAAACACTTCCCCCCATTCAAAAATATTTGAAAATTGAGTCAACAGTATTCATTATTCTGTATTTACCAGGGGAGATTTCAGACTGATTCTGATAAAATGCATATGTCCACCTAACGTACTGACTTGGGGCGTTTGATGATATTTGTTCAAGGATTTGGATCTATTCGAAATCCTCTTCCAGCGCGCAACTTTGCGTTCAATTTACCAGAACCCTCCTGAACTTTCCAATGACTGCAGCTTTCCTTTTTGTTAGCTCCCTTGAATGAAGAAAGTGTTTCTTTCTTGATTATTTGGAATCATTTACTATATGAATAACCAACTAAATTTCACGTAGGCAAGCTTCATTTTGAATAACATCCCATTTGTAATGAACTTATCATCAGTGTGATAACAGGGGCGAATTTAAGGGTTCCCTTCTCTTTCTCTTCGACGATCATCAAAGCCCGATTTTTTTTTAAATGAATCTTATCATCTCTAGGAAATTTCTTGCAAGGATCTTCCAAATTTTGGGTGTCTCAACACGTGACATGACAACCTTTTCTTTTTCTTTCGTCGATCCAAGTTCAACAAAAAATGAATCTTACAAACTTTTTTAATGTTTTTGTTTTGTCTTGTGTTTGTTTTTTTTTATCGGCAATCTAGTAATACTACTCAAAAATCAAGTTTAGGCGACGTCCGGTGCGCATACCATAAGTGTCCAAGCAGACAATATGTCGCCAGAACTAAACCCTGGTAACTAGATATTTTTGGATATCCTATGCCCCATTTTTTTTTTTCAATTCCTGATGTATTTCTTTCCCACCTTAAATGGATATATTTATTAATACATATTTATTCCTGATTAGATTGAATAAATCAAAGTTAAGATTCTTCCCACTTTTCTATCCTATTTTTCTTTTTGTTTTTTGGGGGGTTTTTTCCTCCAAGATGAAAGGGAAATCCATCTTTTTCAATCGGTCTCACCAGGCCAAGCAAGATAGGTCAAAAGACATTAATACAAAAACCATCATCAAAAGGACAACAGTATAGTTACGGACTACTGTACATTACAATCGAAGAATACTTTTTTGGAAATTTCAAAAACTAAAAGGTTTTAATTTCATTTTTGCATCGATATCTTACGAAAATGTCGTTTGATTATACCTTTTAATGAAAAAGATTATACGTTTAGAGCCTATGTATGACTTTGACAAAATGAGTTTACGTTCAAATTTTAAACGTTTGATAAGTTGATTCTCTCTTTACTTAAAAACTTGGTTGACATCATTTTTCAAATTTGCTTTTTCTTAGGCTTTCAATTATTCATTCGTTTTTAGTTTATCTTTCAAGTTTTATCGCATTTTTTCATTTTCCCCGTATAAATATAAGAAATTGTGTCTAGATATCAGTTTAGATATTTTAATGCGGCTAGGTTTTATCTTCCCCTTGTCTGTTTAAAGCTTTCAAAATCTATTTAAGGTAATGTTTCTTCATGCACGGGAGACGTAAATTGAAAACTTGAAAAAGTAGATAAATGATTTATTTACATTTTTTTCAAAACTTACCCTCTGCGGGTGGAAGGGGAGCCGTGGAAAGGAAGTGGCTCTATCGTAACTTTAATTCGGATCGGTTTTTAAAGAAATTTAAAAAAGCAACAATAAAATTAAGCTGA
The DNA here is from genome assembly GCA_963457665.1 of Thysanoteuthis rhombus. Classification (NCBI taxonomy): domain Eukaryota; kingdom Metazoa; phylum Mollusca; class Cephalopoda; order Oegopsida; family Thysanoteuthidae; genus Thysanoteuthis; species Thysanoteuthis major. Next base: position 33,597,586 of record OY735201.1, read on the forward strand.
AAGGTAACAAGTAGTCATAAAATTTGATAATAATGATTTATGATACATCGAATGAATTAAATGAAACATATCTTCATTTTACCAACCCAGTAATCTCCCTTATACGAGCAGAAGGGAAGTATTGAAGGGCAGAATAAAAAGTATGACCCTATTTTCAGGTATTTGGTAAAGTTCAGGTCCTGATAAATAGATATTTTTGGATATTTTATGCCTCATTTTAGGATAAATCTTTTGATAATTTTCTGGAACAGTTAGATATTTTTGGATTTTTTTTGTCTCAGTTTTGGATATAAATCTCAAAAGATTTTTACCTAACTTATACGATTGTATTTATCTAAGGAATATTTAAAAAAGAAAAAAAAACAGGGAACCCCGAGTATTTATGTTGGTGTGAAATAGTAGGAAATATAGCATTTTTGAATTTTCAGATTTCGGGAGACCCTCAGCTCCAAAGGCTGGATCTGTCTCTGAATATTACCTTGTTGCTTTTCCCTCTAACTGAAGCAAGTACGAATATCTATTCCTAATTGGATTTATCATTTGTTTTGAATAATAATAGGTTTTAAGGGTTATAATTTTGCAAACTCTTTCATGCACACATTTTCTTTAAATTCTTTTCAACATCGTATGTGTTGGAATGCAGGAAGTGATACATCGCTTTCTCAAATTCACAAGTCGTTAAAGTCGTGTCAGTTAAACATTTGTCAATACAAAAGAAAATTAATTTGAACGTTCTCCATATCCCTACTCTTTCTATGATTGACACAGACTAAGTAAGCTACAGGGTGCGAAGTTCAGAAATTGTGCTTGAGCTCTAGACTAAGTAATCGACAGAGAATAATTTCAGCAGTGGCAGCTATTTGCTGATGACGTGTATGGTGATTTCGAATTTTTTATATTCATACTTAATGCCCTATTCAAGAATGAAGAGCTAAAAGAGCAGTCACGGTCATTCTCATAGATATGTGAGTTCTACTATATAAATTCTTTTTCTCTCTTAAGCTACAACCTTTGAGAGAAGTTTTGTTTTCCAGTAGTGACATAACTCTTGACCATTTTCTTCGTTGACATTATATTGCTTTGTGTGATGCTGTGAAATATGCTTCCATAGCTCATAGCTTTTGACCCAGAAATCATGATTTAAAATCTCACTGGATGCATGGTCTTAACGAAATTTGTTTAAACATAATCTAACATGAGTCTCAAACTTGAAATAAAGCCGGAAATTAATAGATGTTTGTATACCAAAAAAATAATTGAAAACAGTATTCATCAACCTAAAAATTCCTTGATTTAACCAAACAGGGGCCTCAAATTTGGGATAAGATAGGAAATCGACCAAAAAATATCAACAATAGTAGTTCAAACGGTAATACTGAACTTGACAGCTCCTATCTTGTCCTGAATAGATAATAAATAGTTTGAATGTACTTTAAAAGAAAGTTAGAATAACAAAACCTAGAAACATGCTATCTAAATGTGATCTAGGACACTCATCCGATAGCAGCAGACAAAAACGAAAGTAATATCTTTAGTAATTATTTCTCTCAATCTGGCATATACGAGAGATAAATGTATTGTCCTAATCTCTTCACTGAACAAATACAACAGTAACGTATAAATGATTCGTAGTTCTTGCATTGATTGAAGGAGAGTGGTGGTGTCACTTGTTTCTGTGTAGCGAGAAGATGGTTGTAGCTGCTGAAGAGACCAGTTTAGAATTTAAAAAAGGAGATGTTTAGACGTGCATAGGTTTTTTAGGTTATTCTTATACATTAGAGTGTGTGCGAGAGTGATTAGTTCGTGACATAATCGGTCTGATGTTGTTTGCTTTATCTATCGAAGGAAGCCTGATAGTGGTGCCTGTGATAATGAGAAGTATGTTTGACCAGGGTTGATTATCAAAAGGCGGTTGGTTCAGTTTTATGCGCAAAGAACTAAAAGGAGTGAAGTGATAAGTGAATCAATTTCAGTGTTTGCGTTGAATCATTATGAAGATTTTGTGGATTCTCACATCGAGGAGGATTAGTGACAAAAGACAATACATTATAGTCATGGTCAAAGAATGGAACTGCACCGGTCAGCAAGTGAAAGAGGGAAAGAAAAAAAAGGAAGGGAAAGAGAGGATGTAACCAACTAAGAAAGTCGAGGTAAATGAGAGCTGGTACACGATGGTCCAGTTCCCTTACAGACAGTAGATAAAGGAAGTGACAGATTGCGTACGTGGCTATACTTAAGGTTTCGCATCCAAAGCTAATACTTATTTATTTTCATATTCAATTTTAATTAAAAATGAAATGAGTTGCTGCACGTATGCGAATTCAGAGTAAGTGAAACTACCTTATCATTACTATAAAAATGAATGCTATGGTAAAGTAGCCTCCCATCTTAAAAAATCTATTGAGTGAAACAGATCGAATTCGTACTGTTAATTGGACATTGAGCTCATTGTAATTATATATATATATATATATATATATATATATATATATATATATATATATATATATGTTTGTGTTCGTGTATGTAGATGAAAATGATAATTGGAAGGTGGAGAGGAAGTCAGGAGATAGGTGTAACATCTCAAAATATTTTATTACTATTCTGTGGTTCGATGCATTTTGACAGGGGTCAGCCATCTTTTTCAGAGAAAAATATTTTGGCGGTTCACTGAGAAAAATATACTCTTTACATGTTCGATGCTGAAGAGGAGAATGTGAATATTTCTGTGTTTGGGTGTTTAGTGGGAGGGGGTCTGTATCTGTGTAATTGAGGGTGACACGGGGTAAGGCGGTGTATGTTTCCTGTCTCTGTGGGTGTTTGGCTTGTCTCAGATAGGAAAGGCAGTGATGGGCTACAATGGTCATTTCTCAGGGAAAAGGCGGATTTTCTTCTCTATTTTAAAATGGAGATGTGGTGTCTTGCATTCAATTGATAGGTGTTGGCATATGTGGGACAGGGTAGAAGTTGGTGTGTTGTTTTTATTTTGTCTTTTTGTTGATGGTGGGTAGGACTTCTTTTACTTTTCTTGGGGGTGTATGTGCGCTTTTTTTGTCCTCAATTAACCTCATAACTTACAGGTATGGTCTGACAAACTAAATAATTCGTGTCCAGAGTCTAAAGACCATAGTTTTTGAGTCAGGGGTTTAATTTTCGAATATTCATTCCTTCTGTTAAAGTGCAATGGCAGTTATTCTGATTTTTTGGAATAAAAAGAAAACTTCAAAAGTGCGGTAAAAGATTGTGAGGCAAATACGTCAGCAAGCTACTGAGAACAGTTTCTGGTCAAGGCATACCAAGTTTGAAAAAGTAGTCGCTCAATAGAACTGTGCAGTGCTAGTTTTACAGTCTAATTCTTTAGTTGAATTTTATTATGTAAAGAACGATGTGATTTTTTCTTTCTCTGTCAGTAACAATCTACTCTTAAAGGTAACAGTTTTTCTGGTGAAAATATCAACTACCTACGATTTGAAACCATGGACTCTTCTGCTGAAAGGAATTCATCATTTTTTTTTCCTTTAAAGATCATCTCATAGAAATCCAAGTATATCTGTGATTTCGGGTATCTGAGTATATATATTAAAGAAAATCAGGGATGCTACAGGAATCGAACCGACCACCAACAGGGTAGCTGCTTTTACTTAGCGATGCTCATATGATTAAGCTGAGCAGCCACCGATAAGGCAAAGGCCCAAATAACTGGTTTCAACCCAAATTCTCATTTCGTTCATTCTCGGCATATTCTCAGTTGTTTAGCTCAATGATAAGAGCATCGCTACGATAGAGTGGCTACCTTATCGTTGGCAGGTTCGATTCCTGCAGCAGACCCATTTTCTTTTATTGTTTATTCTACTTACTTTGTCTATGCTTAAGTGATGTATTAACTGTGTAACGACGGGAGATCATTTCAAAGAAATGTTTCTGTATAATATAACGCAATTTATAATCATTCTGTCGGATCATATACATCCATTTCTTGACACAACCGTCGCGTTGAAAGAAACTGATCGACTATGAATAAACGAGATGATTGAAGCTTGAACAACACACAAAGAACAGCGAAATGCATTTAGATACGATAAATGAAAGCAGTTTTAAAATGCCTCTTACGTTGCTATATTGAATGTGCTATTTATTTACCCTCCCACTAGAGCAAAATGTGACACAAGGTCGGGGCTTTACGTTGGCAAAATAGGAGTCACCCCGGAAAAAATAGCTCCAGCCGACGCGACTTTGGTTTGCAAACAACCAAAGCAACCGCCGCCACGAAAGTGTCATGCACGAGCCCACCCTGTCCTGTTAAGTGCAATGGAACAGTGCTGCCCGGGGCGCCATTTCCCCCGCAGCTTGACTGAGTAATAGAGAGGGAACTGAAAGGCTACCAATGCGCGTAGCAATGCGCGTAGCAATGCGCAGCCTCAGTATAACCTCATTGGCTAACGCATTGCATTGGCGCACTCGGTCTTTGACTCACACCATCTCCAGTCCATTCGACAGGCAAGCGTCAGTACCGGCGCCTCGGACTCTGCCGGAGATCGGATACTACACTTTAATCCATGCCAAAAAGGCCAGAAAAAAGGGGTGCTATATTGAATCTACACACAGTGAATGAAAGCAGTTTGAATGTTGGATTTAACTCCCACAATTCCAAACGATTTCAGAGAGGCGATACTACTTGTGTGCCAATTGGGGAATTCCAGATGCTGTGAGCTGAACGAAGCTTCGTAGGGTCAGGCAAACCGGAAATGGGTCTTATTAACAATTGCCCCTGTGTACTCAATCGTGCAACACCCTCGATGAGAGTATCGTCGGAGAACGATGATATATGCACACTTTGCTCCATTATAGTACAGATAAAGAAACTTAAGTCCAAGCACGGGGTCGGTAAAAGAAGTAATGCCTATTTTTCTTTTAATACAACAGATTTAATCGTAGAAACACACAACGCATGCCAAAATGAACGCAATAGTCCCAGGATTCAAAATCTAGTCCTCAATCGTGGTATTCTACTTTCGAATGAGGGCATACGTACCCGCTTCGGAGAAGTTTGTAAGCTGCTTTCTAAACCAAGTGCAAGTTGCCTCTTTCATCTCACCACCGACTGCTCTCCTTTGAGTGCTTCCTTCAATGGACCCAAGTAAATGAAAGTGTGCCTGGTCCGGACTGTAGGGTGGTTGAGGCAAGGTTGTCCAGCCATGCGCTGTGATTGCTTGTTTCTTCTTTCAGCTGCCGTGAGGCATTGCATTGTCCTGTTGCAGGCTTCTACAAACACTTTTTAATGGGATCCGATTGGTCAAAAAGGTAGGGTCACATGACTGTCCCTACTACGTACACGCTTTGCATAGCTGCTATTTTTTCCTTTCGTTTTTTTTAACTGACAAGCAAATTTTTCGCCTTTTTTCCAACTGAGGCTTTCAGCCTCTTTTTGCACGAATTATAAAGGCCCCTAACAAGGGCCCATCAAAACCAACGCATAAGATGTAAACTAATCAACAATGCAAGAGAGAACAATTTTATCTACAAAAAACAATTTAATCGACAATTTGCTGATAATTATTTAATTACTTCTAAAATACACAATCATTTTTCATAAAGGTTCAATTTTATCTTTAGTATTCATATAATGCTACATAAAAGGTGAATAAAAAAAGTTATTCTACAAACGCGATGTGAACTAAACTGAGTCGTGACCAAAATCCATTGAATTGATTTCAACAACTATTCACCTTCAGGGAGCACATAAAATTACTGATATTTTACCTTCAAATATTAGGATCCTTCTCATTAAAGAATTAAAAGACATTAACAAATTTTAACCGAATCGTATTTGTTACTTTTTTTCAAGTACTGAAAGTTAGTGTTAACAAGTACGATTTATCATACATTTCATCATCCTCTCCAATTTATCTGCAGTAAATAAATCAATAAGTAAAAACATGAGTTTTTTTTGTAAATTTACCCTCATATTTCAGTTTGTTTGGAGTGAATTAAGCAGTAAACAGAATGATATGTAAGAAGTGCCTTCTGTTTACTTGAAAACATCTAATTTACTTTCTATGTTTATCAGCATTCAATAAATTCGTTATTTTACTTAAAACATAGCAGATATAATGTTGAGCATTAGAAAATTGTTTTTTACTCCTCACACGAAAAACAATCGTTTTTGTTGTTGTTGTTGTTGTTGTTTGTCTGTTTCTGTTTTTTGTTTGTTTGTTTGTTCTCTTAACCATAATTAAACAAGAGAGTATTGTTTCACAACAAGTCGAAATTATTATTCAATTTTTTTTCACATTCACTATACTAGCTGAAAATACCCGCCAATTTTTTTGTGAATGATTGAAACGAACATCTCTAATAAGAATAATAAAAAAATATCAGTCATTTTCTTAGAATAGTTGAACATAGTCAATTTTGAAGTGGGTAGAGAAAATACGGTTTTATATCGATCAAGCTCTTAGTTGACTCCAAAAATCAACTATGTTTGAAAATTGGAACGAAGTGGTAGATTCGTGTGTCTTGGAAAATTGACAAATGTTGTTCAGATATTTTGAAAAGCCTCAGAAAAGAAAAGGATTTGATTGGATTATAAAATCTTTCTCGACAATCTTCACCAAGTAATGTCGTATCATCATTGAAAATACCATATCATCCTAACTAGCCAGTTAACGATTGCTGTGAAGGAACTATTGCCATTTATAGTACGCAGCGGTTTTGGTGATAATAAAATTTTCGGCCATTCTGACCAGAGCTGGAAGGGATTTGTGGTGTAAGTTCTATAAAAGGGAACGTCTGATCCCTCTGTTTCAATTAATCTATCAGCTTCTACTGATTCCATCCAAAGATATCATAATCTTCTCACCGGCTTTAGTCTGTGGGTTGATACGTATGGGGTACGTGAAACAACATACACATTTAATTCAAAGCATGTTCAAATAAATCACTGGGAAAAAAGGCGAATATAATGAATATATATTCTTTATTCAAAATAAAACCGACAAGGACAGTTTATCTATTTACGTGGATTGTCAAATTATGTACGTGTTCAAGAGTCTGTTATAAAATCAATATCATATTCTGTTATTGGTCATGGAAGAAATTGTATGTCAATGTGAATGTGAACTTTTTGGATTCGTAGTAGTCACAACATATCTAAAGTTCTGAAAACGTCAGAATAGGATTGAGTGGGAGAAGAAAGTTATTCACTTTTCGCGTGGAGTGAAAATATCCCCAGGAGATCGTCGATGATTACGTACGATTGTTTCTGAATGTCTGACTGACTGAATTTAACTGTATGACTGAGGTTGCATGCGTTATGTTTGGGTGGAGGCTCCAGTGGGTAGGATCCATGTCGCCTGCATTTGACTTTTTTTAGTTTAATATTTTTCTGTTGCACTCTTCGAGGGAAACTAGTCGAACCTATTTGGTGCAATTCTTGTTCAACTGAGTTTGTGTGGTCCCTACAAATCTGTCCACTTTGGTTAGACATTTCAGATTTTAATTCTTCTCTACAAATATATATATATATATATATATATATATATAGAGAGAGAGAGAGAGGGGGGGGAAGAGAGGGAGAATAAATGTTAGATGCAGTGACTTTCAGTTCAATACTGATTTTGTCCTGCAGTTGTTTTACGATTTGGGTCCACAATTAAAATTACTTGACAATATTTGCAATCAAATCCACCTTAAATTTCCAGTATCATTCCTCAATGGTGTTGCTTACTACACTTGGTCTGTGGTGGTTAAAAGTTTAATGCCAGACTATTATATGCGGTACTGCAAAGAACTGGATCAAGCTCAGAAATTTTTAGGAACCTAAACCATTGAAGATACCAACTTGGAAAGTAGCGGCTTGAATTTCTGAGTTCTATGACGTCACTCCCTCTAGTTTCTAGCCAATGAAAGCTAACACTTTCAACTCTCCTCGCTCACTCTGCTTTTCGCAGCCATGTGTAGTCCTGGTCGCTCAACCAGTATACTTTTTCGGCGACTCTGATCAGCGTGCACGAGTCACCTCAAAAAACCTTTTATTCATTTTCCCTAAATCACCGTTTTTAGTAACATTGCCTCGGTATATGAAAAATCAGACCTCATTAAAACAGCACGAATTCGGCTGATCTCTAGTGTCAAGTAGGCAGTGACAATAAACAACACTAAGCCATGGGTTCCTTCCTTATCTCTCTTACAGAAATGACTCCTCACGTTAAGGCTATGCCTCGCTTTTAAGCACTAAAAACTATCAATGGCACTTGTATTTTCATCCAACCACGTGGTTACTTAGGCTACTTCATCAATGACATTGTCCTCTTTCGGCGTATTCTAAGCCCATTTTGCATTGTCATTTATTGTTCATTAAATGTTGGTATATTTGTACGTTGACACATCTGTGCCTCTGTCTTTATTCTGGTTCGTATATACGGATATCTTTGTCCTTTGTTCAACTTCCTATGACGACACAGACGAATGGCGCCGACCGGTAAATATCAATTCTAAACTCATGGGATCCGACATTTGCTATGCAACCTTCCACTATAAACACCAGCGCCTTTATTTGAAATAAGTTTTTAATTCCTATGATAAAAAAAATGTTGAGCTCTAGAATCAACCAACATCGTCAAAAACTCGTTTAAAAAACGTAAAAATGATGCTCTTTAAACTGTTCATAATCTCTCCACATAGTCGTGTATTTGGATTTCTTTGACACACCTCACTAAATCCACCTTTCTCTCTCTCTCTCTCTCTCTCTCTCTCTCTCTCTCTCTCTCTCTCTCTCTCTCTCTCTCTCTTATTGTTTCTTATTGCAAGTCAAGGTTCAACATAGGATTATTCACTAATAATTTGAACAAGTCAAAGGATCCCTTTAACCTTGTAACCAGAGCTGCTGCTAATGTGCGATGGCTGATGCTGATATGTGATGAAATAGTGTCCAGACGTTTCGCTGACGGACGTTTCGTCAATGCGAGTGGACGTTTCGTTGAAAACCTTTTTGACGATTTTTTAGGAAATTATTGATTATCTGGCGAACTGACGTTTGGATTTTACACGTGATTTTTTTCTCAAAATATTTGTATTTCGTATTGTAAAAAAAAAAAGATTAATCGATTGTTGATTTAGAGTGATTTTTTTTTTCAATCCAGGTTTTACTTTTGAATCTGTGTATTTGTTGTCTCGTAATATTTACATTTCATATTCAAAACAATTCAACTTAATCATAATTTGATTCATAAAAAAGTTCAGCGATGCGTCTTCCATCCTTACGTCCGTATCTGACCATGTGGCTGCCTCAATTACTAGCAACCTACAATTAGTGACGAACTTTTTTGCAAGGGAATTTATGCCGTACTCAGTAATTAGCCGCTACAACAATAAGTGACTTTTCTTTGTATGTATGAAAATATAAACAAAGAACAAAAAACGTAATTAAGAATAAACAAACGCAATTATAAGCATTTCTTAGATATCGTTTAAAAAATGTGAAAAGTTTCCAATTCATTTTCCGGTGAAAATTCGTACTCATATCAAAGAAAAGCCGCAAAAAGATAGATAGATAGAAGAATTGAGCCCTTACATTATCAAGTCCTACGTCCCCTGTCATCGACTTCCTTCGGCAACCGAAGAGAAGGAGGGGGGAGGAGAAAGATTGTGCATCCAATTGACCCTGTGGTCTGACATAGATTTCATATCTTGTGGAAGCAGGATTGACCAAGTTTCATATTAATCCAATGTGATATGGCGCAGAAAAATTGATATCTACCATCACCACTTGTGGTAGTAGGAGGAAGAGAAAGATGGGGATGGTTCATCCGAAGGTCTGGACCATTTGTCATAAAAGTCCAACACGATATGGTAAGGAAATTGATATTTAATACATAAGGGACCGGACGATCGATCAACCGACCGAAGGTGTCTTATAGAGATCTGTGGATGTATCTAAAAATGAGAGATTTTAATTTTATTTAAAGCTATCCGAAATAACACTGAGATCAAAATCGAAGACACAGAACTGGAGAAAGTAGATCACTACATCTACCTAGGACAACGAATCTCCATGAGACCCTCAAAAGAAGAAGAAATCAAGCGAAGAATCACACTAGGATGGCAAGCCTTTGGCAGAACAAGCTCAACCTTCAAAAATAAGAAGATCCCGTTAATCCCAAGAAGAAGGGTGTATAACCAATGCATCCTCCCAGTAGTCACTTATGGTGCTGAAACATGGAACCTAACAATGAGTCAGATCTGCAAATTGAGAACTATGCAACGTGCACATGAAAAAATTATGCTGGGCCTCACATGGAGAGACCACAAGACAGCACAGTACATCTGGGAAGAGACAAGAGTCGGGGACATCATAGAATCAATTAAAAAGCTCAAATGGCAGTGGACTGGCCATGTTGCAAGAATGGCGGACAACTGGTGGACATCGCGACTCACGACATGGGTTCCCCGAGATCACATGCAGAACTGAGACCGGCAGAATATCAGATGGAGAGACGAGCTGGACAAGTTCAGAAAGTACTGGCTCCGCGACGCCCATGATAGAGAAGTGTGGCGAATCCTGGGGAAGGTCTATATCGAACGACGGACGTTTAAAGGATGATGATGATGATGATGATGATATACCCGTCCGTAGGATGAGTATTCGGCTAGTTATAAAAATTTAGATGCTAAAAATGTAGAACGAACACAACCAGGAACCGGAAAACTGTCTGCAACAAGTTGCTTATGGAGATACTGAGTCAAAAGGAACATATATTGGCCACAGGTTTGAGGAATTTATCAATCATAGAAAATTGTTGAGATCCGAAAAAGTCCTGAATAGCCGAGTTGAATTGTCGGGGGATTGTACACCTTACCTATGATTATTCTAATGGGGCTGTAACTGATTATATACACTTGGCCGACGGATGTATTTCTTTCAAATAGCAATTCAAACTGTAAAATATCAGGAACCAGAAAACACACCCCAAGCATCAGTATAATTTGAAAATGATCTCAATAAGTCAATGTTGAAATCATTGAATAGGATAATTCACTTAACAGAAGTGACCCATAGACCAGCAGCGTGTAGAGATAGAGAGGCCACCTAATTCTTGCCAGAAGATAAATTTATTCATGCACTTGTATAATGAGACTATCCAGACGGTACGATTATGACAAAACCAATAACACTTGAAGAAGCACTTTAAATTACTGGAGATAGCTTGAGCATATTAAATAAGAGCGTAAGATTCGTGACCACCATCTCGAGAATATTTCAAGGAGACCTCAATACTCTTCGACCCAGACAAAAGGAGTGAAAAAAGAAGGATGAAAAATGGAACATTGTGATACTGGCGCTGTGGACAATTGGATCTTTCAAGATAGACTGCTGATAGTTTAAAGAAACAGTTGAGAGTTGGAAAAAAATTGCCGACGGCCTCCTTACAAACAGATAACATCACTAAAGGTTATCACACAGAGTAGAATTTAAATTAGAGACTAATACATATGTTAAGATGAGCATATGAGGTCAAGTCTCAATAGACAGTGAGGTATGTGTGATATCAATGAAGAAAAGATTGTATCATTCATAAATAATCCCATACTACCGATTAGAAAGACAAAACTGTGATCGATTGGGGACATTAATTAAAAATAGATGATTAACGGTGATCAATGGAATATTTTGTCTTGATAGTGGACGCATTTAAACCGATGAGATAGAAATACAATACGAGAAAAATCCTGAGGTTGAATCATTCTTGATGCTACAATTGGTAGTATGTTTTGAACTTCACAAATCTGGAAAGCTTTGAACTAGATATGCGTCAGAGTGGCAGATTTTCTGAACTAGTGAAGCTTATGGTGAAAAATGGCAATATTACTGTATCAATGATACCGATACAACTAACACAGGAATAAACCTAGATAAGTCTTACTGATAAGGTATTTTGAGTAGAATTTTAAGGTCACTGTTTTCGTATCTGACCAATCGGAAGGCCCTATTTTTTTTGGGGGGGTGAATACTCCATATGTCGTCTTATCCACCATATATATATATATATATATATATATATATATATATATATATATATATATATATATATATATATATATATATATATGTGTGTGTTTGAAGAAGCTGTTAATCGTCGTAACAAAAATGTAGCAATAAAAATCCAAAGAGAATTTTTTAACGCTCCTTGCCCCTCATTATAAAATCTATAGAAGTTCAACTAGTGATTGAATTTTAATAAAACTTTGTGCATTCCATTGATTTCAGCAGAGATTAAATCTATTCATCAAGACATTCCATTGTGAAGAAAACTCGAAAATATTTTTTGATGTTA